>ML681964.1:18663389-18772335 GCA_007922195.1 Podocnemis expansa | reverse complement strand
GAAAGCTCATGCAAAAAATAAATCTGTTAGTCTTAAAGTGCCACACAACTGCTTGTTGTTTTTTTACTGGACTAGACTAACACGGCTATCCCTTTTGAAATTGACAGGATAATTGTTACCTGAATGTGCCTGGGACTGCTGCTCAGGAGGTGGAGAGGGCTATTACTGCTATGCTGTGTGACTCTATTGGTGTCACAAGGAGCTTGTTCCTGCCTTTTTAAAATGTCACTGTGAAGGTGGAATACAGCTTATGGTGAAATCTGCTGAATCTTCAGGCTAAGCACAAAGCTGGCTGAGAGGATGCCTTGCTCCCACCAGCAGAGCCTGCCTGTTTGGTTTGTTTTCTCAAGCTTGAAAAGTGCTGCCAGGCTCCCGGCCCAGTGCTATCAGCTCCACCACATGCTGCATTCTTATTGGTGAGCAAAAACTAGGCCGGGAAGGGGGGAAGAGGAGGGAGGAAGAGGAGCCATCAAGTTACCTGGCTCCAAGCTGTTGCTACAAAAAATTGGAACAGGAAAAATGCTGTACTCTACCCTACCTAAATGGTGCCCCTGGTCCAGTTGTGTCTAAATCTGTGGAACAATACTGGAATGTATTTGCATGGAGGGGAAAAGAATGTGTGGGGCTTGTACTGAAAGCAAAAGAATAGGTTACAACAGGTTGGCAACCCTCTGCAAGCGTATCAAGACTAGCACACCATGAGCTGACTTGGAGTAGCATGTGGCACCCTCTGGCACACTGCCAAATCACCATTCCTGCTACCAAAACTGCCAGGGGCTGCTCTGGCAGGTGTTGAAAGCACCGCTCTTGGCAGCATCTCTAGGTGGCAGGGGGCAGTCCCAGGATGTGCCACCAAAAGAGCGAATCAGTATCTTACAGCCTTTAAATAATTATTTGAAGACTTTAATAACTCAGTCCTAGGATAGAGGTTTGTTACAGGAGTGGGTGGGTGAGGCTTTGTGGCTTGCATCTTGCCGAAGGTCAGACTAGATGATCATATCGGTTCCTTCTGACTGCAGAGTCTGAGTGTAGGGACAATGTGTCTTGCTGGTGGGGGGCAGTCCCCTATTTGTGTGCTGCTGCAGAATTTGCTGGCAGTGGCAGCAGGAGTGCCCTGGGCCAAAAAGAAGATCCAGGGCTCGGGCATGGACATCCAGAGCTTGAACCCTGTAAGCCCGGCATCAGTGATGGCCCTGAGTGGCAGATTTTCTCAATCGGGGGGACACCCACACTGGGAAAGGGTGCAGGGTGCTGGGATGGGGGTCGGCCTAGGTTAGGAGCTGGTCCTATGAGCACTGAACAGAGACAGGATTGGGGAAAAGAAAAGGGACAATGTGTAATTCAGATGATGAAGCTAAATATTTTTCTAAGCTTAAAGTAGGTTTTTTTTTTATGAATAACTTCCTCTAAGCATTTTACGTGTGCGTCAGAACAACCCTTGCTTTCTCCCCATGTGTTTTTTTTTTCATTTATCGGGGGTGGGTGTTTGCTTTAAAAAAAATCATATACAGCTGTCCATTTGGGACTGGACTGAAACACCTACCCATTTTCCACAGACCACATATGGTATCAACTCTTAGTCATCTGGACTATTATTGAATTGTTGACCTATGAGAAAAGGGTTATGTAAATTAATACTAACCCTCCAAATCAAATATTCTGTGCACCTGTTTTTAAGCTAACCATTGGACCTTCTCCTTAGAATAACAAAGAAGGAGTCCTGTGGCTCTTTTAAAGACTAACTTTTTTTTTGCATGAGCTTTCATGGGAGAAAATCCCATTTCCTCAGATGCTTGAAAATGGGGATCTTACAGAATGGGAGGAAATAAATGCAGGGACATGTAAGGCATAGGTCAGGTCAGACTTCCAGCAAATAAAGCAGTTGTTTAGATTCAAACACTGGGAACAGCATATCTGGCCTTTCTTGTTACAATTTGACATGTACTTGAAGGATTTGAATGCTGGGTATAAAACATGCAGAGTTAGCCCAGCACTGTTTTACAAAATGAATGGAGGGGGGTATTATTTCTAGAGCCCTGCAAATCCACAGATATCTGCATTGTATCCACATCCGCGGATACAACACAGAGATCCGTGGACCATTTCTTGTGGATGCAGATCGGATACAGACCCACGTATTTTTATCTGCACAGAGCTAGCGCCCTGCAAATATGCGGATAGCCACAGATATCCGCATTATATTGGCACCCGTGGATACAACACGGATATCCACAGACCATTTCTTGTGGATGCAGATTGGATACAGACCCACATATTTTTATCTGCACAGAGCTAGCACCCTGCAAATACGCAGATAGCCACAGATATCTGCATTATATTGGCACCCGCAGATACAACACGGATATCCACGGACCATTTCTTGTGGATGCAGGTCAGATACAGATCCACGTATTTGTATCCATGCAGGGCTCTAATTATTTCCTATACTGACGTGCTATACACACCATTGGTGGTTCCTTAGTCGTCTCGGCTCCAGTTTGTTGCTGCAAGCTCAAGGAGCTGAATTATTAATTGTCAAGCTGCTGTTTTCATGCAAAAACCAGAACGGTCTCCAAGCCGGGGCGCTTGGAGAACCTGGGGGTGCCTCAGTCGCCTGACTCCGCCACATTGTCTGTGCTCCAGGGGCTCAGCGGCGTGGCCTCCCCCGGGCCAACTGCGACCTCCAAACTTTCCGCCCCGAGGCGCCGGGTTCGGAGACTGCACCATTGCGCCGGTGTCCGGAGGGGAGGAGCGGCTGAGGCTGGAGGGCGGGGGGCGAAGGCGGCACCAGATCCGGTTGCGTGACACCCCCCCTCCCCCCCCGGCTTTACTGTGTCCCCCAAAGCCCGCAGCTGGCTCCACCCAAGAGCCCCTGCCGCCTCCCTCCCCGTGGGCGCGAATGGTTCGTCCCCCCGACGGGGGAGGCGGGGCCGCGTGGCCCGGTCACTCCGTCGTCGCCCGGGTAACGGGACGCCGCTGCCCGGCAGCGCACGAGCGGGGAGGCCGCAGTAAACTCGGGGGCGCCCGTTGGGCGCGAGGGAGGGGATTTGGCCTGCAGGACCAGCCGCCTTGCGCCAATTCGGGCCGCTGCCTTGGCAAGGCGGCGCCTGTCGCGCGCCGCCGGCTTAGCCCCGGGGCAGCCGCCCGCCTCTCCTCGTGCGCCTCAGCCGCTCTCCTCCTCCTGGGGCCGGGGATGGAGGGGGAGGAGGCAGCGAGGGGAGAAAGTTTCCCGCAGGATGAGAGGGTCCGCTTCGGGCAGCGGCGTTTGGCCGATCTGCTGAACTTCCCCGCCGAGAAATGGAGCAAGTATCTTGAAAAGGAGGAGAACCAGAAAACCCCTGGCGGAGTTCCTGGACCAAAGCAAGCCCGCGCTCTTGCTGTTTTGCTTCCCTCTGGCAGGAGCGTTAACCGCTGCGCAGAAGGTAAGGGGCTGCTGAGGCCGGAGTTACAAGCACAAATACTAAATAGCCTGCAGGCTTCCCGATGCTGCACGTGGATTAGCTGGTGTGGCGCAGAGACCTTAAGGCGTGGCATGAAAGCACGAGCCAGGCGGCTTGGCTCTGTCAGGGTTCAGACTTGCTGGGAGTGGAGTCAAGTGTGTTTGGAGATGGACAAAACTGGGGATGGCTTGGGTGCAGAGTTTTCCTTTGTGTTTGATCCACCCCCACCAACATGGAGACTCTTTTTTTTTTTTTTTTGGCTCTCTCTGCAATGGTTCTGAGGGGGGAGAGAATTGGAAATACGGGAACATTTTACTGAAATTAATTTCATTTAATCTTCAGTATGGAAGTTCTAATGTTAAAGCGCTCCTCTGATGTTCTTATCCCTCTTTATAAAGGGTCTTCCTTATAGAAAAGCCACATTCTGACTCTGAGACTCCCAGCCACAAGTGGATCTTTAATGTGTCTCTCCTGTATCTTTTCAGCATATCATGTGAAAACACTGTGATTTAATTATTAACCAATCAGGATGCTTTTACTATGTTATTAACCAATTAAGTTATCAACATGCACCAGGAGCATCACTGCCCTGGGGAAAGACCGGGGGGCACAGGCACAACCCCACACGCTGGCAGTGGACCCACCCCACACGGCCTGATTCTCTGCCCAGGCCCCATCTGACCTTGGGCTCTTGCTGCCGCCAGCCTGGCCCCGGATCCCCCTCCAGGTGCCAAGCCAGAAGAGGCAGGTGCTACCACTGAGGTCAGGCCCTGGATCTCCGGCAGGGGACTGGGACAGGAGAGGCAGGGGCTGTCCCAGACATTCAGGGCACTGGTGCTGGGGCTCGGGGCACATGCCCCCTCTGCCAGGTGCCAGGGACGCCCCTGACATGCACTATATTATGAACTTATTTCCTGGGAGAATAATATAAATATATATAGTATTGTAGTAAAAATGAAACCATGAATTCTAGTACTGTGGCTCTTTGGGTAACTGAGCACTCACAGCTAGTGAGGGTAGAGTATCACTGGCCTTAGAATGTGATTTGGTTACTGTAGGCTCAGATTGGTATATGCAGGTCCTTACACTGGTGAGCAGTTGCACAGATAGGTCCACTGACATCAATTGGATTACTCATGGGAGTAACCACTCACCAAGTGTGAGTACAGAGGGTTCAGTCAGGTCTATAGTGACTGAGCCCTGGTTTACACAATAAGCTTTTTTCAGGGGCAGTCAAAAGGAGATACTCAAATGATTTTAAGTAACTTGCATATCTTCCTTTGACTGTCTAACTTCGATGTGGCCTGCTTACTTCAATGTGTCCACTGCACCGAGTCGGGAGAAAAGGCCCTCTCTCCTACTCAATGCTATTCCACTTTTGAGGGTGGTCTCAGGGCTTAAAGTAAGGGGGAAAGCACCAGAACGGTGTTCAGGGGCCCACTGTTTTTTTTAGGGGCCAGCATTCCAGGGGCCCCTAAAAAAATATCCAGCAGAACATGTGTTCCACCCTATCCTGGCTGCTGGCAGGTCCTATGCCCCACTGTGTTAATCACAATACTTATGGTGTTTTGCAGGGTTTGCTAGTTCGTGACAATAATTGCTGTAGACATAAATGCAATATGAAATTACAAATATTTTTATGGGGTGATAACCAATCCATGTGGTCCTGAGAAGTGGTTACAAATGCCTACCTGCGCTGGGGCCTGAACAATTTGTGAAAGGGGCCCGCTGATTAGGAGGGTTCCAGCGTCCACCAAAATTAAATTATACTTCTAACCACTGGGTGGTCTTCACGGATCGACTTCCTGATCAACTGAACTGGTCTGCCATACATGTAGACCTTCCCTGAGATGCTTCACCCCTGGACTATGAATCTACTTTGTTTCAAAATCATGGGTCAAATTTCTGCTCCACTGAATGTTTTGCCATTGACTAACTTAATTATAGTAAGGGTAATTAGTTTGTCTTAAAATATCTTCAGTATGCTGTCTTGAATATCTGACTTAATCCAGAAAAGGAACACCTTTGTGATTTTGTTTATTAAAAACAATTCACAGGACAATTTTATGAAGGGTGGACTTTGGTCAAAGCCTCTTGTGGCAAATTGGACCTAAGTTGTGCTACAAGCCTAATTACTTTCTATGGCAGACTAGAATGTCTACACGGTTGCTTATTGTCACACTTTCAAGTTAGCTTTTTAAATATGAACATAAACAATACAGTCAGCATGTTATCTGTGACTTTTTAAATATATATTACATTTTAATATATTTGACACTATCCCTACATTTTCAATTTTCATTCTGGTACTGACAAAACATAGTTTTATAGTATGGTCATAGTTGTCAGGGGTGACGTTGTGAAAGTTGTGGTAGTTGGTTAGGAAAGCAATTGGGGCTTTGACACCTAGGGAGGCATGGGAGGTGGGTCTGAGGTTGTGAGAGAAGCATATTATCTGGAGGTTTCTGCTAATACAATCATCAATAAGACCAGGTAAGGGGCAGCATGCTGTTGTGTTACTCCAGGGGCAGCCCAGGAACCAGTCTGTCACCCGGTCAGTCACATTCTGCTCCCCAATCACCTTACTCCTGCTCTGGGGGGAGGTAATGTGCCCCAGCCATATATTTGGCACAGAATAGTTCCACCTTCACGCTGGTGCAGTTGTGCTGGCTGGTATGTTTTTGGGCTGGGGCGGGGCCAGAGCCAACGCTCCTCCTACCCTTTGTCACTGCCCACACATTCTCAGGAGGGGGAGCATGGTCCTTGTTAGGCCTGTTGTCCTCCATCACAATACAAAGCTAGTGGACCAGAACTAACAGGCCACCTTCAGCCACTTGCATTTTTCTTTATGGAATCATTAGATTGGTAATTATCTGGCCATGAGAACTGAATTTTAGGTTTCATTGAGGTGGATGGGCCAATCTGTTGAAGCTTTGATTTCAGGCTGTTTGCAGACCCTGGAAGATGACACTATGTTGGTTATTACATTCAATTTGAACACTTTAAATAGCAACCAGGAAAGCCCATTTTCACTTAATAATAAAAATCCCTTAGATTCTGTAGTACATTCTGAGTAAGGGATGAAATAAGTAGCAAATTCCACAGCTATCAAATCATGAAATACATGGGATCCTAGCACACAGGGGTTGGGAAGAGTTAATTTATTGTTGGATGTGAATTAATAATTAGACTACACTGCTGTCAGAAACATTCATTCAGCTTGTATCGACTTCAGTGGGGGTTACAGATGTGTATGAAGGGACAGAATTTGAGCCTATGTATAGTCTGAAAGAATTTTACAGACATCGTGTATATGGTTTATTTCACCTACAACTGAGATACAACCAGATTGTTGGCTGGAAGTGTGGCCACAGTTGTGGATTACTATAATATAACATAGGGTTGTTTTTGAGGATTTGTTGGTTTTTTGTTTGTTTGTTTTTTGTTTTTCCCTGCATTTTTAAAATCATGCCTGTTTGCAAAAGATCAATAGACCCCCACAGACAGGCTGAAAATCAGTCTTTAAAGCAAGTCCAAAATCTGAACACTAGGGTTCTGAAAAGGTGCTTTAGAAAGGGCCCCAGGCTGCTTTATTGTCAGCTTTTTTTTTTTTTTTTTTTGTACTTCCTTACTCACTCCCTCCACTTGGTCCCAACAGGTCTGACCTTATGTGTCACCTAAAAGACAGCTATTTGTGTTTATTCTCTGACTTTGCACTGTAAAAGTCATTCATGTACACCTGATAACCTATGATTTTCTTGCTTTAGATACCCAGTGATGAAAAACATAAGGTAGTTTGCATTATGAAGACCACAGAAAGCATTGGAACAGACAATTACAAAAAAGCCCTAGTATTCGAAGAGTTGTCTGCAACACCACTTGAGCATACAATGGATTTCGTAGAAGAGGTATTTATAACTAAACGTGTGATAACTTACACCAGATAAGTGACTTTAGAAAGTCATTCCAGATAGTCATTACACTGGTAAAAGAAAAAAAAATATTACAATAAAACTGCAGCTATTCTGTTGCTCAGACGTGTCACAAAGGCATACTCTTATGTTTATTGTTGTTGTTATTTATGTTATTATTTTCATCTCTCCCATGCTTCCTGATTTTTTTTGGAAGGGGGGGGGTCTGTTTACACTTAAGTCTGTAGGTCTAGTCACTGCCCCAGTCAGCCAGAGTGGGAGGAACAGGCTGAGTAAGTGAGTCATCCTACAGCAGCCAGCCCCCATCCTACGCTGACCCAGTTCCTGCCTTTGGAGGGACCCATAGGCAGCTGCCTCTAATTCTGGGAGGGGAGGAGGGAGGATAGGCAGGGGTTGGGGGAGGAGGGGAGAGGAGAAAGTTGGTCAGAGACCCATTCAGTGACTGTGGTGAGGAGCAGAGGAAGAGGCCTCGAGTGGAGTCTTGTCTTTGGGTGGGCCTGGGCAGTTCCAGAACTAAATATTTGGTGCCCGGAGCAACCAGCTTAAAACATGCCCTTCCATGACCCAGGGCCTGATCTGGCCCCAGCCACCGCTGCCAGGAGATGGCTTGGAGCCAGATCGGGCCCTGGCCACCACTGTGGACTGGCGGCTCGGAACATTGGTGCCCTCTAAAACATGGCGCTTGATACCTGCCAGGCCCTGGGCCTTTCCTGCCAACCCCCCAACTCACCTGCCAGGTGCCATCTCCCCCAGGCTTCGAACTGATCCTTTCCCTAACCCACCAGCTGGCTTCCTAAAACCCCACTGGGCCCCAGACCTTCCCCTCCAATCCCCCCGTGCCCTTCCCCCCCCCTTACCCATCTGCCGGTCCCTGGAGCTTCTGCCTGTGGCCACAGGCTGCTTCTGCCCTGAGCATGCATCTGAACATGTTCAGGGCAGAGGATGTAAAACTCCCAGCCTGGTGCTGTTCCCTGCTGGCTGGAAGAATGCGTCTTCCGAACTGGGTAGGGGCTGCAGCTAACAGCCTTGCACAGCTGTCAGTGTTGCTTCCATAGCTCTGCGATGGCTGCTACATGACCGCCCACCTGCACAGGCAGCTTACAGGTAATGTTGTTGATGCCTTCTAAAATATGGTACCTGAGGCTTTGCTGCAGTTGCTCTGTCCTTGTTATGACCCTGGGCTTGGTTGTGAAGCAGGCCAGGATCCAGGGAGTTTGCCTTCCACAGGGGAAGCTCCAAAAACCGCCCATGTTGTCTGCTTGCACCAGCTTGAATATAGTCCTCAGTTTTAAAGTTCTTTTTGTAATATTATGATTGGAAGAAGAGCACTCTTTATTAGAAATGTAAATGCTTCATTCCCCAGACTTCTAGGTATCACTCTTTTTGTGTTTTGGATTTGTAACAAAACCATTGTTTCCTTTTAGTGGATTTACAGCAGTTTAACTCAGAAGAAAATGTTGTCAATGAATTTACTCTAGATCAATGTTAGCCAGGGCAGAATTTGGTCATGAAAATGAAAGTAGCTCAGTCAGAATACAAAAAATGAAAGTTCCTGGTAAGCACTATAAAAACAGGAATCTAATAGTTTAAATATACAAATGAACATAGTAGAAATGAGGAGGTCTACTAATACTTTTCCAAAAATGTTCTCTTTGCATCATTCTTTTTCGATGTTATAAATATAACTCATTTTTCAGTTTCTTTAATTATGATATAAAAACATTTCAGTAAGGTGAAAAATAAATTCCATGTAGTAATCAATATTTAAAAAAAATATTAATAGTAGTAATAGATAATAAGACTAGAAGTGCACTTTAGCTTCTCAGAATGCTGTTCAGTGACTTCATGGACCTTGAATTGGTCATTATCTTGGTGTGGCCATGTAGTTTGAGAGGAAATTATTGTCTTGGGGCTTGTGAAAACAATCTGGTTAAGAGCAGAACTGCTAAGAGAACTTTAACTGGAAAGATGACATGGGATGAAATCCTGGCTGCACTGAAGTCAGTGGGAAAACTTTCATTAACTTCAGTGAGGCAAGGTTTCACCCCTTTCTTTGGGAATTCCATCTTTTATAGAGGCTGGAAAAGTGAACTTTTTTGGTTGGTTGGTTGGTTGGTTTTTTGCTTTTTTGAAAACCTGGCGGGCTGCAAAGAGGGAGTGATGCCACAAACTATAATGAAAAGAAGAATGAAATTTGCTACTGATGAGATTAAGGATACATCTACTATGCAGATGCCTAAGTTTCAAATTCCACCTTTTCTTAGGAGTCTATTCTCCTTTGTGAAAGCTGGTTTATTTGGTTTGGCTATGTATTCAATTTGCTCATGTGTGTTTCCTATTAAAAATGAGATCTCAATCACATTACTTTTTGCTTGGATTGTTGCTATGGAAAATGTACAGCCACAAACAAGTATCTGGAATTTGGTTGCAACAAATCATACTGCTACTCTAGCTGTTTACCTGATTAATACATTCTGCAGAGATCAACTCAGAATTTCACAACTGCAGCACAAGTTCAAATATTTAATTTAAAAATCTTGCATAACCTGAGATTCCAGGCGTTGCTGCTTATCTACATTAGATGACATCTCTAAAACACTTTAGTAAACACTGAAACAAAAATGCGTTATTTTTTTAAAAAAAAATATGAATGAATGAGAATCTGTTTAGGCATTTTAAAATTAGTTTCACAATGTCTCCCTAATGTATACACAAGAAATTTTGTTAAATGTTCTTTGTCATTTAAACAGTTGTTCATAACTGTGTTGGGGTGTCCACACTCCACCCTGAAAGGAAGGGGTTTAATGGAAGCCTGATGGATCAATTAACTTAATAAATGGAATGCTGAGGGGGAAGAGCCCTAATAAGAACAGGCTCACCTTTGCCAGAATAGGAAATTCCTACGCAAAGTCAATTTGTCAGCTGGAAACAGGGAATGGTGATGGCTAGGAAAAGGCAGATGCTTCCAGGAGACAGTCATTCTCTGGGAAGAAGTGGAGGCTTAAGGAACTAGTAGGCCCAGGAAGAAAAGGATAGCTGTCTAGGGATAGAGCAGTAAGACCAGAAAGAGAAGGCCTAGACTACTGAGCTGAGGGTTCCTGGGCTGGAATCTGGAGAAGATGGTGAGGCTAGGTTCCCCAGCAGCCCTGGGTGAGTGGCACCGAGGCAGTGAGTGGGAAGACTGCCTAGGATTACATTCCCCTGGGAGAGGGAATGTCAAGTGACCTAGCTGGAGGGCTGAGTCACAGAGAGGAAGCTGTGGCTCCCAAGGGGGACAGAGGAGTTGCAGGCTGGTCCAGGATCTGAAGTGATGGTGGACAAGCCGCAGATGGGATGGTGTTGGCCTCTAGCTAATCCTCAGGTTACCAAGAGGAGGTGCCAGTATAGAGGTGAGTGATAAACCCTGTGACAACAACATGCAAGAAAATTTTACACCATAAGGGAGTATTCAACAAAAATCGCAAAATAAAATGAAAAATCAAACTACTCACTCTATTTTGTGGCCCCCTCCCCCAATAAAGCCAAGTCATAGAAGTTTCCACAGATCAGGAAAGGTTAAAAAGTAGCCTTATTAATTAGGTCTAACTTGTCCTTCATTTCCTTTGTAACACTGTAACCTGGTCCAACGCAAAACCCTTTTAAGAATACCAGTAGGTAGTTCTCAGAAGGATCACCAACCGTGCCAGGAATGAATGCCAGATGCCCAAGTCCCATAACCATCTGCTGAGGCTTGCAAATGAGCTCCCAGGGAAGTTTAGTGTCAGGGGAGAAATGCAGCATGACTCTTGTGTGAGAGAACCCTGGTCATGGGAGATCTGCTTTTGCAGGAGGAATGAGCATTGACTGTGCTGATTGGTGTTAAGGAAAATGTCTTGGGGAAAGTGTCTCTGAAGAAGTCCAAAGGGCAGGGCTGGATTAAGAGGCCCTGAAGACTTGGGCTGCCCACTTGCATCCCCTCTCCCCCAGCCTGGGGCCTCAGCCCCACCCCATGACAGCTTGGGGGGCAGGCCAGTGCTGGGGAGGTCATGGGCTTGGGGCCAAAGACTGCTCTGCAGCGCTTCCACTCCACCCCTGGACTGCTGGTCTGCCCGCAGGGGCTGGTGTGCTGGGTGATTCCATCCCAGGATCACAGCAGACATGTGCCAGCCTGCACTTCTCCCAGTGGCAGACCAGCTGGCTCAGGGGTCAGGTAGGAGTGTGGGCTTGCACCCTAGGGCTCTGCCCCCCAGCACCAGCACAGGGCCCCTACGAGTGAGCCACAGGTGCAGCAGGCATTGGGCTAAGCAGGGCTATATCGGTATAGAGGCCATAGGGGCTGCATTCCAGGGCCCCCCTTTAGGACAGGGCCCAGGGCTTTAGCCTCTAGACCCCTGTGTTGATCTGGCCCTGCCATAGGGAGTGGGAGGGACTGGCAGTGTTCCCCTGCTCAAAGGAATCAGGGAGATGGAACCTCTCGGCATACCCGTGGTTTAGAGCTGCAGGAGGAAGGTCTTGAGTCAGAGGAGCTATTTATTTTGTAAGGATTTAATGAATTAAATCCCAAGAGGAAGAATTCTAATTAATACACACAAGCAGACCTACTATTGGGGTCATGAGAGTACTGGAGATTCAAGGAGACTGTGTGAGCATAAAAACTTTATTACCTGCCTTATCTTTTCTTGCATACAGGAGGTGGGGTGGGGGTACAAATGTACTGTTGTGCAGAAGCAGTTGGAACTACATCACAGAATAAAGAGCATTCTTTTCAGTGCTATTTATTATCTCCATGTTTGATAAGAGAAATCTTATAAAATTTGTTCTTACAGCTTCAGTAGAGATCAGCTTAATCTATATACAGTTTATAACTTTGCCTTGGTGAAGGGGTTTCTCTCATCCTTATTCAAAGAAAGTTATTAAACTATCAGGTTTGATGGTGAGTGATGATCCTCTTTACACAAACTCCAAGAAGTTCCATCACATTTCTAAGTAGTTTTCATGTTAAGTGGGTTTCTTTCCTGCATGCGGGGGCCACTGTAATTACTGAATGAACACCAAAGAGGGAACTGAGGGGGAATGATTTGCAATGCCATCCCATGGTGGGATGCCACTCACCCAGGGGTATTCCCTGTCATATCCTCTCTTAACATGTGCTTTACAGTCATGCCTACAGACTGCTACAGAACAACTGATGATAGAGAGGCAGAGGGTGAGCTGAGACTGCTGTTGATTTGTTCACCTATCTCTAATGCAACAAACACAATCAAATAAAGAAACCCTACTTAGGGCACAGGAAGATGCCATTCCTATGTCCAGAAAGAACAGCAAATATGGAATGTGCCCAGTGTGGCTTAGCAGAGAACTCTAGGGTGAGCTGAAACACAAAAGGGAAGCTTACAGGATGTGGAAGTTTGGACAGATGACTAGAGAGTCAGATAAAGGTATTGCTCAGGCCTGAAGGGATAAGATCAGAAAGGCCAAAGGGCAAATGGAGTTGCAGCTAGCAAGGAATGTGAAGGGTAAGAGTAACAAGAAGAGGATCAGGGATGGTGTAGGTCTTTTGCTGAACTGAGCAGGTATTTGCATGGTGGATGATGTGGAAAAGTACTCAATGCTTTTTTCACTTCACTTCAGTCTTCACAGGTAGGGTCAGCTCCCAGGCTACCACACTGAGTAACACAGAATAGAGAGAAGGGAAGCAGCCCTCAGTGATGAAAGGTCAAGTTAGGGACAACTTAGAGAAGTTGGATATGCACAAGTCTATGGGGCTGGATGAACTGCATCTGAGGGTGCTGAGGGAGTTGGCCAATGTGATTGCACAGAAGATAGCCATTGTCTTTGAAAACTCATGGCAAACAGGGGAGGTCCCAGATGACTGGAAAAAGGCAAATATAGTGCCTATCTTCAAGAAAGGGAAAAAGGAGGATCTGGGGAACAACAGACTGGTCAGCCTCACCTAATCTCTGGAAAAATCATGGAGCATGCCCTCAAAGAATCCATTGTGAAACATCTGGAGGAAAATAGAGTGATCAGGAACAGTCAGCACAGATTCACCAAGGGCAAATTATGCCTGACCAACCTGATTGCCTTCAATGATGAGATGATGGGGTATGTGGGTGCGGGAATAGCCGTCAGTGTGATATACCTTGACTTTAGCAAAGCTTTTGATATGGTTTCTCAGAGCATTCTTGTTAGCAAGTCAAGGAAGTATGGTTTGGATGAATGGACAGTAAGGTAGATAGAAAGCTGGCTAAAGCATCAGTTTCAATGGGTAGGAATCAATGGTTTAATGTATAGTTGGCAACAAGTAACTATCGGAGTGCCCCAGGGATCAGGCCAGTTCTGTTCAACAGCTTCATTAATGATCTGGGTGATGAGACAGATTGCATGCTCAGTTGATTCTCAGACAACACTCACCTGGGGGTGGGGAATGGTAAACATGCTGGAGGGCAAGGATAGGATTCAGGAAGAAGCAGACAAATTGGAGTGTTGGGCCAAATGAAATCTCATAAGGTTCAACAAGGAAAAATGCAAAGTTCTGCAAGTAGGATGGAAAAATCCCATGTACTGTTACAGGCTGGGGACCGGCCAGCTAAGTAGCAGCACTCTAGAAAAGGACTTGGGGTTGGTGGATGAGAAGCTGGATGTGAGTCAACAATGTGCTCTTGTTGCCAGAAAGGCTTACGGCATTTTGGGCTGCATCAGCAGGAATGGTGCCAGTAGATTGAGGGATGTGATTATTCCCCTCTATTCTTTGCTGGTGAGACCACATCTGGAATGTTGAGTCCAGTTTTGGGCTCCACACTATAGAAAGGATGTTGACAAATTAGAAAGAGTCTGGCAGAGGGCAATGAAAATGGTTAGGGGGTTAGGGCACATGATTTACAAGGAGAGACTGATGGAACTAGGTTTATTTAGCCTGCAGAAGAGAGGATCGAGTGGGGATTTTATAGCAACTTTCACATACTTGAATGGGTACTCCGAAGATGGGGGAACTAGGCTGTTCTCAGTAGTAACAGAGGGCAGAAAAAGGAGCAATTGTTTCAAGCTGGAGCTGGAGTGGTCGAGGTTGGCTATTAGGTAAAACTTCCTCATTAGGAGGGTGGTGAAGCATTGGAATGGGTTACATAGGGAGGTGGCGGAATCTCCATCTTTGGAGACTTTTAAGGTTTGGTTAAACAAAATCCTGTCTGGGATGATTTAGTGGGAGTGTTCCTGCTTTTAGCAGAGGGTTGGACCAGATGACCTCATGAGGTTCATTCCAACCCTATGATGCTATAATAAGCCCTATTACAAATTTTGTACTCAGCTGGTCTGCAAAAATATGATCATCTGACTGTTTTACCTGTCCTTTATCATTTATTTCACCTACCTGTTGTGCTTTGTTTTTAAACCACGGCCCCTAGTTCTGCACAGTCTGAAGTCAGTTGGGCTCCATATGAGCTGTTTGTAGTATTCAGGCCTAAAATTGTGAACTCGCTGTTTGTTTTTTGGCTGTATTATATTGAGCCTAATGGGGCCCTAACCTGGCTGGGATCTATATGTGCTAATATAATAAAAAATAATCCTCAAAAACATCCTATGAGACATTGATATGCAGATTTAATTTACCTATTCACAGCTTAGGTATCATTCAAAAAAACACTGAAGCAGCCACCATGTGTCCTACTCCAGTTTAGCAAATTGCTTAAGCCTGTGCTTAATTGTAAGCGTTAATGGAAAATAATCACATGCTTAACTTTAAGCATGTGCTTAAAATGCTCAAAAGTACAGTGATATGCACTATAAGAAACTTTAGCTAGAGGTTAGGGCATGTTTCTTTTCATGAAGGACTTGAAGCCTTTAGTTATAGATTTTTGAATATGCAATATTTAGGCACAAACAAAACTACCTACCTGAACCAACAGGAAAAAAAAATTATCAAGACTTAAAGGGTATTTTTACCCTGAGCTTCTTCTGAATACGACGTTGAGCCTGACCAAGAAATAAATAATGTGTAGAGATTACTCATTTGTTTATTAAAACAAGGCACCTGGGGACTGGACAGTTGAGGATAATTTTGCTTCCTCACACAGGAAAGGTTGGATACAGAGACCTGGCTATTTTCTCTTTCTCTCTCTTTATCCCCCTGTTGTTTGTGAGGAAAAGGTGGAAAAGAAATAACCAAAATAGTATAGATTCCTGTTCCTGATTTCTGAAAAAGAACCTCAATGTTTAAGTTTAGTTGGTTTGTGGGTAGTTTTACCCCACTGTGAATACATGCTCTGTTCTTTTGACATACAGTACAGTTTAAACTTGTGTAATTTATGCACTAGGCTTTTTTGTTTGTTTTTTTTTTTCTTTATTTGTTGTTCCACTCAGGATTTAAAGGAGTTGTATGTTTTGAAGTATCATTGAAAAACTTTAATTATTTCACTTATTTGCAATTTTTCTGTCCTTAATCTGCCTCTAGGTTTTAGTGCCTGTTCTTTCCAATAAGAAAAATCATGAATCCTGGCCACATTTTATTTCAGAAGAAATGGAACATCACATGGAAATTATGAAAAATAAGATGCACGTTATAAAGGGAATGATGTCAGGAAGAACCCTTCTTCCAATTCCGACAGTTGCAGCAAACACTGATTTGCATCAGATGTGTGCTGAAAATAAGTAAGGAACACAGTACATGCAATATAACTAAGAGCTGCTATATTTAATGATCTTTCAGCAACAGAAATTTAGGCTGGTACTAGTTGCATCTGTGATGTGTCAGTAAACGTTAATGATGTTTCTTTTAATATTAAAACTTGGAACACTGGTAACCAAAGTGTTCCAAATTTAATATTATCATATCATTCCCATGAATATTTTTAAACATGAACATTTTAAAGTGTGTCTCAAATAATTATGGCTGTTGCCTCAAAATGCCAAAAGAGATTTTTGCAAAATAATTCAACTTAACATTGAAGGCTCTCTTGCATAGAAGAGACTACAGGAAATGAATACACAAGGTCTGGTAGTGGCCTGTTAATTACAGGAGCAAGGCTAAGGTTGTTTGAGTAGTCACCAGAATGAAATTATAGCCTAGCAGTATGAAATAGTGCTAGCTATTTTTCATGGATTAAATTTTTCATGTACTTTCAATAGCTACTAATTCCTCTGTTTGGCTCAGATCTCACAGCACACTTGAGTAAAAGTTTAAGTTTAATCATGGGGGAAAAAAACCCGAGTCCTATAGCACTTAAAGACTAATGAATTTATTTATCGCATGAGCTTTTGTGGGAGAAGAATCCCACTTCAAAGCATCTGATGAAGTGAGATTTTCTCCCATGAAAACTCATGCGATAAATAAATCTGTTAGTCTTTAAGTGCCATAAGACTCCTAGCTTTTTTTTTTTTTGCTGAACTAGACTAACGGAGCTGCCTCTTTGGAATTTAATCATGGGAGTAATCTTATTGCCTTCAATAGAACTGTTCCTGTTCTTTAAAAGTTAAGCAGGTGCTTAAGTGCTTTGCTGGATTGCAGCGTGTTCCCTTGTTCCCTTTCTATCCTCTCCTATCCTTTTTCCAATTACTGTGTTTTTCCCCTCTTCATGCTCTTCATTTAGCATCACTTCCATGGCTATTCCAGTGGGAGCACCAATGATTTGGTTGAATATTCTAATTTGCATGGGTGGTGTCATGTGCAAGAAATAAAAGAAGGGTTTAATTTTAACATTGTTTTCCATGGAATTATTTATACAGAGTGCCTAGATTTGAGGACAATAACTGTAAATTACTGCTTGAGGGAAGGAAAATACTTAAAGGGTGATATAATCCCCAATAAGAACTTTTGCACAATAGATATAACTTTGTAGCCCTTATACATGCTTTTGTTTGAAATATACTAGGCACTATTTATTTTATTACTCTCAGTTCTTCTTTGAGTGCTTGCTCATGTTGATTGCACTTCAGGTGTGGGCGCGCCGCATGCACGGGCTGCCTGAAAGTTTTCCCCTAACACCCCCAGGGTCAGCTGTCCCTTGTGGCACGCTATATAATGAGCTCAGTTGACCCTGCCCTCTCAGTTCCTTCTTCCCGCCTGTGATGGCTGCTGGAATGTCTCTTGCTGTGGCAAACCTTTTCCCCCATGTTATTGTTCTGCCTTTGGCAGCACTTGTTTTGTTAGAATAGTTTAGGTTAGTTTAAGCACTTCTAGTAGTTTATTGTTAAATAAACATTCCCTGTTTTCGGGTACTTTGCCCGGCTGCAGGCCGGGGCGTGCTGGGCTTCAAATCCTGTGGACCTTGCAAGAAACTGAGGCTTGTGGATGATCCTCATTCTTTGTGTTTAAAGTGTTTGGGAGAGGCTCACCTTTGTGAGTGCTGCAAAATCTGTAGAAGCTTTTGCCCAAGGATTCAGAAAGAAAGAAGCCAGCATCTTAAGCTTTACACGATGGAGGAAGCCCTCTGCCCTTCGGCACCAGGGATGCCCGGCACCCCATTGGTGTGTAGTGCAGTGGCTTCCTCACAAGTGTGCCTCAAGGAGGCCTCTAAAAAGTCTTGGCACTGTCAGTCCTCTGGCACCAGAAGGTTGGGGCTAAGTCCCCATCAGCAGCACCGCTCTCATTCGCCAGTGCCGCAGAAGAGGAAAAGACTGGAGAAAGGTGCTCCCCCAAATGGGTGGATGAGACTCTAGGAGCAGGACCCGCATCAGGCCACTCAATACTGGGGACAGGAATCATAGCACCGGCCCCCTCGGCACTGGCCAGGGGCCCATCACCCTCACCACATGGGGCATCCCCAACCCAGGAGATTTTAGAGGAGGATTTACAGCTCCCCTCTACTCCTGAAACATTTGAGGCAGCAAGGGAGCTGATTGAGGAGACAGCCCCGCCAAGCCTCAAAAGCCGGGACCAGGTTCGGGAGGTGCCAGCAAAGCCCATGATGAGATCTAGAGGAAAATCGCTGCTTTCCAAACCGAAATTGCCACGGCACTGGGATACAGCACTGGGAGAAGGATTGGAGTGCCAACCACCCATAGATTGTCACAGATCTTGCTCTCCCTGGCACTGTTCGCCAGCCCCATCAGGCACTATGCCACCGTGGTTGCTGTGCAGCTATTCCCACTCTACCGCTTTGGGCTCAGACTCAGGAATGTCAAAACGCAGCAAACATTGGTCCTGCCCCAGGCCGTCGGTACCAGCCCCAGTGCCCCACTGGCAGAAGCAGTGGCATGGTCCCCCCTCCCCCCCCCAGTGGTCCTTCTGGATGCCCTGGGCTTGCCATCAATCTCAGGGGCCCCAGTCAAGCTGATTGTTTCTCAGGCTTCAGGCTCCAGGACTCGTCCATCTCACTAGGCCAGTGTTCCACAGGAGGCATCCGATGTCTCTGACTTGGACTCAGTTGTTGGTGGCTCTTAGAATCGTGGTGCTGTGAGAAGAGCATCAGTACCGCGTGGCTCCGTAGGTACTGAGGGCAAGAAATACTTGTTCCTCTTCGAGTCTCTTTCTCTTCATCACCAAATGAGGCAGTAGCTGGAGCAGCCCCTGCTGTAGTTCTGGATGACTCTAAAGCACATCAGGAGCTACTGCGAAGGGTAGCTCACAACACGGGTCTCCAGGCAGAGGAGGTAGTCCAGGACGCAGACCCTATGGTGGATATTTTGATCCTGGAGGGGACTTCTAGAGTAGCCCTACCGCTCATCAGGACAATCAGTGAGAACACAAAAGCCCTTTGGCAAACCCTGGCCTCAATCACACCTACAGCAAAACGGTCAGAGAGGAAGTATTTCCTCCCATCAAAGGGATTTGAACATTTTTATACTCACCCTTCTCCAAGCTCTCTGGTCATTGCCACGGCCAATGAAAAAGAAAGACAGGGCCACTGGGATCTTTCCCCGAAGTCTAAGGACTTTAAACGGATGGACCTGTTTGGAAGGAAGGTGTATGCCACCAGAGGCCTGCAACTCAGGATTGCCAATCAACAGGTTATCCTGAGTAGATATGCCTTCAATTTCTGGGCAGCCCTAGACAAGTTCCAGGACAAACTTGGTCATGAATCTAAGACGGAGCTTGCAGCTACGATTAAGGAAGAGGAAGGCAAGGTTATTTCCAGGGCATTACTGCAATCAGCTCTGGACAGCGCTGATGCAGCAGTTTGCACTATGTTTTCAGGGGTTGTCATTGAGATGCCCCTCTTGGCTTTTAGCCTCAGGCCTTCCCCAGGAAGTCCTGACCACTATCCAGGACCTCCTGTTTGAGGGCCTGGAACTCTTTTCATCTCAGACGGACTCCAAGCTGCAGAGTTTAAAAGATTCCCAGGCAGTCCTTAAGTCATTGGGTCTCCACACTCCAGCCCCTCAGCAAAAGCATTTCAAGCCTCAACCTCAACTGAGGGCTTACCATCACAGGCAAGACTATGGATGTCAAAGGGGTCAGGGTGGAAGGCAGAGCAGCCACTCATCTGGGCAGAATCAGGACCGTTCCTGCCAACAGTCATCACGTAAGAAAAACTTTTGAGGACGTGCCCGAGGATGGCACGCCAACCTCATCTCTGGATCCATTCTGCCCATGCTTCTACAACCAGCTAGTGCATTTCTACCATTCATGGTCCCTCATCACATCGGACCAGAGGGTGCTATGGATTGTGAGGCATGGTTATTCCCTCCAATTCTCCACCAAAGCAAACCAAACCCTTTTCAGGGACCCTTTTCACGACCAATTTCTTGAGCAGGAGGTCAACTCCTTACTGGAAGCAGGCACCATAGAGTTGGTGCTGAGCCACCTAAGGGGGAAGAGGTTTTATTCCCGGTATGTTCTCATTCCCAAGGCCAACGGAGGTCTTCGTCCCATGCTGGACCTCTGGCAGCTAACCAAGTTTCTAAGGAAACCAAAGTTCAGAATGGTATCCCTATCCTCCATCATCCCTCCTCTGGATCCAGAAGATTGGTTTGCCACTCTCAACATGAAGGATGCATATTTCCATATAGCCATTGCCCCATGCCAAAGGAAATTTCTGAGATTTACAGTGGACAGCAGCCATTATCAATTCACAGCGCTCCCCTTTGGACTATCAGCGGCCCCGAGGGTATTTACCAAATGCCTTGCAGTAGTGGCTGCTTTCCTAAGAAGAAAGGGCATCCAGGTGTTCACATACCTTGACAACTGGTTAGTGAAAGCCAGGAGCAGGAGTCAGGTAGAGGTCCACCTCCGTTTCATTCTGGCCGTGTTCGACAACGTAGGCCTGGTGGTGAATTCTCAGAAGTCTACTCTGGTACCTACCCAGAGAATAGAATTCATTGGGACAGTCATGGATTCAACCCAGGCCAGGGCGTACCTACCTTTTGGCCAGATTCGAGGTGATAAAGGATGCATTGAACATGCTTCGAAGCCATCCAATATGCTCAGTACGCACTGTTTTATCTTTGTTGGGTCACTTCGCGGCGTGTACAAGTGTAGTCCAGCATGCGAGGCTGAGACTTTTCCCTCTTCAGCTGTGGGTGGTTATGGTCTGCCATCCTGCCAGGGACAGCCTGGACAAGATAGTAGTCATTCCAGGGAGAGTCCTGGAGACACTTCATTGCTGGTCCAATCCGGGTTGGGTGCTGGTGGGGGTTTCCTTCCAGTCCCCTCAACCCTCGATCACTTTGACTATGGATGCCTCTGATCAGGGATGGGGAGCCCATGTAGGGGCTCTAAAGACTCAGGGGCTTTGGAGCCATTCAGAGTGGTTACTACACATCAACGTCCAAGAACTTCGGGCATTTCATCTAGCATGCTAAACCTTCTGCCATCTCCTGTCAGGCAAGATGGTATCAATCTGGATAGGCAACATGACAGCGATATTTTATATAAACAGACAGGGTTGTGCTCACTCTTCTTGCCTTTGCAAGGAAGTCCTAGATCTCTGGGAATTTTTCACCACCCATTCGATTCATCTGGTCGCTTCGTATGTGCCGGGCCTTCAGAACAACTTAGCAGATGCCTTCAGCAGGTCATTCCACACGCACAAGTGGTCAATCAAAGACAGTATCCTGCATTTCATTTTCCAGAAGTGGGGTCACCCCCAGGTGGACCTTTTCACCTCAGAGGCAAACAGAAAATGCAAGGAGGTCTGCTCCTTTCAGGGCAGGAGTTCGGGTTCCCTAGGGGATGTGTTTCTGATCCCATGGAAGGGTTGTCTGTTTTACGTTTTTCCACCAACTCTTCTCATCCACAATATGTTGATAAAGGTCTGGCAGGAAGGGGCATCGGTGATAGTGATAGGTCTTGCCTGGTCCAGGCGGCAGTGGTTTGTGACATTACTGAACCTCTCCATAGACAAACTGATACCTCTTCCGTGTGCCAGGGATTTGCTCACTCATTGCGGGGCCTCCCTGCATCACCCCGCCCTGACGATGCTTCATCTAACAGATTGGAACATCCGTGGCTGAACAGTGCAGAACTTTAGTGTTCACAGCAGCTAAAACACTTACTGCTTAGTAGTAGGAAGCCTATGACTAGACTAAATTATCAGGCAAAGTGGTGCTGCTTCTGTTGCTGGATGCCAGGCAAGAGTTTCCTGCCTTGAGAGGCCCCTATTCCATTGGTGCTTGACTATGTGCTGGACCTAAAAGCGCAGGGCCTAGCTGGCTCATCCATAAGAGTTCACCTGGCCATTATCTCAGCCTTCCACTCTGGAGAAGGTCTCAGATCGCTGTTCTCATCACCCGTTGTGAAAAAGTTTCTGAAAGGATTGGATAGAGCGTTTGCACCTTATCACCCGCCAATTGTGCAGTGGGACCTTAAGCTTGCCAAGCACCAAGTTATGGGGCCCCTTTCGAGCCTTTAGCTTCCTACTCCCTCCTCTATTTGTCCTGGAAGCTGGCATTCTTGGTAGCAATCACCTTGGCCAGGAGGGTCTCAGAACTCCGTGTGCTCATGGCAGATCCTCCATACACTGTGTTTTTCAAGGACAAAGTCTGACTACAGCCTCACCCTTCCTTCTTCTCGAAGGTAGTTTTGAGTTTTCATTTGAACCAAGGCATTAATTTCCTGGTTTTCTATCCAAACCTCACACAGCCAACATAGGTTGCACTCTCTGGATGTATGCCATGCCTTAGCTTTCTACTTAGAGAGGACTAAGCTTTGTAGAAAATCCCCCCAGCTGTTTGTGGCAGTGGTGGACAGGCTGGAAGGCCTGGCTGTCTCTTCCCAGCATATTGCTTCATGGATCAGGGACTGTATCGGAGAGTGCTACAGGCTGTCAGGTGTTTCAGCCCCAAGGATTACAGCTCATTCAACTCCAGTTCAGGTGTCTTCTGCAGCGTTCCTAGCCTTAGTTCTTGTTCAGGACATCTGTAGAGCAGCTATGTGCTTGTTGATTCACACATTTATGTCACATTATGCCCTGATTGAGCAATCCAGAGCGGATGCTGGGTTTGGGAAAGCAGTCCTCTACACTGCAAGCAAGTGAAGTCCAACCCTGTCTCCTAGGGTAGGGCTATGGGAGCCACCTGAAGTGGAATCGGCATGAGCAAGCACTCGAAGAAGAAGAAATGGTTTCTTACCTGTAACTGGTGTTCTTCGAGAGGTGTTGTTCGTGTCCATTCTTCACTTGCCCTCCATCCCCACTGTCAGACTGGTGGCAAGAAGGAACTGAGAGGGCAGGGCTGGGTGAGCTCATTATATAGTGCACTCCAATGGTGTGACTCCAGGGGGCTCCACAGCAGACCCTGGGGAAGCTAGGGGAAAACTTTCCAGTGGCTTGTGCACGTGGCGTGTGCATGCCTGAAGCAAAATGGACATGAGCAACACCTCTCAGAGAACACCACTTATAGGTAAGAAATCGATTCTGCTTTACATAAAAGTGTGTGTGGTGTTTTAAAACAGTGATTCCCAACTTTTTTTTTTTTTGGCTTGAGAGCCACAGATTTAGTTTTACAACCCTAGAGGGCCGCCAGTTTCTCTCCCAGCAACCCCCTCACTGCAGCCTGACAGAACTTCCTTGTTGATCTCCCATCCTGGCTGCAGCAGGGAAACTGCACATGTCCTAGCCCTATGTAATCCACCTAGGTCTCTTTAGGCAGTGGCTCCCTTCTGCAGCCAGGGGGACAAGAAATCAGTGCTCTTCTCCCTCTGGCTCCAGAAGGGACCCCCAGAACCTAGGGAGTGAGGCAGAGTGCTTTGCTCTCTGGAGAAGCTGTGGGAAGGGAATGCTGATCTTTCCTCCTTCTGTCTCCAGCAGGCAGAGGTGGCTTTTGGGGTGAGCAAAGCAGGTGGTGGCCTAGGGCCCCCAAGCTGTAAGGGGGCCCCATAGCTGCTGCCTGCTTCACTTACCTGTGCGCTCGTTGGGCGGTGGGGAAATGGAGGGCAGCAGACCACCAGATCCAAAAGCTTTGCTGCCCACCTGCCAGACCGGCCTCTCTCCAGCAGGGGTGCAGCAACACTCCCCGCCTACTCCCAGCCAGCTGCACCTCAACAGGGGGAGGGAGGAGAGTGGCTGGCATGGTGCTGCGGCGCCCTGAAGCAGCCCGTTCTGAAGAGTTTGAGCTGCATTGCCCCTGGCCACCCTAGGCCTGGAAGCGGCCAGAACTCTTCAGAGTGCGCCGCTACAGGGGGCCCCACTCTCAGCAAGCCACAACACCATGTCAGCCGCTCTCCTCCCTCCCCTTGGGGAGGCGTAGCCAGCTGGGAGCAAGTGGGGAGCACTGCTCCACCACCACTGGAGAGAGGCCAGTCTGGCTGGTACACTGGCTGGTGAGCAGCAAAGCTTTTGGACTTGGCGGTCTGTGGCCCCCGCTTCTCCCCTGCCCACCATGGGAGGGTGATTAGGGCGGCATTGGGGGCCCAGAGCTCCAGTGAGGGCGGCATTGGGGCTCATAGGGGGCCCCATAAAGGGCCTTCGCCTAGGGCCCCCAATTACCAAATGCTGCTTCTTACAGCAGGGATCCTAGCACCTATGGATTCAGGCAGAACATTTTGTTGTGTTCCCTGCTACGGTCAAGGGGAGGGATGCACAGATTGCCCATACTCTTGGTTGTGGCAAGCAACCTGCACTGGCCTTGTAGCCCCAAGGCAATGAATTCCACCTGGGTCTTTAGGCAGTGGCTACCTTCTGCAGCTGGCAGGACAGGGGTAGCAGGCCACTTAAAAAGACCCTGTAATCACTGTTGTCAAGGGACATGTGTGCTATATTGCTCAGGTTATAGTTTTGTTCTATTTCTGAGAAAATGTATTAATAGTATGTGCACTGAGTTATTATCTAATATTTATGAGACATAATGCTGAATTATTTTAGATCATCTCCTGCTGTTTCCACCAGCGTTAAGAAAAGAGAATAGAAAAATATGATGCCTGGTGTCTTTTGTCATCATGTACCTGAATTTTTTTATGTTAATTGGAGGTACTGAAATGTGAGACCAGATTCTCAGCTGTCTTAAAATAATAAAGCTCCACACTATTTAGATATGGTGCTTATTTTAAGTTGTGGAAGATGTTAGAAGTCCCAGTAAAATCCATCCTTTTTGTTAGCATCCTTTAGTTGTTAATAGTCATTGTGGTTTCGAGAAATAGCATTAAAGCACCATACATTTACATGGCAATGACATGTTCCAGCTTCAAAGAGCATACAGGTCAGATAGGACAAACACATGACAAGTTTTCAGAGTAGGTTCACTGCACAGCTTATTGCTCAAAAAGGTAGGATTTATTCTTATTTCTTTGTTGTAAAATGTAGTGCCTAGGGCCTCAGGCAGGATTGAAGCCCCACTGTACCAGGTGGAGAGAGAAGGGAAACAGCATGGTGTAGGCATGAAGCTAAAGGTGAAGAAAATAGCTGAAGAGTGAGAAAAGTGAAAGGACTCAGGGAGAATGGAAAGAAAATAGATTAGATGGGGTTGGGAAAGCAAATTTCTATAGAGCCTTGTGGGTGAGGACCTTCTTGAATTTTATGTATTCAGCAATAGCATGACAACAGGAGCAGCGTGCTGTGAGAAGGGCGGTAGGAGGAAGATGACTTTTGTGCAGGCATTTTAGAAAGAGAAGAGGACAGGAGAGTTGAAAGCCAAGGATCCCAGACAGAAAGGAGGTTAACGCTTCTCTACACACAAACCTGCAGTGAAATAATTAAATGTTTTAATTCACAGCTCTTGTTATTGATGGCTTTTTAAACTGTAGCATACATTGAAGTAGGAAACTTTAATTTTTTAATGAAGACTATCCACAGACTTGCACTGAAGCAACAAAAGATGTGAATTTAACTAATTTTACTTATTTCTGTGCATGTTTTTGTGTAGACAAGCTGATATCTTATAGTAAGAGATAGTTGTACACTTTAATATTTTAATTTAAATACAAATACAATTCACTTCAGCTTTGCTTGCATCCTTCCTTCTTGTTGTGGGTTCTGTCCTGTATAATGTAGCAAACAAACAAACAGGCTGGAATGCTTGTGGAAACCGTGTACGTTGTGAAATGTTAAAGAATATTCCTAGAAAGTGAATTTTGAACCCCTAGATGTTGAGGATTTGTACTGGAACCCTGGTTATAACTCATCATTCAGTTAGGAAATGAAAGCAGTATCATGTGGCTTGGGACCAATTAACTAAACAACAAAAATTTGATTTTGAATACTACTCCCACAAATAAGGAGTCCTGTGGCACTTTTAAGGACTAACATATTTATTTATCTCATGAACTTTCATGGGAGAAAATCCCACTTTGTCAGATGCTTGACGAAATGGGATTTTTCTCTCACAAAAGCTCATGTGATGAATAAATTTGTTAGTCTTTAAAAGTGCCACTGGACTGCTCGTTTGCTTTGCTAAACTAGACTAACACAGCTACCCCTTTGGCTCCTGAACTCTCACAGTGAACTAGTCACAAACGAAGAATTATTCATAGGGAGTTTTTGTCCAATAGCTTTGGAGAGAGAATAGATCTGAAATAAACTGTATTCTGTTTGACACTTCATAAACTCTTAATGTTTCATCATAAATCAGTCCTTTTTGGCTGCCTGATCATTTGATGGTAGTGTTTTGAATTTCTTTCTGGTAATGTGTTAGCAAGTACTGAACTTTGAACTGTAGGTGTTCACACTAGGATGTAATAGTAAGTGTAAAGAGAGAGACAAGCATATCTATGGCCATGTATACTGCCTTTGACATGGAGCTTGTAATTTAGTGAAAACACTGATAAATGTGGACTTTTTCTCCTATTTTGCAGACAGTATCCTTACGCTAGGACAGTGCTACATGAAATTGAATCTAAGATTATTAAATGGTCACATCAAATACACGACATACTAAGAAGGGATTCTGTTCAGCCTCTTCTGCAAGGCCTCAATTCAGATCCCCAAACTGAGCTCAATTTCTGGAAGACAAGAAAAGATAATTTGTTATGCCTATATCATCAAGTAAGTGATTTCAAATATTGAGCACATATCAAAGGAAGCCCTCTATAATTGTCTTGTATTTCATGCAGAAGGAGCCTCTGTTTTCAGCATTTTATTTATACAGATAACCTCCATAGAAAATATACAGAGCTGCAGATCTGAATTTCTGAATTAAATTGGCTCCATAACTATGCCCAAACAAAATGGAGTGAAGGATGGGCGGGTGGTTTAACAAACAGAGAGTGATAATAAAGAAGGATTACAGGGAAGTAGTAAACTGTCTGGATCCCTTAATTGTTTATTTCTAAATTATCTAATGCTAGTGTGTGTGTTGTCACATAAGTAAAAAAAGAAAAAAAATTTGTGGCTTGCCAAACTTCACTGAAACACACTGTCAAACTAAGCTCCTTAAATGACCTTTTTTGTTTAGAAATCTTAATTTGGGGGAGGAAGGTGTGCTTTTTATTATTATTATTATTATTTTTAAAGATCAACAGAAACCTAAGGGATTGTTTGTGTAAGGTCTGGAGGAGGGGAAATGTGCTCCAGCATTTCCATGGCCTTGAGTCCCCAGCATCTCTCCGTGTCTTCCCTTATTCCTTTTGGCCTTTCTATGTCCTGATTCCTCTTCCCCTCCCACCCCAGTTCCTTGCTTCAAACTGAGCAGCTTCCTCCATGCTTTTGAAAATAATTTTTTAAAAGAATGAGGTAGCCTAGGTGTAGCACCTGGCAGTTTTGTAACTCTACAACTTATTTTATCCTATCATTTTTTATGAAAAAAATATACAACTTCATTATTTTATCATTCTGCACAACTCTTTTTACTACAAAAGTCTTTAAAAAACATGTGCTTCATTTCCCTTGCATTTGCTTCCTATTCCTTCACTTCACCTTTAGTCTTTTCTCTATTCTGTGTCTTTCTGATGTTTCTTACTATGTCTTTTTCAGTCTATATCTTTGCACTCTCCCCTACCCAAAATGATACTACTGAAATTAAAAGGTACAAATAGGCATCTTCGCACACAGGTCTAGTAAAATAAAATTTGGAATTCTTAGGCTGCAACTTTTCAGAGACACATGAAGAGTCAGAAAATAATAAGGAAAACTTTCAAAAATTGGATGACGGGGAAAAATTTGCAACATAATGGTTGAATCTGTCCATGGGATTTAGCTACACATATTCCATTAATTTTAATAAAACTATGGCTAACTTCCCTTGGCTGAATTGAAAATCTCAACCTAGAGCGTTAGAATTCCTTTTCTATGCCTCTTCTTCAGAAAATGCTACATAGGGGGAATGATTTCCTTTTGGAGAAACTGTGATTTGAAAATCAGCCTTATAATGAGAAAATAGCTTCAAACTTAGCTATGGAATGGAGACTGTTTCTTCATAATAATGACTCATTGATATTACAGATCCTTCAGCCCTGTTTTGTTGAGACCTTGCACAACTATCAAGATTCCTTACATTGCAAATATGAAATATCGCTTGAAGATGGAAAACAAATCTGTTACCAGAATCTTTTAATTCTATTTTTCCACTATCCTGATTATTAGTGATGTTACAATACAGATTAGATAAACATTATGAGCTTAAAGGGTCTGACCCAGTACCCACTGAAGTAGATGGGAATTTTTTCCATTGATTTCCATGGCCACTGGATCAGGACCAATGTGAATATATACTTGACATTTTTTTCTTTAAAATACTTTGGGTGAAATCCTGACTCTATTGAAGTTGGCAGTAAAACTTTTTATTTTACTCGCTATATCCAGATAGTCAAACTAGTCCACTTTGTGATGTAAATATTCTTAAATTTAATTTGGTCTTTACAGAAGTTTTCTTTTGATTGTTTGTTTTATAATCCTAGCTTCAGACTCCTGTTGTTCAAAAAATGGTTGAGGTCTTGAGAGTCAAAGAAAGCAGCTATTATCCTACTTCTCAGAACATTTTCAAGGACATAGAAAATGGTAAGGTAACTTGAATGAGATTTATCTTTTGCCTCCATTTTATATGTGTGTGTAATAGAATAATCGATACTGCTGGTTGATAATACACTATAATATGCTTCTGCTAAATTGTATCTGTGCTGGAAGAGTATGTACACATTAAATCAAGTTGTTTTGTATTTACACTTTGAACATTATTGACTTTTTTAAAGTTTATGTGGATACTTTTTTCTTCCATAAAAATCAGTATGAGATACAGTGATAATAAATTAAATTAGTTTGTGGTTTTATAAACATTATGTCTTCTCATGTACTAAATCTGTTGGTATGCAGACTTATTGCTAATATTAATAAGTGTGGAGTTAGTATATTATCCAAATATTTTTGCTGTGCGTGCATGCGTGCGTGCATGTAAATTAAAAAAAAAAAAAAGAAAGCCTGGTACTTGTATAGTATAATTCTACAATTTGTTAGTTTAATAAGCAATAATAATATTTAGCTCCTACAAAATGCTTACCAGTAGTTCTCAAAGTGCTTTATAATGGATGTAAGTATTGGTAGCCCCATTTCACAAACAAAGAAAAGGAGACTCAAGGAAGTGAAATGACTTGTTCAAGGTCATCCAGCAGCCATGTGGCTGAGCCAGGAATAGAATCCAGGTCTCCAGAGGCCCAGTCCTGTATACTATCCATCGTATGGTCTCCACACTGTCCCAGGTCAGCCTTGGATCCCTGTTAGGTAGGTAAATCATGCCCATCTTATAGAGGGGTCTTTTTTGTATGCAGTTGTCAAAGCTCAATGTCCAGTTTCAATAACCAGAGGTCTCCCTCTATACCAGAGGAATCTAGGTGTTGTAAACTGCCCTCTAAATGTTGAATTGGGTACTCTTCAAGTCCAACTGGTTCTGTGAAATAGCAGAAAACATACCACATATAGGACTCACCTACAGAAGTGGAAGTGCTTCAAGATCTGGTGCACCAAACACTCTGTATCTCTTACTGGTATTCCCCTGGCATCTATCCTTAACTACTTCATAAACCTGATGTATATCAAGATTCAAGCTCTCTCAAAGTTCATTTAGATGCCATCATGGTATTCCATTCATCAGCTGAGTGTTTGTAAGTCTTTGCCCATGCCATGACAGCAAGTTTCCTTAAGAACTTCCTTAACCTCCTGTCTTTAGTGTGGGACTTCTGTCACATCATAGGACCTCAATTTAGTGCTTAACATATTAAGAGAGTCTCTTTTCAAGCCTGGCTCACTACTTCATCTGTCCTTCAAGACCTTCAGGTTCCCTGTAGCAATCACATTGGCCAGAAGGGTAGGGGAACTGGAAGTCATCACGGCTGATCTATGTATATAGTGTTTGTATATGGACAAAGTTACATTGTGTCCCCATCCTCACTTCTTCTCTAACGTCTCATCAGAGTTCCAAATCAATCAGGACATTCAACTGCCAGTATTTTATCCCATGCCCCGCTGATCCAGAAAAGAGACCAGTCTCTGTATGCTGGATGTAAGTCAAATTAGGATTTTCTATCTTTGCCATACTTGGGTCTTCAGGATTCTCCACAGATACTTTGTTTCCTTTGCCTAGAGGATGGGGAGTCACTTGGTTTCCTGTCAGAGATTATCTGTGTCAGAGATGCTCACACTGAGGTGTGCAAGCTGCAAATGTCTCTTTAATGTGTCTTTTGCACCTTTTTGCAGCATATGATATTAAAACAATGTGTGATTTAGATATTAACCAATCAGCTTGCTTTGACTATGTTGTTAACCAGTTATAGCTGATAAAATATTTGGTGAAAATAAATTGAAAATAGGGAGGGTGGGTGGGTGGTTGGGTGTGTGTGTGTGCGCGCGCGCGTGCGCAACACACACATATACAAAACCCAATCTATATTTACTATATATAGTAAACAAAACAATGAGTTCTGGTTACTGTGGCTATTTTGGGCAATGTGATCACTGATTTGGCTCCTGGATCACTGAGGTCTGAGGATCACTGACCTAAGTTCACATCATGGTGTGTTCTGACATGCTACAAGTCCTCTGGAATGCACCTGCCTCCTACAGTCATTCATGATTCCATGAAGGTTCATTCTATCTGTTGCCCTCCTTAGGATGATAACCATTAAGGACATTTGGAAGGCAACTACCTGGTCCCCATTCATATGTTTTCACAGTATTATGCCTTCAGGGTGGAATGCAGCCTTCGGTGAAACTGTTCTACAATCTGGCTTGGGTCCTCTTCATCAGCAAGTGCCAAGCAAAGGGTAGAAAATGTTGATAATACCAATCTATAAAAAAGGAGAGAAGAGAGAGTGCAAGAATTCAAAGCAGTCAGCTTATTGTGTGTTGGTAAAAGCATTCACTTATTAGATTTTGCTGAGGTGAAAGAAATGGTAGGGGGAAGCAGTGTTTGCCACAATTTCAATCCAACTCTAAATCTGGCCTGTTCCTGAGCATACAATAATTATCCCTGTTAACTATGACAATGTATCAACATGGTATTGTAAAACAGACCCTATTTTCATTTCAGAGTGGTTCTTACAATAGGCTGTATCCTCAGCAAATATCAGAAAATATCCTCAGCAGTTGCTATCCCATAAAGGATTTACAGATCTCTGGACTATTTGGTTGCAGAGACCTTTCCCTATATTGAATGTCTATTTATGTGGTTGCCAAACCTTGCTCCCTTTCCAAAGGTAGTTGTAGATCCTGCCAGTTAGACTTATGGGAATGACGTTGGAGTAGCTGGCTGTCTCTCTTGGTCACCAAATACAAAGGGAATAGGAAGGAAGTCGACTTTCTTGACTGACTGCTGAAATAGACAGAAACAGACTGCTCGTCACCAGTGAGCAGTTTTAAAGAGGCTGCAAGGCTCTGATTTCTTTTTCATTATCATGACAACTTGCTGGAACTGTACATGCATATCACTTAATGTGCAAGTCTGCAGCAATTTCTGCATCATTCCAAGCTGATTTGGCTGAGGCAGTGGGACAAACAGAAGAGACAGTTGTGATGTAGAGATCCCTAACTCCCAGCAGTAGAACTCATTAACAGGGAGTTTTCTGATCAGATCGCTGTATGGCAGATCTTCTATAGCATCATCATCATAGTATGTCATCCCCTAGGAACCTACATAGATTTCTCCTTGGATAAGAATTGTTGTCATTCTATGTCTGTGAGGAAACAAAATTGTGATTGTTTGCAAAGTTGGACAGTCTTCTACTGACTGATATAAGCCTCATTTTTACAGTTAATGCTTTGAAAATATTTTCTTTTTGGCCTACAATAATTTTTCAATCCTCAGTGTAAAGAAGTTGATTTAGAAACAATCATATCTGAAGTTTCAGCATCTTTTCTTTATTTCCCCCCTTTCTACAGCACTCATGGAAGCCCGAGATATTGAACTATACCTGAGACCACTGCGCAGACACCTTCAGTTTCTTCAGGAGACAGAATTCCCAAAGATTCGTGTTTTAATCCCCCCCTTGTTTCACACCATCTGCCTGATCTGGAGTCATTCCAAGTTTTACAGTGTGCCTGCACGAAGAACAGTTCTACTGCAAAAGTTCTGCAATCTGTTCATTGACCAGGTAGCTCAAAATATGAATCATAAACCATATCAATACCTAATAAATAAAGGCCAGTCAATAAAAGGTATGTTCATAACAAGAGTATGAATTTAGCCTTATTAATTCATTTTCTAATAAATAGTACAATTAGAAGATTAATCATATTTCTGCAGAGATCTCAAGTTACCATTTCACTATTAAATTGCAGCACAACCAAATAATTACAGCTATCAGCTTTGACATTTCACAAGGTCTTTGTTAAAAATGTGATAATCTGTTTGCCTAAAGAAGAAAAGGTCTTCAAAAATCATGCAGTGCTCAGCAAGTTGTTTTCTTTTGTTGCGAAGCAGGTCTAATCTCTCTTTTCTTATCAGGTTTAATGGTTACTATTTGCTTAATCAACTTGCAAAAGAACAATTGAGATCAAGAAAATATGGGACTGATCAGCAAATTGTCAGTGAGCAACTTTGAAATTCTGCATTTGCTATCCTACCACAATCAATAAACCCTCCAAATTTAGCAGGGACAGTCTCCCAATACTAACAAACACTGGCCCTTTCCCACTTTTTCCGTCCAAACATCTCTCCTAGCTTATCATGTTAGGAGGAGCTAAGTCATGTGCTCATACAGGTAGCTTTTAAATGTAGCCATTTCTCAAGGTTCAGTGTGGTGGATGCTGTTCTTCTGGCCAAGAACATGTGGTCAGGGCTCCCTTCAAAAGCAGTCAGTAGCATTTGTCAGTTGGCCAAGAGAGTCATCTTTGCAAAATACAAAGGAAACTGACACCACCCTAGCCTACTACACAGCTTCCACACTATTCTAAGCTCCTGCTAGGCAGCTGAGGGACTTGATTTTTCTTTCATGTTAGGAATTATTCCTGATTTACATCACTCAGACAGAGTTATCAGAGTTATTGATGAACAATGAACAGGAGCACTATGAGATAGCACTGGGAGGACTAATGTACTGTTGCAGCTATTCTATTTCAGTAATGCCAGGAACAATCCTTCATAACGTCACAGATAATGATAGCACATAGAATCCAATAAGATATTCATGTTCAACAGATCAAGCCTTTTTAAATGATACCTCACCAGGTATGCTTTGTACAAAACATATCACAGTGGTGAATATGGGTCTCCAGGGTGCTATTCTAGGTACCTAGGTTCACATCTCCTCCCTTAGTTTACTGCAATTTACTGTTTAGTCACTAACTAATGCCAAGGCAGTGTGTACTAGGTTCTCTTTAGATTTTGGCCATACAACTCCCAGGCATTTCTGAACATTGAAGTGTTCCCCGCATACACTTTTGCAAAGTTTTGTGTACCTTATAGTACTTCGTGGCTCAGTCTTGTGATTTCAAAAGTTAACTTGTTAAAAGAATGCTTAGATTGCAAAGGCAAGCACTCAACAATTAGGAGATATCAGAATTCAGGTTGCTTGTGCAGCCTTAATTTACCTTGTTGTTGTGTGTGTTGTGATACATGCTTTAATTACATGTTCATTAGTTATGTTGTCCACAGTTTGGACTTTGAGGTGTAAGAGTTCCGGGTTCGATTCCAGATTCGGGAGGGGAGTATTCTCTAATGGTTAAACCCTTGTCCACCATCACCCAATCTGTCTCTTTTCCTCTCCACTCCTGTCCTGCTAGTCTATTTGAGTTGTCCTTTCTCCTATCCCCCATTCTGCCTCTGCCAATCTGCTTCTCAATCTTCTGCATTTCAGGTAGGATATGTCTTCCTTTCTCCAAAGGAGAAACTTTGAGAGAATTTTGCTTCTACCTTCTAACAAGGTTCTACTGAGCATGTGCAAATGGCTAGTTTCTGAGGTTTGTAATTTGGTTGGATCAGTGAGAAAACGAAGGACAACTTAGTGACTTGCCAAATTTCAGGTTCTCACTCAGAAGTACAGAAGTGCTAGATTCTACAGCCTCTCAGTGAAACACTTTTAAGAATTTTTTAATGTAGACAAAACACTGTCTTTGTCATTAACTTCACCCTGTTGCTTAATTTGTGCCGGGGCTTGCCAGCACTCAGCCTTGGCACCTCTAGGTGTGGTAGCTCATAGCCTCAACACCTCTGGCCTTATCATGTCTGTTATGACAATGAAAAAAATTGCTTGAGCCATGGCACCTCTTTCATTGCAAATTAAGCATTGCTTCATGCTTAGAGATGACTGAACCATTTCTGCAGAATTTCAATAAGCTAATAAACTACTCAGCCCAAGCATGGCATGGAAAGCTTCGTCGTGAACAATTAATGTTTTATAAATTTATAATCCGGGTCTAGTTATAGGAAGTGTTAAACAGCTTGATTATTGGTGGTGGTGCTTCACCTATATTAAGAAATACTTTGACATAGGTATTGGTAGTTTTCACTTTGGACAGCTAAAGAGTCAGTGAAAGAGCCTTCTAAAAAACTTCCATTAAGTTACAAAATAAAAAAGTCATACTGATCTGAGACTGGCAGTTCTAACTGTGTGTAATAAAGATTAGAGAGTTAAAATAGAGATTTAGCAATAAAACAAGATAAATCCATCTCTAATACTAAGTAATCTTTCCCCCAGATATCACTGATCTGGTTTTTGTTTTATGGTTTGTGGGGTTCCCTGCCCCCAAACACTGTGAGCAAATCACTGAACCATCACTGTGCACCACAATAGCACAACAAAGCTGGTTTGGTTCTATGGGTAACATGATAAATTTGATGTTTAGGGACATGACATGCTGCAGCAAATGTCTAATTTTTAAAATGTGTTTTTGTTTAAATAATCATAAGTACAAGATGGGAAAACTGACAAGTTGGAATTTTAGAGCTAACAATATTAAATTAATTTATTGATTTTAATATAATATAAATATATAATTCATTTAAATACTAACACATATAGAGATAAAGGAAGTGCCTTTTTGACTGAAGTCATGGCTGGCTTTGATAAGCAGTGACTTTTCTTGTTCTTCCTCTGTCATCTTTACTAAATTCTAGACTACATCATACCTCTCACCAGAAGATCTTTTGGAAGGAGAAATTGAAGAAACCTTGGAACATCTGCAAATAGCAGTAAAAATCTTAAGGATTTTTAAGAATTCCTTCTTTAGCCACAGAGAGAAGTTGGCAAGTTATTTCACCAATGTCAAGGAATTTAAACCATGGGATTTCCAGTCTAACATGGTGTTTACCAGATTTGACATGTTTCTCAACCGCCTAGTGAAAATTGAGGTATTATTTACAATTTGCAATTATATTTATCAATTTTTCAAACACCATAGAATGTCTGAGAAACTTGTTTTCTTTTGTTCCTGAAAAGAGTTGGAAGTGTGCTGTTTTTGAAACATTATTAAACAGTTTTCTTAATCCCTCTGAGACACAGGACAATTATTTCCTTCATGTGAATAAGAGACAGTAGCAACTGAATTTAATTTGGTACAGACTACAAAGAAGATAAACAAGAAGGCTCAGCCTTACTTCTCTGAATAACATTTGTTTAATTTTCATTTTAATTTTTCATGTTTTGTAATGACAAGAAATCAATAGGTTATACATGAAAGTATTTTTTAAATTCCACTGTTTTTTCCCCTACCTGAATGCTGATGAAATTAAAACAATTTTATGGTTATTTATTTAAATTGAATAATTTTAACTTTTTTCCACTTGGAGTGACTCTGCATGAGTGTCTACATAGAGTCAGTTGCAGAACCTGGATCTTCCTTTTTTCAGCCTAGTTACTCAAGGTGGTGCAGATTTTAACTCCATTTTTTGGTTTGGTCAAAATGTGTAAAACCAGACAAAAATGTCTCAAAAATCATGGTTTCCATTGTTTTTTTGTTAACACACATTGTTAATTAAGTTTTTCACTGATCTAGGATGTCTTTGTTATTATGTTGGAATTTCAAAAGCTGGAAAAGCTGGAGTTTGGTGGAGTAAAGGGAAAAACTTTGAGTGAACAAATCTACAGGATGAATGAAGAATTTATAGAAAGCTGTAAACTTTTTAAAGAGAAAACATATGATCCTTCAGATTGCAATAACATGGTAAGGTTGCACTTCCCATGTTGGTGTTTCTTAATTTTTTCCTTATTACTTTTTGAAAAGATTTAGTGGTTGTGAAAATGAAAAATTCATAGCATTGATTAGAGCTAGGTATAATATAGGTAGACATCATACAAATTTCTGATACAACTTCACTAATGCACCTAGGACCTGATCTCCATCACTTCTTGCTATTTTAATACTAGTCTTCTCAAGAGCAGACTTTTGAGTTTTCTCCTGGCTGAATAGATGAAGGCTTCATGGGGTACACAAGTGTCCAAAAAGGATCTATCAGGATGTTTTGAGGATTTGAACATTGATCTTCAGAGAGTTGTTTTTCTTTAAAGGCTATTACCACTTAGCCAACTAGCAACCAATTTGCCATTCTGTCAAAAATTATTTGTTTACAATCTTAATACACAATTTTGTAAGTGGTATCTAAATACTAAGACATACATCATATTGACAGTTTTGACATGATTTAGGATGAGTGATGAATTTGTAAGTTCAGGTTGATTTTATTGAGAAAGTGGGGGAGGAGATTTGTAAAGTATGTATGCTATGTAATGTTGTCTTACTATAATATTTACCATGTTGTAATGGCATATTTACTAATAGGATGTGAATATTTTATAGCATTATTTTTCACATTATTATGAAAATCTATATTGAGACATTACAGTTAGTATTCTATAGGAGAGTCTTCTATGTATTTTAAGATTTCAGTGAAGACTTGTAATTTATAATTACATTTGGAAAACAAAACTTCTATTTTTAAAGGATTCCATTCTCTTTTGAAATGATGCTTTCAAATCAAATTGATAGGCAATCAAATTGGGTGATGGAATCTGAAAGAATTAGAGGAATAGGATGAAAAATACATTGCTATAAAAATTAGCATTTTATTTTTTTGTGCCCACACAAGCGTTGATCTTGTATTTTCAACTGCAATGTATCATATCTTGATATCTCATTTTAAAATATTGGTTTTGATGTGTTACGTTCACAGAGTTTTGAATTAGCCATAATAGACATGGAATATTCAATAGGCATATCCAGATTAGTAAGATTAAAACTCTTAATTTCATGTGGGTTTTTTTTTTATTTTTAAAGAAAATATAAGATATTCCAAATATGTACTTGGATTACCCACTATGAATTGGCTTTTACACTTTCATAAAAAGATTCATTATGAGAAGTGAATGTCTTTCATTTAATTTATACTCTTATGAATACATGGCATTCAGGCAGCTTTATTTATGGTCTGTGGCCCAAATCTACAAAGCCACTTCCATATTGTGATGCCGAGTGTAGCAATATCAAACATTTATGCAGTTAAAAAAAATCACTGAAACAGTAATGTGATCTAGAAAACCTCAGTTAGCCATTTAACCTCCCTATGCAAGGGATGGGGAGAGAGAGGTGACTACGAATACAGTCTGCAAAACCCAGCACACTAGGATGTTACATGTCTAAACTAGTTCAGGGGAGAGGCTGCTGAGGCGGCTGTGTGTCAGAAGCTCCACCTTTCTCAGGTTCATAGGTTTCTAATTCCAGGCTATAGGCAGGCACATGTTTCTGCTACCAATCCATAGTCAGCAGCAGCTTCTCTCCTGGAGTTAAGTGGGTTCGGGAGTGCCCCTGGCCCAGAAAAAGAGCCGGGGCTTGGGCACCAGGAGGCAGGGCTCACACGCTTTAAGCGCATCGCCACTGCAGCTGCCACCACAGTGGTCCCAGGGCTTTGGCACCAGGACTTGAAGCTCAAGCCCCATAAGCCTGGTGCCAGCAATGCCCCTGGGAGACTTAGAAGTTGAAGTCATTCAGTTTGCTTAGGGAGGAGATGATGGTGGTGCTGCTACCAACCACCTAACAAGTGGCGGTCCACATGGCACTCAGGGGGATTTGGGAGACCTGGGTACTGTTCTCACATTGCAGCCTGAGGCAAGAAGCTGTTTGAACATGGCATCTTCAACTTCTCAGGACAGTGCACTGGGCCCACTGAATTATGGAACAGTTTGATGCAGGGCTTCTTCAATCTGTCTTGTTGAAGTAGTTACACTGTGCATAAACACTTAACTAGTAATTGGGCCAGAGAAAGAGTGAGCCTGAGAATGACTCTATAGTTCAGTGGCTAGGACACCAGCCTGGGAGGTTGGGACACCCTGGGTCCAGTCCCTCTGTTTCAATGATTCTTAAAGTTGTTCAACTGTGAATAAATAAAAAGTAACTGAAGTAGCCAAACATTATAATATCCTATAGCTCAATGCTTAAAGCAGGGGTTTTCAACCTTTTTCTTTTTGAGCCTCCCTCCCCCCACAACCTGCAGTAAATACTCCAGGGCCCGGGGGGGCATCTCAGGATTCCAGGGTTCAGCCACTGGGAGGTGGGGCCTCAGGTCAAGCTCTGCATGGCAGGACCAGAGGAGAGAGCACTGCTTCCACCCTCTGACTCACCTCAGCAAGCCAATCATGTTGAAATTGGGGAAGGTTGCAAACAAAAATTATAACTCCAAAGGGCAGGACCTAGCTCAAAAAGCTTGAAAACTGCTCAGGGTGCATGGAGAGGGGTAGCTAAGGGCTATGTGCAGACAAGAGTTTAGATCAGGGTGCAGGAAGGGTGATAACTAGGGCCTGAGTGCAGGATGCGGGGAGTGGGGTGGGTGCAGGGAAGGGATAGCTAGGAACTTAGGAGTGGGATGACTCTTTCACCTTTATTCGCTGATTCCAAGGGCTCTGTAGGCCCCTGAGCTGAGTCCCCCTGCATAAGCTGCTCGTAACCCCTTGCAGGAGCACTCAAAGGGGGCTGAGAGATGAGGAGCAGTGGCAGCCCTGGGCAGCAGGAGATGGGGAATGTCGCAGCTGTTCATTCCATGGCACCAACCAGAGCACCAGTTGCCCCACACTGCTTGGCTCTGGCTTTCTGCCTCTGACTTGGCCCAAGTCCAGGGCCTTGAGCAAAGGGGAAAGGAGGAGTAGGAAGTTAGAGGGCGTGTGTAGAGTTAACCAAAGCAGAGCAGTTTTAGAGGCAAAGCTCTGCAGTTTGGAGGAGGCAGTGTCCCCACACCTTCCCTTTGCCCATGGGCTCATGGACCCCCTGAAACTAGCTCATCTTACTCCAACCCCCAAGGGACAGCAGACCCTCCAGTTGAGAACTGCTGATTAGAGCACTCTTCTTAGTCATTTAGGAGACCCTGGCTCAAATTCTTTCCCTTGGTCAGGTAGAGAGGGGATGTGAACCTAGGTCTTCCACATGTCAGATGAGTGCTCTAACCACGGAGCTAGAAATTATAATGGGGCAAAGGTTTGGCACCATCACTGCAAGATTTTTTGATGGAACCCAATCCTCACCTATTAAGTTAATCATCTGCCTGTCTTCTAGTTCATGGATCATACTAGGGCTTAACTGGGAATAAGGCAGCCAGATGCCTAAAGTGAAGCAGCTGTGCACGTGCCCAAAGGTATAAATACAGATGCCCAAGAAACTTTTACCTTGAAAATTTAGACATGATATGTGTTTAGGCACCTATAGGGTTTAGCAGCAGCTGAATAAGGATTTGTGAGTCTCAGTGCCTAAAACTGGGTCATAGATATATAAGTGCCTTAGTGGATCCTCTGGAAAACTGATGAGTCTGGTAGAGTCTGTTAGTATGGTTCTGCTCTGGCCAAATGGCATGCTGAGTTTCCATGTTTCTCTCTCCATGAAGTCAAATCAGTAGTGCAATCCTGGCCTTGTTGAAGTCAATGGGAGTTTTATCAATGACTTCAGTAAGAACAAAACAAATGAGGAGTCTGATGGCCCTTTTAAAGACTAACAAATTTAGTTCTTCTCTGAGCGCTGCTCGGATACATTCAGTAATAGGTGTCTCTGTGCTGGAGAGCCCGATTGGTCAGAACTTTTCACCCTACCCTGTCAAAAGAGTGCAGGCAGCCATCGCCTCCTGTGCCACCCCGTGGCTACATATGTGGCTGCTGCCCAGCCCCTCCCCAGTTTCATTTCTTCCGCCTTAGAGTTAGTTGTAGAACTTCCCACTCCTTGTGCTTCGCAAGCAGTCTATCTCTTTGTTCTCTTTATGAGCCTTTCGCTCAACTGGGAGCACCTATTCATGGACTTAGTTCCACTAAAGAAGGTTCCCCTCTTGGGCCAGAACATCACGCTCCTACGCCATCTGCCATGCCAGGGTATAAACCCTGTACTGAATGTGGCAAGGCTTTCCCGTGGGATGATCCCCACGAGAAGTGCCTCCGGTGCCTGGGCAAAAACCACATAGTCACCGCTTGCTTCATCTGCCTGTCCTTCAAACCAAGGACAGGGAGCAAAGGTGCCATGCCCTGGCCTCTGAGCAGGCTTGGCACTCTTCCCCCGAGGCCTCAGGGTCTCCTGCGGTACTGCGTGCCAGTTTGGAACCAGAACCCATCCGGCACCGTGCCAATAGGGGACTCAGAACCAGCTTGGTACCGATTTTGGTACCGCGGTGGCGGCACAACTCTGCGTCTTTGACACGGGGCTCCCCTCGGGACCGGCCAGGGTCGATACTGATTCCAATGACCGTGGAGGCAGTCGAGGCAGCGAGGACACTCCTCCTACTGCCTACACCTCCCTCTCCAGTGCCTGCTAGAAGGGGAAAACCAGCCTTCATTTCGAACGTCTGGGCACAGCACAAACGGCACCATTCCCCTTCTCCACTACCGGGGCCGGGCTCCTGGACACCAGAGCCCACCACCTCCTTGAGTCCCGGTACTGTGGAGCCATCCCCCCAGCACCATATCACCCTGTCGTCCCCGGTACTGCCCCGAGTGTCTCGAGACACTTCCCCCTCTTCCAGCCTGGGGGAAGGGGCCTCAAAGGGCTACAAACAGCCCTGGCGCTGGCCTTCAGTGTTGTCGCTCTTTCAGTACCACCCCCATGAATGGTCCCCGCAGGAGACCCCGGTAACCACGCCGGTACCGTCCCATTCAGCACCGATGAGAGCTTTAACTCTGGTGCCATGCTCTTACACGGGGGGAATCTATCAGCGCATTTTGACCTCCTGCACCGTGTCTCAGCCCACATGGGAATGGAGGTCCAATCCTCCAAAGTGCCCACAGACACCTTATTTGGGCCGGTGTTCTCTTCAGCGGAACCAGTCACTGTTCCCCTCCACCCCAGCGTTTGGGACTTGGCCTCGTCCTGCTGGCAAAACCTGGGTTCCATGTCTCCGGTTTCAGATACGGCAGCCCTCAAGTACAGAGTCTCAGGGTCAGAGTTCCCCTCACTTACCCACCACCCAGCCCCACCTCGTGCAATGGTGGAGGTGGCCATAGGGCCGGGACAGGCTCCCTGCTATCCCCTCCCGACATTGAGGATGCAAGGGAGTTAGAGTTACTGGGCTAAAAGGTATACTCCTCTCTGGCCTTCCAGTTGCGGGTCGCAAATAATCAGGCCATGACGAGCAGATATATGCTGGACACATGGGAGTCAATAAACGAATTTAGACATCTGCTCCAGTAGATACAAGGGAAGAGTATGATGCCTTCCTTGAGGAGGGTAAAATAGCCTCCCAGGACCAACTCTTGTCAGTCTGGGATGCAGTGGATACGGCAGCCTGCACTATGGCCTCTACTGTAACCCTGCGCCGTGCAGCATGGCTACAGGAAGCCAGGGTGCCCCCAGCCTCCCAACAGGTGGCCCTTGATCTGCCCTTAGGCAGCAACGCCCTTTTCCCACCAGAGACCTTAGCCATCTTGGGTACTGTTCATGACCCCTGGGGGAAGTTAAAACATCTTGGCCTTCTTCTGGCGGGCCTCTTCCATGTCCTCCAGCCCCATAAGGCCTGATAGTAAACCGACTTCCCCGTCCTTCCCTCCAATAGCTGCTGGTGAGGACTTAATCCTCACCACCACAACTTCAGTTCAAAATCCAGCTGAGGGACTTTCCCGTCAAGGTCCCTTCCCCCACAACTCTGCGGACGGATGCCAACCAGCTAATCAGCAGTATTGATTATAACCAGCCAGACTCGTTGTCAATCACCTTCTTCAAAACCTCTGCTGTGGAGTGCCCACTAACTTGGGACCCTTCCTATGAGCTGACACAGCCCTCCCCTTCCTTTCTGTCTCTGAGAGTGGGAGGTTCAGAGGTTAAGCAGCCTCCTCTCCTTCGAGTAGGACAAAGGTTTAACCCCGTAGTGATCTTTATTGATCCTAATATTTCCAGTAACTGAGAGGACTCAACCTTCTGATTATCCAAGCCTCCTCTGCTACCATAGTGGACAGAATGGAGGCCTGTGGTCTGAACCCCTGCATGCAACCCCTAGCTAACAACTCTGACCCCCCCCCCAGAGGGAGCCACATCTGTGTACCTGACCCTCCCCTGGGGGGGAAAGGCCCCCCCCCCCCCCCCCCCCCCCGCTTCCTCGTGCGGCGACTCCCTTGCCTTCTCTGGGATACATAAGTTGTTCATGGAGCACATTCCAAACAGAAGAGTGTACTGCCTCATCTATGCCCACTCCCACCTAGACGGGGTCCTCCCCCGTGGGTGCCTTTCCCATACCCGGGAGCTACGCTCACGCACGTTTCCCCATGGGCAAAGTCTTATCATTCTATCTTTCAAAACAGATGTTTGGAAAACCCTTTGTTGGCTCTCCCTCCCCTTTCCACAGAAGGCGCTCACTTTCCTGTCCCCCAAGGTTGGGGGGGGGCTTCACCCTTTCTTGTATGCTGCCCTAACCTACCCTTCCCCTATGTCACCAGCAGAATTAGCTGGTGCTTGAATATAGCTCATGTTCAATTGACCCCCATCCAGAGTTCTAAGGTATATGCTTCCAACCCCTCCTGAACCCACAGAGCAGGCAAACCGTCCCCACCTGCCAAGTACCAGATGCAAATGTCCGAGGTAGCCCACCAGACACAAGCATTTGGCCAATCGCTCATGGTTTCCATGTGGGAAATGAACCCTCCGGTACTCACTACTACCAGCTGGTCCACAGCTCAGGTGAGCGCACTTGAGAGGGGCTGCACTAACTGGGGCTTCTGCCTCGTTTTCTCTACTCTCCCTTTCCCTGTACAGCAAAGAGGCTACGTTAACGTACAATGAATTACTCCCTCCCTGGGCCATCGATCACCGCTACCCAGGACATGCTCTAAAGTCAGAACCCCCGTATACGGGGTTTTGCCCCTGACAAAGTGGACATGTGTCACTTCCCTTTCTCTTTCTCTCTAAGGTGGTCACTCTCTTCCACTCAGATCAGGAGATCCTCAGGTCATGGAGAACCAGAGGGGATCACATAACAATAACATAACACTTAGAGGAAAATAAAGTGATCAGGAACAGTCAGCATGGATTTACCAAGGGTAAATCATGCCTGATGAATCTCATTTCCTTCTGTGATCAGATGACTGGTTTTCTGGATGCAGGAAGAACCGTTGATGTGATATACCTTGATTTTAGCAAGGCTTTTGATACAGTTTCCCACAGCATTCTCATTGGCAAATTAAGGAAGTATGGGCTGGATAGGTGGACTATAAGGTGGATAGAAAACTGGCTAGATCAATGGTTTCAGCGTGTAGGAATCAATGGTTCCATGTCTAGCTGGCAACCAGTAACGAGTGGTGTGCCCCAGGGGTCGGTCTTGGGGCCGGTTCTGTTCAACATTTTCATCAATGATCTGGATGGTGGAATAGACTGCATTCTCAGTAAGTTCGCGGATGACACCAAGCTGGGGGGACCAGTAGACACGTTGGAGGGCAAGGACAGGATTCAGGGAGATCTAGACAAATTGGAACAGTGGGCCAATAGAAATCTTATGAGGTTCAATAAGGACAAGTGTAATATCCTGCATGTGGGATGAAAAAACCCCATGCACTGCTACAGGCTGGGAAACATTCAGCTAAGTAGCAGCAGTGTAGAAAAGGACCTGGGGGTCATGGTGGATGGGAAGCTAGACATGAGTCAGCAGTGTGCTCTTGTTGCCAAAAAGGCCAATGGCATACTGGTCTGCATCAAAAGAAGTATTACCAGCAGATCAAGGGATGTGAGCATTCCCCTCTCTTCTGCACTGGTGAGGACACATCTAGAATACTGTGTTCAGTTTTGGGCTCCCCACTACAAAAAGGATAGGGACGTGCTAGAGAGAGTTCAGAGGAGGGCAACCAAAATGATTAAAGGGCTGGAGCACAAGCCCTGTGAGGAAAGACTGAAAGCATTAGGCTTATTTAGTCTGCAGAAGAGAAGATTGAGGGGGGATTTGATAGCAACCTTCAACTACTTGAAGGGATGCTCTAAGGAAGATGGAGCTCGACTGTTCTTGGTAGTAACAGAGGACAGAACGAGGAGCAACGGTCTCATGTTGTGGTTAGGGAGGTCGAGGCTGGATATTAGAAAAAACTTTTTTTACTAGGAGAGTGGTGAAGCCTTGGAATGAGCTGCTGATGGAGGTGGTGAAATCTCCATCTTTGGAGGTGTTTAAGGCCCGGCTGGACAAAACCAAGACTGGGATGGTTTAGTGGGAGTGGTTCTGCCTCTGGCAGGGGGTTGGACTAGATGACCTCGTGGGGTCCCTTCCAACCCTATGATTCTATGAATAATATCATCTGGACCCCACCCCTTTGCCATTGGATCAAAGATAGAGAAACTCAACCCTCTGCCTCCCGCGTTACACACACAGTCACTGCTCGGTCCCACTGTGATGGTTCAGAGACCATTCCTGCAGACAGGGGATGAATCTGGGCCCAATCATCATTTCCCAGAGTTTCATCCAGTGATGCCTCTCATGTAGCTCACCTTCCGGGGACAGCCATAATGCCATGGTTACCCCGGCCTAGCTCCGGGAGACTCTCGCTCAGGAGTCCCACGGGTACAACTCCTTCTGCTTCATCATGATTCGAAGATCTTCTAGCCTTACTAGTCGTGACTTGGCATGTTATAGTTCCGTCCTAAGCGACTACTAGGGGTTTTCTCGCTCGATCGAGCTCACGTTAAACCCACCCTGAAATTCCTATCAGCGACCAGGAATTTGGGAACTAGCTGACGCTTGATAGAATACACCTTTCTGGGTATGATCTAATAACAACGATAGCACATTCATAGAGGACACTTCAGATAAACTGAAAGTGTTTTAAAAGGAGTCAGCTGGATGTGCCCCATCGGGGTGGCATACCCTCACTCCACTCCTTTCAGAGGAGACTCCTTCCTCCTCTCATACATCCCGATTCTCCCTTGGGGCCCCGTCTCACAAGAGGCCTCAAACCTGATACACACTCCTGTGCGTCGCCAGGATTAAGGTTGGTGCCATACCAGGGTGGGTCCTTCCCAGTGGTACGAGGCCACGTAGGCCAAAGTGAGTTTGGGCCTGTAGGCTGGGGGGACTGGCATCCAGGGCTATAGCCCTCATGAGCCTACCCCTCGGGCATCGCCTTATTGCGATCAGCTCCTTGTCCCCTATATTCCTTTGGCTGCTTGCCAGCCGCTGAATCTGATTAGTGTAAAAAAAAAAAAAAAACAAAGGGAGGGAATAGCAATAATACCATTCCCTTGTGGCTTCACAAGGTTACAGTTGCTGACAGCCCATCTCAAAAGGGACCGTCACAGTGTCATCAGTAAGCTCACATAGGCCTGGAATATATTCTTCAGGCTCATAGGAAGTCCCACCTGTGTCTATCTTATATAGTGTCATAGGGTGGGTCAAGCATCTGGGTTTCTGCATGCCGGTCCGGGTGCATCACTTATAAGTGTGCTATATGAGGTTGTCAGCTGTCACCTTTGGTCTTCTGCATTCCTCTTTAAATTAGGATGAAGTAAACTCTCCTAGATCCTCCCCACCAGTTCCTGGTAGCCCATCCCTCCTGCGGGACACCAAGTGTGCCAGATTCACGTACCCATCTGGCCCATGGCCCGTATGTGCTTTACACTGCCGGACTGAGGGAGAGACAGTCTACCTCCCTTCCACTACTTCTTGCAGTCTCAGTAACTACCACTGCCAGCCCCAAAGCCTTGTGAACTCCCTCATAGGAACTACAGCAACATGTGTTGCTGCCAGAACACTAAATCCTCTGACCTCCACATGCCTCTGCCAGTACCTTCTTGGGTAGAGCAATTAGAGACTAATTTCTCGACCATAGTGATGATGCATTGGTACCACACTTATGCATAGGGTGACCTCAGGTCGTCCTGTCCACACACACCAATTGGTGCTCAGACAAACTGGGCCTACTTCTCTCCACTGGGTTAAGTCCTACAGTCCCAGGCTACCCTTGCCTGGATGAAGGTCCTTAGGTCAATTCCTTAGACCCCTTGAGGACCTTGCTCATTGGACAATTAGCCATATCGGAGATATGCTGTGCTGAAGGTGGAAGAGCCAACTCCACCTGCCATCCATCAGCATGGCTAGCAGTCATCTATTACTGAATGTATCCGAGCAGCGCTGGAAGAAGAACAGTGGGTTACTTACCAGTAACCGTCCTTCTTTGAGATGGGCTGCTCAGATTTATTCAGAACCCTCCCTCCATCCCCGCATTTGGAGTTGGCAACTCCTAGGAACTGGGGAGGGGTCGGGCAGTGGCCACATATATAGCCACAGGGTGGCACGGGGGGCGGTGGCTGCCTGCCCTCTTTTGACAGGCTAGGGCAAAAAGTTCTGACCAATCAGGCACTCCAGCACGGAGACACCTATTACTGAATGAATCCAAGCAGTCCACTTCAAAGAAGGATTGTTGCTGGTTAAGTAATCCACTGTTATCTTGAGCTTTCATGCATAATGTTTGTACAGGTGCAAATGATTAGAAATTAGGCTCCCTTTTTCCGCATTGTGTACTAATGCGGGGCTTTCAGGAATAAATTTCAATTATGAATAATTTTTGTCACTAAGGTAAGCCAATAGAACTCTGAGTGCAAACAGGAAGTACATCTTTTGAATAAGGAGATGCCATTTTTACAGCTACATTTTGGAACAGAACAAAACATTAAGGTCATGTAAATAAAGTCTACGTATTGACAGAGGATAGAAGAAAATGAGGTGCTGTGAAGTGTGATTTTTGCAAATATCTGAAATATTTCAGTTTTTTAATTATAAAATATGAAAAAATCATGCAAGTATAATCTGAAAAATATTGTTTTATTTTTCTAACTTTTTGCTATATTAACATTCATAAGGTGAAAGTATGACCCTACTGAGACAATGGAGTATGTTGCAAAATGTACTGTTTGCTAAGAATAATGAAAATTTTCTTACTAAACTTCAACTTAAATCTGATCATGCTAAAATTCTGGAGGACTATTAGGTTCATTTTCTAGCCACCCCTACTTTGCACTGCATGAAGACCTTCAAGCGGTTCTGGAAGAGAGAGCTAGTTTTAATGACCCTAATGATACCTCTCTCCTAGTCCTAATGGAGAAAGGCTGACTGAGGGAATTTGGCAGGGCTGGAGCATTGCTGTATTCTGACAATCTCTTCTACCTCAGGGTAGTACAGATCTGAGATATCCCAAACTCTGGGTTGTGTACAGTTTGCGCTATTTAATTTGAATTTATATCCCCCTAATCCTTCAAAATATATCCTGACTGCTCCCTGTATTAATGGGTATAAGAAATGTGATTAAATAAAGATGCTAAAACCATTTGTTAAAATACAACTATTGTCACTTCTCACAAAATGTCAGTTAGAAGGTGTTAGAAATTAATCAGTTGTTAGGAAACTGATTTCTTGTTTTTAGTGACTGACTGACCTATGCAAAGGCATCATTCACAGTGAATCTCAAAAGGCTCATTCTATATTTAAAGCCTATTGACTTTTCAGCTTAGTGTTAACTCAAGTGTACTCAAAAAAGCATTAACTTTCTTTTTGATAGTGAGCATTCATACTTTTGTATGCAGCCTTGTCTGAAGAGACAAAAAAGTAATACCAAGCAGCAATTAGCCGTAATGTTTTTCTTGTCATCACTAAAACATTTATTTTTATTCAGATTTTCAGGAAATGTTTGCATTTTGGGTTTTGTAATGCTGACAAGAAGCTTTAACAATAATAGCTGTCAGCGTAACACTAATTTGTTTGCAGAAGCTTTAAAGTTCACGCTATTAAGTGCACAATATATGAGATATGTCAAACAATTTTCTTTGAAATGTTCTACATGCAACTCAATACAAAGAATGTCCCAGAATGGTTAGTTAATTGAAATTCAAAAAATTCTTCAGATGATCAGTTTTGTGACATGACTCATGATTCTGTTCTCAGTCAAGATCAAAGAAAACCTTGGTTGGTGGAGTATAAATCTAGTTTATTTGATATAATGTAGGAACATGCAACATCTCATTAGTAGGCCAATATTTGAGTTTCTTTAATTGACTAGATGTGAGGTAATATATATTTCCCCTCATTTGTTTTTTAGTCACATTTGGTTTTTACATTAAGACTATTTTCTGTGTAGCATTTCTGGAGATTATAAAGAAAGAACAAAAAAGAAATTATTTAAAACTTTTTTCTGTAGTTGTCAGATTTCATTTAGCTGTCCATCTTGTGCATTGTCCCTTTACTCTTTCTTATACTTACTGCTTTTTTTGCAGCAGCTATCAAAGAGGCATTGCTGAACTGACTTACACTCCCAGTGATCCCAGACACCCAATGTCTGTGAAACTTAATTTAATTAAAATGTGTGTAAATCGGCTTTTTAAAATGTGTAAATAAGTGCAACAAATGTGACTTTCATTGTAATTATGACCATACATTGTGATTATGACTGTATGCAGCCGCATGTGACTTCAGAGAAAAAATATTGCTAGACAGAAAATGGATTCTTATCTTTGATTTTCCATTCAATTATAGCATGAGCAGACATCAAGGCTCTTTTTCCTGTCCTATGATACCTTTCAGAAAACATCCAACTCTGAACATGCATAGGCACCATGATTATGCAAATTAGAGATGCCACACCTTTTTGATGCTGACAAAAAGCTAATCACATGCTTCTTTGTCAAGGTCTCTTGGACAAGAATCATATTAACTTTTATTATTTTAAAAATGGTGCTCAAGACATGTGCCTAGGATTTTTTTCCTCTTTTTCTTAATAAATCATGGATGTCTGGTCAGTCAGCATAACTGGCCAGCTGGCCAGGAATAGGTGAGACAGAACAATAGCTCTGCCTAGTTTGCTATAAGCCAGACTCTTACTAGAATTTAGGATGTTTGCCCCCAGTTGCTTATTTTTAGTAGGTGCCAAATTCTGTTTCACTCAAGGCTAAGTTATGCCACAGATACCTTGTTGGCATCTCCAGACCGATATCACAGTTACTTATAGCCTGATCCTCCATCAGTGAAGTTTCTGGGAACTTCATTATTGACATCCGTAGTGACTTATTTGGTTATAATAAAATCCAGAGGAAGTGTGTGCTTGTAGGGTGCACTGGATAGTCAAAAGAAAATACTTTGCCTGAGGTCTTCTTCATGAGAAGCACTAACACTTGTTCTTTAATCAGCTGCATTTTCAGCTGAATTATTTAGCCAGGTGGAGAGTCCAAACCTATCAACTGTACTCTGTAGAACGAGTCCCAAGATTTTAACCTAAATTTGGGAAATAAATAGTTAACTTATCTTCTAGCTATTAAGGAGTACTGTGCTTTAGAAAGCTCTCCTGTAGATAACAATGGTTAATAATATGCAATAATATAATATACAGTAGCTGCTGATTCTTAAGTTATCTTAATTGAATATAGAGTATCTTGGACTATCACTCATTGCTTATTTACTTAGTTGATTTGAAAGTTAGTGTATTTGAGCAGAGATTGATGCTCATATAGCCTCCTTTCTGATAACAAGTAAAGAGATAAGTTGGGCTTGTTCAAACTTGTTGGGAACCTCTCTTTGACTGAAGGGCTAATGGCATAGGAACGAAAGTAAGGAGTAATGTTAGTTGGCACACATTCAAGATACTCACAGACACTTCTCTTCTTTTCAACAAAATGTTATAGAATAGCTTGGTTTCTCTTCTGTGCCATACATCACAGATATTAGACTTTCAGTATTATCACAAGTTAGTATGAATAATGCAATTGTTAACAATTAATCCAATTTGACTATATTGGGATTTGTTCAGAATAATTTAAAAGTTTGCTGCCAAAATATCTGAGAGAGAAAAATTTTTACTGTTTGTTTATTTCTTTGTCTTTAAGAAGTGCCTATCTGATAATCCTCTGTGTCTGCACATCAGTTTAAATATCACTTAGACATTTGAAATAGAGAGAACCAATCAAATTCAACCTAGCTGCATACAGTTAGAGCACTAAAATAATCCAACAAATCTCCCATTCCCTCTCATACCCACCAAATGCTCTGGAGAAGGAATGGCATTTTATACAGTGCTCTGAAGTTAACAAATTATGGTTACTTCAGACTAAGGGTGGTGATGGAGTAAGGGAGTCAATTTAAAATTTGAGAATAATTCTAGAAAAATGCTCTTCCAGGAGCTCCCTCTCACCGAAGAGTTCTAGTTAGAGTTCTTTTACTGATCACAAGTGTAGAAGTATTTTATGGAGTGAGAGGCTGTCTTTCAAGTAAGCAGGTCCCAGTCCACTAACTAAACTTTATTAGATACACTACTCTTACTGTACTTGTAAAATTTTTCTTCACATGTACTTTAGAGCCTACCCTCTGGCAGAAAAGGGAGAATGCAGTGCTGGATTTAGGCACAAGCCAAGTAAACCATGTCTTAGGACATAACATTATGAAAGGCCTCTAAATGTGTTGGAGACAACTAAGATGATTTATGATAATTGAAATTAATAGTGCAAATAAGGCTTTTTGCAAGATGTATGTTTTATTTAGATGTTTTTCATTGCGTTGATTATGTATATATGCAAATATAATTGTTTATCATTTAGTTTTTCATTCCCCTTTTTGTTATAATGTAATACACTTTTTTCCCTTTATTTTTTATGGGATAGTGCCTCCAAATCTTGACATAATTTAGGGCCTCAGCATATCTTAATCCGGCCCTAGGGTAATGTTCATTTAATCATGTCCTTTTCATGACCTTTTGGTTTTGAGCAAAGAATATACCATTGTAAAACTGAAGTTAGATCTCTTCTGAAAACCTTTTATAAATATGTAGGCAGGATTGTCACTGGTGACTGGCACACAGGGCATGTGCCCTGAGTCCCAGCATCAGTGCCCCGAATGTCCAAGGCAGCCTCTGCCTTTCCTGCCCCCCTTGCCAGATGGAGATTGGGGATCCAGCTGCTGGTGGCGGCGGCTGCCTGTCCTGGCCCCGTCCCAGGCCGAGCTGCCCACAACAGTGCCCACCTCTCCAATCCCTGTTCCTGGCAGGGGATCCAGGGCCAGGCTGGCAGCGGCAGGAGCTGGAGGCCGGATCAGGCCCAGGCAGAGAATCAGGGCTGGGGCCTGTGCCTGTGCCCCAGGTCTTTCCCCAGGGCAGCAATGCTCCTGTATGTAGGCAACATGATTCTCTCTCATTTGTCCAAAATGGGACTACAGTAAAAGTCTTGGGAGTCATGTTTATGTACAAATCCCCAGATTCAAATATAGGATCCACTGAGGATTTTGCACAATTTAAGTAGAAATACATATAGTAGATGCTTCATAAAGCCATAATGTACATTTCTGTAATTTGTACACTTGTCACAGTGGACAAGTGGATAGCCCTGTATCTGCTTTATCTGGAGAGCTGGAATTATGCTTACAGAACATCCCCACAATGACATGTAAAACAAAATATAATGCCTATCTTGATTCCTTGAATTTTCCATTTTTTCCTAAAAAAGTAGAGATCCTTGATGATACCCCTTAATAAGTCTGCCACACATATGGTCAAAAGACTCCACATTGTGGCAGTCCTTGGAGTTAGAGGGGTGGATGTTGACCTCAATATAGGTCATCCATGTCAATCAGAATTTACCCAGGCCCTGATCATCAAAGATATTAGGCTTTTAACTTCCACTGAAATCAGTGGATCTGGTCCTCTGTGATATAACTCTCTTCTAGATGTTTTCTTTGGAAAGCATTTACAGATGCTCATTTCTGTATGAGTTAAGTGTACTGCCTTCACTCCACTCAATATCAACCAGTGTACATCCCATTGTGTCAAATATATATATTATATTTTATTTGGCCTTTTTCTTTCCCTTCCTCTTCCTAGATTCAGGTTACCATCATTTTATCATAAGTTTTTTTGTTGCGTTAGTATTATTTATTGAAGCTTCCATCCCATTCTTCTGTATAATGGTTCTGTGTGTCTGCAGTCTTCTGAGAATCTGTTCCAGATACATATCAACAAACACGCACATTTATTTTAAATTTCTTTTTCCAGCTCTAGCAAGAAGGGAGCAAACATTAAGATATCATTGTTTGTTTCAAGGATCTTTACACCAAATCACAGATAGTCTAAGGTCTGTTTTGGAAGCTTTATTTGTGTTTTTTGTGAAAAGAATTGTGATAGATTGTTATATTCCTTATAGGTAAATTAATCATTTTTGTGATAGAAATTAAAATTTGGTATTTTAAAAAATATATTTTATAGGAATTTGAAGATGACTATGTTGAGTTTAAAACCAAAATCCTGGATTTTGAAAGACATCTTGGGTCAATCCTTTGTGTAGCATTTCTTGACTGTTCTGGTTTAGAACCGGCGTTCAAGGTCAGTTATGGATACACATAATGGTTCTTCATGTAACAACTGCCTTAGTGCTAGATAACAGAGTTGAATACATTTAAATTTTAATCCTGATAAAATATTAGTGAGACATAGAAATGGCTCAATATAGCTCATGAATACTAGATATTAAGTACGATCATAATACATTCTGGAATGCAGTTCATCTTTAGGAGGCTATTCCAGGCTATTGCTAATCAAAAGTTGTCAACTGAAGAATAACAAGAGTCAGCTCTTGAAGTCAGTAGGAATTTGTGAACGACTTTAGTGGGAGGAGGGTCAGCCCTGATATTTTTAATACTACAGACATGTTAAATAAAGTTATGAATGCAAGTCCCCTCTAGACATTGATCCATCGTTAAAGCCTGATCCAAAGGCCATTAGAGTCAATGGAAAGAATCGTATTTCAGTGGGCTTTGGATAAGGCTCTTGTCCTCCTATCCAGAAAACCAAGTTTTTATCTTCAAGTATATGAGTAGTTCTATTCAGTTCAGAGCAGCAAGGTGCTGAGAACCTCCTGACAGGTGATGCATGGGGGGTGTGGGGCACATGGGATTATGTGCCACTCTAGATTTCTGCCTTCCATGTCCAGCCAGGCATTCACAGTGGGAGACTTGTAGACCAGAGACATTGTATTCCAGGGGGGGCTCACCAGGCATGCCTGAGTCCTGGGACTCTCCATGGGTGGACAATCCAGCTATGTGTCATGTCATACTGGAGCCAGACAGAACCATTGGATCAAGTGGAGGTAGTAGGCAGGGTAAGGCTTTGCTGGCAACTGGTGACGAGGAATTAGACTGGAAGAGGGAGCCAACGGATACCATCTCTACCAACTACAGGAGCCAGGCTCTGGGAGTTTCAGTAGCCCCAAAGCCAAGCCAGAGATGACTCAGCAAGGAAGAGTGCCCTGAGCAGGAGGGACAGCATCACATGTGCCTGCTACCTTGGTCACAGAGCATGGGAGACACAGCAGCCCTGGGCTTGCTGGGGCCAGGGCCTGGGCCCAGTAGGGCAGCAAAGGGATGAAGAGGGCTCTAAGTCTTTTCTTGTGAGGCCTGCCAGTTCAGGGTGGGAATGCTGGAAATCAGTTCCCTCTGCTCAACTCCAGCACTTAACTGAAGGGCAGAGAGCAATGTTCTGTCTAAGGCCCTGGGTCAGGTGAGCAACTTACGTTGCTTCCTGCGTGGGCCGCCACCCCCGTAGGCCTGATCCTGGCTCCTGATCTCCCATCCCTCCCAACCAGCCCAATCTTGTCTGCTGCACGGCCAGTCAGCTCCCCCTGGAGCCAGCCCAATCTCCCTCCTCCCACCCTAACTGCCCCAGGCAACCCCCTAGCCAGCTGGACCCGCAACCCTCCACACCCTTACCCAGCCACTGGAGTGATGCGGCATGGCACAGCCATCACTACTTCAGCTGGAGGAGCACTGACAGGGCATGCTCAGAGCTTCTGAGCATGCTCCATCAGTGCTTCTCTGGGCAGGAGTTTTTAAAACTCCCAGGTCCAGAGGAGCTCTCAGCCAGCCAGAAGTCTGTGTCTTCAGGCTGGGTAGGGACTCTGCCTGCCAGCTGTGCATGGCTGGCAGCATCCCCTGTGTGGGGGCAGAGGCAGGGTGCTGCATAGCCATGTGGCTGTGCAGCTTACAGGGGACGTTGGTGGAGAGGCTCCCTTCTGCTGGCACTGCACAGGGCATTGGGCAGCTTTGAAACATGCAGGGCTCTGCTTCTCATGAGCAGTACCCCATGCCGGAGGGTCTTAGACTTTCCCAGGATGCCAACACAGCTAGAGGCAGTGAGGGAGGACTCTCAGGGAGCAGATTGTCTAAGACCTGCTGCACAGGCTGCAGGGTCTCTAAGCACTTCTGCTAGAGGCTGATTCTCCAATCTCTCCACAGTGCTGAGATCAGAAGGTGCCCTACTGGGGGTTTATGGAAGAAAAGCAGGGCGGGTGGGGACAAAGAAATAAGTTGGGGATGAGTCAATGAGAGGGAACTGCAAGAGGAGGCAGCGAGCAAGGGAGCATGCAAGGAGCACTCAGTGAGCAGCAAAGGTGATCTATGGGGCACTTGGGTGTTCCCCAGAACCTTTAAGTTCTGCCCACAGAACTGTTGTCTCTCCCTGAGTGGGAGTTTACACCAGTGTTTCCTAACCTGTGGCCCACAGAGACTTTCAAAAGGGCCTGTGGGTCCCCTCCTGCTAGCTGTAGAAGGGAGCTGCTGCCTAAGGAACCAGGCAGTGTGCATTTCCCCAGGGCTAAAAGACCACTGCAGGCTCCTTGCTGAAGTCAGTCCATAGACGCTGGGGTTCCTGCTGAAGCCAGAAGGAGGGGAGCATTGATTTTTGTACTCTCTGGGAAGGACTAGATGATCTAAAATAGTGGTTCCTAACCTTTTTTAGACTCAAGGGCCGCAGATATCATTTTTACAACCCTGAAGGGCTACCAGGCTCCTCTGACACCATGCTTCCCACATGAGTCTGTAGGCAATGGCTCCCTTCTGCAGCCAACGGGATGGAAAATCAGTGCTCCCCTCCTGTTGGTTCCAGTAGGACCCAGTATCCAGTGCCGTAACTGCGGCAGGGCAAGCAGGGCTTTGCTCCAGGAGTGCCAGAGCGGCTCCATTGAGCTGCTCCAATAAAGGGTGTGTTGCCCACCGATCACTCTGGGCACTGGATTCTTTAGTTACACCTCTGCCAATATCTAAGGACGGGCTGCAGCATGGACCTTGTGCTGGTCTTTTAGCCCTGTGATAATGTACTCTTCCTGGGTCCTTAAGCAGCAGGTCCCCTCTGCAACCAGCAGGAGAGGACCTACATGCCATTTTAAAAGCCTCCACAGGCCACTTTTGGCCCCTGGGCCACAGGTTGGGAAATAGTGATCTAGTACTTCCCAGAGAGCATACAGCACCTTGAGGGACTGGGCCCATGGAAAATTACAGCATCTCTGTACTTTTCTCATAATTTATTATATGATCATTTGTGAAATAATCTTTTCTGGTATTTGTATGTATGAGTGCTTTTTAAAACACTGGGCTTAGCTTATTTATCTGTAGGAGTGGGTTTCATTTGGTGGTGGTGGGTAGTTATTTTTTCTTTTTTCTTTTCTTTCTTTTTTTTTTTTGTGGCATTATATTGTCTGCAAGAGGTGAATTTAGTACTAAGAAAATTAGCCATAGAGCTCCCTATTAATGTTTTGTGTGTTTTGTGTGTTTTGTGCATTGTATGTCAAGAGTGAAAGCTAAATAATCTTAAATGAAAAATAGTTCTGTGATTTTTTTTCACCTTGTCACTAAAACATGCTTATTTATTCAGCCTTTGAAGGGCTATTTGTTTGTTCTTAGATTTAGGAATGTTAAACATAAGGTACAGAAAACAATAACTGTCAGGACAAAGTCAATACTGTGATTTGTTAGTCAAGTAGTAGCTATGCCATGTAGATTACGCTCAAATTGTGGCAAGGTACATCTTATTAACTGTTTAATAATGTACAGTGTGTCTAGGACAATTGCAGTTAATATTTAACTAAATAATTTGAAGTGCATTTTTCTAAGGTCATCACCTTGGAAGCAGCTGAATGTATACCTTTAATTTCTTCTCTCCTTTTAAAATTTATACTGAATTTTTCACTGAATTTGAATGCTGTGAGTAATGTTAGAAAGCTGGTTAATGGATAATTTATGGACTTCAGATCTGTTAACCTTTATGTACTCCTTCAGGCATAAGATATGTCTTGGAAACTGTATCTAATATAAACCAGGAGTCCAGTGGCACTTAAAGATTAACAAATATATTTATTGCATGAGTTTTCATGGGAGAAATTCCCACTTCATCAGATGCTTTGAAGATGGGGGAACTTACAGAATGGGAGGAAATAAATGTAGGGAAGTGTAAGTCATGGGAACAGGTCACACTGTAACAGCAAGTCAAAACAGTTTTAAAGATTCAAACACTGGGGAACATCATACAGAGTGAGATGAGGGCAAATCACATGTTGTAGTGAGAGAAAAATCCAATGTCCATATTAAGTCCTGAAGCAATGCAACCAAATTTGTAAATAAATTCAATTTCAGCAGCTTGTCTTTGAAGCCTTGATTTAGTATTCTAATATAATCTTGATTTAGTAGTCTAATATAATCTTCACAGAATGTAGCTGTCTTTCCTGTTTCTGAATTTTTGAATAGTAGACTTTGTTTTAGAAGGGCATTAATCTAAAACTAAATTTTTAGTTGAACTAGGGGGATCACATTCAATCAGGAGATGAATATTTCAGGGAAAGGAAGGTGATCTCTGAACAGTGAGAAAATGGAAGAGAGAAGATCTGGGATAGATCAAAGCAGTCTTCAGGCTGAGATTTTGAAAGAAGTCCAAGAGAGTTATTTACCCATTTCTATTTGTGTTTGAAAATCCTAGTTCCATTCTTTTAAAAGACATAAATTAAACATTCATCCTAGAAGCCTTTTGCAGTTTGCTCATTTAGTATCATTCAGTAGCATATTGGCAAACATGTAGAGCCAGATTCTCAACCGGTGCAAACTCAGAGTGTAGCTCCATCAATATCTGATCCACATACTTCAGAAATGCTATTTTTGGTGAGGCTTTCAGTGTGAAAGATGATGAAAAAGGTGTTTTTAATAAAAAATTGAAATACTATAAATGATGGAATGTGACACTTTTTTTTATAGCTTTTAGCCATCTTTGGCTATTTTCTAGAGAAACCTGTTATCATGGAGATTTTCAGCCCAAATTACACCATCTTATTGCAAATGTTAGAAGAAGAGCTGGATAATTGCAAACACCTGTATGATGAGCACATTAGACAGGTATGTGGCAAAGCAAAAATAAAAGCAATGTTTTTTGTTGGGTATAACTAATGAACTCTTAATTCATAATTGCTTGAATACTCATTTCTGTTATTAATCCTGGCAGACAGAAGAGGGGAATGAAATAATAGATAAAAACATGCCATTTACTTCAGGAAACCTTAAATGGTCCAAAGCACTCCAAGAATGAATACAGAAATTCTGGTCAAACTTCTCATATCTGTCTTACCTGTAAGTGTTCATATTCAGTTATTTATAACTGTAGCATTAACATCCTTTGAATGAGTCACTGCCAGTTAATGTTGGAAGAGAGTAATTTGTCTGTGTAAGGATTATCTGTATCTCTCCCATGAATCTATCGAATAAGCACTGTTTACATGATGTAGTTTTTCAGATTTCTGTGTATGCCTTAAAGGTAAAGGGACTTCATGGCCTTAGCAATTTCCTTCGTTTTACTTTTTCATTGTAATATCAAAAATTTGAGAGATGGAGAAAGATTTTTTTATCAGAGTTAAATAGATAAGAACACAAACATAAATGTTGTAAAATAAAGAAACTGTGTTTGTAGATGAAATGTTCCTGCCTTCTCATAAAATTTCGTTATTTATAATTTTTATTGTCATAGCACCTGAGAAAAAAAACAACAAGCAGTTGTGTGGCACTTTAAGACTAACAGATTTATTTATTTATGTATTTATTTTTATTTATTTTTTATTTATTTATCTGTTAGTCTTAAAGTGCCACACAACTGCTTGTTGTTTTTTTACTGGACTAGACTAACACGGCTATCCCTTTGAAAATAGCACCTGAGAGCCTCAGTCATGGACCAAGGGCCACTTCTAAAAGAGGCCTCTTAAATTACATGAAAATTTTGCATGCTGTTTTCATGTATATATTCTTCTATGTGCATAATCTTTGGTGTTTAAAAGAAAAATAGCATGTATCTGAAATTTTGGGCACAGTTTATGTATTATAATCTCTTTGCAAATGTGGCACTTTTTTGTTTACTTTTTTGTTTGTGTGTTGGAACTGTTGATGTCAGTACAAGTTGAGGAACAATTTTAGAGCTTGAATCTGGTAGGAAAAAAAAGAAATTCCACATATGTAGGATCTTGAGCTAATGCAGCGTTCTTTGCTGATTTGGGCCCCTCAGTAGTGAGTGCTGATACGCACAGAGTAAGTGCCTTTTTTGGCTATCCTGTATAGCCTCAGGATTGCTTTTTAAAATTTACAAAAGGGGTAGTCAGAGTGAATGACAAACAAAGCAAGGTAGAGAACATTTTGGCTTTTGAGACAAGACTAACTTCTACACTGTTTAAGCAAAAAGATTATTCTACATGGGTAAAACTTTCAGAAGTGCCTAGGTTGGACTTAAGTGTGTTTTAAAACCTACATGGGACACAAGTAGCTAAGGAACAGTTCTGGGACCAGGTGAATCAGCTCCACCCCCCCTGCAGAGCCAGGTAGCTCATAATGGGGGCAGACTGGTTAAGGACAGACCTATATTGAGAGCTCTTGAGCAAGGGCACAGCAGAAGTCATCACTGCAAAGGTGGGGCCTGAAAGTAGCACTTACTCCAAGCCCTAACAGAGGAGGTGACCAGGTGAGAGGTAGCTGGAAGCTTTCTATCTGGGGCTGAGGACTGAAGGAAGCTTTGGAGACAGAGTCCAGATCTGGGAGCCTGACTGAGATTGGGGCTGGTCAGGGCCATGGATAAAGGCAGATTATGGCAGCCCCCAGGTGGGCAGTGGGGTAGTGCCACTCAGAACTTTTCCCCAGTATGAAACAGGCTACTCTATGAGGAAGGAGGCTGCCAACTGAGCCCGGTTGGGTTGACAATTCTGTTGTTTTTGCTGCTTCTCTTAGACTTTGGCTATGTTCACACACAGGGGGTTATTTCGATACAAGTTGTTTCGAAACAACTTGTATCGGAATAAGGCGTTATTTTGAAATAAGTTAATTCGAATTAAGAAAATGTTAATTCAAATTAAGGAAAAAAGCTCAAAACGAAATAGCATGTTCGGACAACAGTTATTTTGAAACGAGTCACCATCGTTTCGAAATAACATGTTCAGACTGGATTGTTTCGAAACAATAGTTGCAAAACAACTGTGTTTCGTCACCAAATGGGGTTTAAGTTGTTTCGAAACAACGGAACCTGTTGTTTCGAAACAACGGTACGTCGTGTGAACATGGCGTTTCTCATTTCAAAACAACCTCTGTTGTTTTGAAATAAGACTGCTGTGTGAACACACCCTTTAAGTGAAGGACCATGAGGACTTGTGGGAATCAAGTGGTAGGAGGTGGCTTAGGGAGGCATCTCTGAAGCAATCTGAAGTGTTTGCTTTCCCTGCCTTTTAAAGGGCCCTGGGTAAGCAGCTGATTGAGAAAGATGGCCCAGGCTCCTCTAACATTCATCTTTTAAGAAGAAGCGGCCTAAATTCATTTCCCCTTCTACTTGGTGAGGGGTTGGGAATAGAGACACTATGGCTATGTCTACATCTAACTGCTTGTTTCGGACCTGCTTAGTCTGAACTAAGCAGTTAGAAGTTAGTTCAGACTAGCCACATTTTTTTAGTTGAAACTAGCCACGCTTTTTTTTAGTTTGAACGAAGAAAGCGCAGCTAGGTTGAACTAAAAGTTAGTTTGAACTAAAAAAACTTGGTTAGTTTAAGCTAACTGATAGTTCAAACTTATTTAGTTAAACTAAAATATTTCTTATCTTGAACTAGGCAAAGCCTAGTGTAGACAAGGAGCAAATTAGTCTGGATTAAACCTCCTTAATCCAAACTAATTTGCTAACGTAGTCATAGCCCATGAGCCCTGAATCAATGGCATGCCACTCCCATGGTCCTGGAGGTAGCCTGGAGAACCTTTCTTTTATGGAAATATTGGACTCTCTTTTTTGTTGTATTCTGTTACTCTGGAAGGGAGTGAACTTAATTGGTGATCTGACTGGAGGGGTGAGATATGTGTCAAAAGGCAGACCATCACAGTGTTGGAGAGACTGCTGGTAAGGGACACCAAGATGGGAGAGAGCTAGCACCCAGTGACCTAAACATCAGGCAGCACTACTGGTAAGCCCAGCTCATGTGACAGGGCTGAAGTTGCTTAGGTTTTATTTTCAATTTTATTCTGTCTCTTTAGTTACAATATTTGCTTTTTAAAATGAGGCAATGCCATATATGAAACATTCCAGAAAGAGAAAAATGTGTACTTTTGTAGTGCAAGAGACCACCACTATTTTGAGATCAGTGTGGGACAGTGTTTTGGAATGTTGGGCAACACATGCAACCACTGAGGAAGGTGAAGGAATATTCTCTCCATCTTCCCCACAGCTCCCCCCTCCCCCATCTTCAGTGAGTGTGTAAGTCTAATGAATTCTCACTTTTGGTCTCCATTCAACTTTTTATGTGGTGTTGCTAATCAGACTAGAATTAACTAAGAAAATTTTTAGAAAACAGGACATTCTCTAAATTTTTACAACATCAGAGCTAAGATTGTTGCATCTCCACTTATTTGACAATGTTATTGACAATTATTAACAAATAAACTGGATTGTGTGTGATTTATTTCCCTCTCAGAATCCTGGAAGGTCCTGAGACTGCTTTAATTTATCAAAAATATATAGAGATGTTGACTTTACTTGATCAATATGAAGAGCAGACCTATTGTGAATGGAAAGCTCAGGTGGATGAAATTTGTCAATTTAATTTAGATCAACCACTAATTAAACGCAGTCTCAAAAATGGTCTCTTAAGTGTGAATTTTGACGCCAAGGTACGATATAATGTGTTATATACGTACACATATTATAATATATTAAATGTATGTTGTCCAGTGTTTTTCCCATGAATTAAAAAGTGAGAAAGTTATAAATTGGGAATATTCTTAATGGGATTCCTATTTTCAGTATATGATTAAATCATATCACTTGGGGAATGTGCTTTTGTTTTATGCCATTGTCTCTGTAATTGTTTATATTATTGTCTTAGTTTTTCAGTTAGAAACTCTTGTTGCCCTATGCCTGCACTGGAGAGAATTCACCCCACCAGAAATAAGAAAAACTGTTGTGTTAGTATTAGCTATCTCTAGAGACAGCTGAAGGATAATAATAGTTGTCCCTTACTGTACCATGCATAGAACTTTTAATTTTTAGATTGCTAAACCTTAAACTCCGAATCTAATTGAAAGAAATTCTGTTATGTAGACATTTTTATAATATGCTCACCAGTGGCACCTTAGCATCCAAGGTCAAGCACTGAATTATACAGGAAAAACAAACAAAGAACTCACACTGTACCTTCTGAAAAGAGATTAAAGATAATACTACTTTATTTCTTGTAGCTAGTGGCTTTGTTGAGAGAGATGACATATCTCCTGCTGTTGAACAGATCTGATATTCCTGATTCTGCATTAGCAATATATGAGAAAAGGAAAACTTTTGCTAAGGTTTGTGCTTTCAGGAAGTATGAATTTTGCAGTGTGTGGATGTATGCAAGCATGCTATATGCTTTTCAGCATGTCCTTCCTTGCATAAGCTGGGGTAAGTGGGTTTTGTGTGGAGAAATCTACAGGAAACAAAATAGACCCTGTAGCTGGCAGGAAAGTAGTGTTCCTGAAGCATTGCTTGGAATACTAGCTATAGTCTCTGCCCACTGGTAGGTCCAGTGCCTCAAGCCCTCTGCATAAGAGTGTGGCTCCTTGACTGTTCCAGCTCCATGGTTGCCAAGCCCATGTCATGCTCACCCACTTGGAGCCAGAATAGTTCTTTTTGCTAGTGTACAGAGGTCTGGAGGCCCTACTGAATAGCTACTTTGCCCATGTAAAGAGTCACCTACTCTTTCAAATAGTGATGAGGGCCCAATTGTAGAGGAATTTCACTCAATAAATGTCTTTTTACACAAACAGTATATTGGAAACCTTGAACTCATCATTCAGTGGTACAATCATCTTAAACAGACTGTTTTGGAGGTTGAATATCCTCTGATTGAGAGTGAACTGATTGCTATTGATGATCAGTTAAGAGATGCAGAAGAAGTGCTCACGTGGCAGGAGGAGAATTGCTGGAAATACACTGAGCAACTGAAAGCTGCGGTGTATGACGTGGAGCAGAGAGTTCAGCTGTCAAAGGAGAATATTAAAACAATACAGCAGATTATGAAAGCATGGGCAGAACACACACTCTTATCAAGGAAGGATAACAGGAAAGATGCTTTGTTAAGTTTGGAGGATAAAAGAGAGAGACTTGCTAAGAAATACAAGTTGCTGAGAGAGGATGGCTATAAAATTCATCAGCTTGCAGAGGTAACTTCTACAGTAATCAGATATGTTATTTAAATTGCCCTCTAATCTTTCTTTTTAAAAGCACATTTCCTTTTCCTTTTCTTATTATTATTCACAATCATACTTGTATTAACAGTATCCTGTAAAGAATATGTTAAATTAAAGATAAGTGATGTATATCTAAAGTAGCAAAAAGTAGTTAAATATTTGGCATTCTATAAAATGTGCAAACTGTGAGCATTCAGTTAGATTTACTTATGTACACTTGACCATTCAATTATTTAAACAGTTATACAAATTACAAAATAGTCCTTTTAACACATTTTTAAAAATTAGGGAAAAGAGGGAACAGTAATTGTGATACTTAGTGAATTTAGCATTGCTTTTTATTTGACTAGACGAAGAATTACAGACTAGATTGAATCATGGCACAGCCATTGTCTCAGTTTTGTTACCCTGCGCTAGCTTTTGTTAGTCCTGCAGTAAATTTTTCCTGTGACTTCCATAGGTGAGAAGACCTTTTGCATTTGGAGCAATACTATAGTCTATTTTTCAGAGGGCATATTATAAAATAATTTCTTCTAAAATTAAAGATTACATGAGTTAAGTTCTTAAAAACATACATGGTGTTTTATTTTCCTGTTATTTATGAACATTAAATAAAATGTTTAAAATCCCTCAAACATCAGCTGCTATACCACATGAATACCAGTGATCTACAAGAAAGTAATTCTGTATTAAAGTCCTGATGTGAAAAAAAGATTTCCAACTTCAGTTCCTTGCATTCCTGGCTCCATTTTTTGTTGATGTCCTTGAAAGGACTACTTGCCCATTTCTGATGCAAATTGTATGTAAGATCAAAAAGAAAATAGACTTTCAATATTTTTCTTTTTACAGTAACTTTTGTGTTCTATGCTGCTACCTTGAGATTATCTTCTAATCCATATTCTAAACTAAATTTACTGGTAATGGCAAATAACAGAATTGTTTTTATTTAAGAACTACACCAGATGAAGACCTCTGTCTTTTTGCAAATATTGTAAGTAGGTAAATCTAATAAGGAGTCTTCTGGCACTTAAAGACTAAAAGATTTATTTTTTGTATGAGCTTTCATGGGAGAAAATCCCACTTCGTCAGATGCTTCATAGATGGGTGGGATTTTCTCCCATGAAAGCTCATGTGAAAAATAAATCTGTTCGTCTTTTAAATGCCACATGACTCCTTGTTTTTAAGTGCCACACGGCTACCCCTTTGGAAATCTAATAAGGTCTTACTATGGCATGCAGAACAAGTAGCAATGTGCTATACTAGCATCTGTGGCATTCTTTCAAAATGTTGCTGTGCCACTGAAATGGCAATGTAACACAATAATTCAGGCCCTGACCTGCGCTCTGATACATGAAGGCTCCCTTTCCATGCACAGTTTCACTACAATCAAGGAGGCTGCAAACAGGGGAGAGGTTCACCCACACAGATTAAATTTTAAGATTAGGGCAACCCTTGTTTCTATAAAAATGAGAGTCCTGTGACATCTTAGAGACTAACAAGTTACTTTGGGCATAAGCTTTCATGGGCTCCAACACACTTCATCACATTCATAAAGTGGAAACTACAGTAGAGAGGTATATACAGTATAAACTTGACAGATTGAAGGAGGGCAAGTGTTAGCAAAGTCAATTCAGTTAGGGTAGATGAGGCCCATCCACACCAGTTGATTAGAAGGTGAGAATATATGAACAGGTGCAATTGCTTTTTGTAGTGTGCTAGCCATCTACCCTAACTCAGTTGACTTTGGAGCCCACGAAAGCTTATGTCAGAGTAAATTTGTTAGTTTTTAAGGTGCTACAGGACCCTCATTGTTTTTGCTGTACACAGATTAACACAGCTACCCCTCTGGAAATTTTCACTTGCTACAATGGATATTGCTGCAGTCTTATTTAGGTATTTATGACTGAAATGGCGTTGAAACAGTCAAATATATTGAATTACAAATCATTTACAATAAATGATTATATGATTGAAGTGGTTTGTAACTTTTTTCCCCTCCCTTTCCCAGGAAAACTTAAAGCTCTTCAAAGGAGATTCCTTCTCAGACTCTTGGAAGATTTATATAGAGTACATTGATGATATTGTAATTGACGGTTTCTTTAATACAATAATGCACAATTTGGACTACTTCTTAGAGAACAGAGAGAAAGGTTTGAAGCCTGCTCCATTTTTTCAGGCACAAATGATCCTTAGTGCCCCAGAGATTGAATTTAAACCTTCACTTGATAAAGACGCTGGAGATGGCTTTTATGACATGGTAGAAGAACTATTGAGCAGTATTTTCAGAATGTCTGCTCAAGTGAAAAGAGTAGCAGCACATCTGGAAGAAGAAAATTACCAGGAATTTTATACTTTCTCCTTATCCATGGGAATAATGGATCTAATTTAATCTAAAACAAATGTAGATGGCAAGACATTTGAGCTCTGCAATTAATGTCTCATTGTGAGGGAAGGACCACAAGCCTCAAAGTCAGGCCCACAGGCAGCACTCAGGCCATGAGTGCCACAAAAGCAGATCACTTGAGAAACTAGAGAAGGATCCAGGGAAAGAGTTAGCTCACAGATGGCCCTGTAACCAAAGCTCCCACTTGGGGGGAAACACCCAGCTCTTCAAATTGACGAAGGTGAACTATGTAAACTAGGATGTTGTTCAAGCAGCTAGAGGAATCCTTAGCTGGTTGTGAATATGGCCGCCTTCTGCTTATCTTGGTGAGCCCTGCATTCTCATCTGCTCCCAATTCCTGCGTTCCCTGCAGCTCCCCATGTTCCCCTCTCACACCCTCTTTACTTCTGGTTCCTGCTGTCCTGCCTTGCTTCAGGCCCTTGCTCTGCCGCTTTACTTCCGATGCTTCTGTAGTTCTAATCCCTAACCTTGCAGCTGACTTTATCTTGACTCTGACCTCTGACTTGGTACCTGATGTTGTCTCTGGCTCTGACCCCTGACTCAGTCTTCAGCTCCGATCTTTGGGTTAGTATCTGATGCTGTCTTTGCCTATGTCTACACTAGGAAAAGTTACTTTGAATTGGTTAATCTGAACTAATAAATTTGAGTTTAGTTCAAAGTAAACTCAAATTTATTAGTTTGAATTAACAAAGTGGACTAATTCAATTTAATGTTAAATTGAATTAGTCCACTTTGTTAATCTAAACTAACTGCCCTTAATTCAAACTTAAAAGTTCAAACTAAGGATTAATCCTTGTCTACACCATCCTTAGTTCCAACTAATGATCAAACTAAGGACTTAGTTCGAACTAACTGGCAGGTCTTACTAGTTTGAACTAACCTTTCATTAGTTCAAATTATGGAATTCCTGAATCTGAACTAATTAAAGCCTTGTGTAGATGGGTACTAAGTTAGTTCAAATTAAGCTTCCTTAATTTGAACTAACTTGCGAGTGTAGACATGCCCTTAGATTTTGGCCATCTTCTCCAACCATTAGTCCTGGCTTCTGCTCTAACCACTAAGCCTGACAGTCCATATGATTTTTCATTGTACAAATGTGAAAATAGCGTCAGCTTGAAAATACTAGTTCTTTGTACTCTGTGGTTCACTGATTTTTACATCAGTGTAAGCCCCATAGACTTAAATAGTTACTCCTGATTTTCACCCATATCAGTTGGAAGAAAATCTGGCCCTATCTGTCTGTTTTCTATGATATATTAAAAGACTTGTACACTAGACAAAAAGTCATCCTTTTAAACAAATTGAAGCCCAAAATAGAAATAGTTAATTGAAATATATATTTTTACAAAAGATCTCTTGTGTATTTTTCAAACTTGTATTTTGGCCATCTTATGAGATACAGTCTTCCTTGTATGTTATTCTTGGCCCTGAGGGTCCACAAGTGACCTTTTCTGTAACTGAAGCTTAATCACTTGTAGAGATGAGGGGTCAACATCCTCTACCTGAACACTTGAATTATGTTAATTCTGTGATCAGCTAACTTGATAAAGATCACCACGCCTCTTTTGAAATTAGTGTTTTTGTCATTACTGAATATAGCATAGTATCCACCAAAAATATAGACAGCTGCCCAGATTGTGCATTGTTTACAGAGTTATTGAAATGTAGGGCTAGAAGGAATGTTGAGAAGTTATCTAGTCCAGGTTCCTGCACTAAGACTGGACCAACTGTACTTAGAGTGTCTGTGACGGGCCTGTGTCTACAGTCTTTGGTGGCTGTGGTAATAGGGATTCCTGAGTTTTGCAATTATATAGTTAAGTGTAAAGTAGCTAATGATTTATATATCTGTGTTAATACATAGTACTTAATATAGCTGGTTTACAGATGCAAAATAGTTACTTTTCTTTTCATGCCTAGAGCAATATGGACAACATGTTAGAGCTGTCTGATATGAGGCAGGAAATTATGGACAGAGTGGCAGATGTTATTAAGAAAGTCTTGGAATACAGAAATTCTCTGGACACCTACGCTTATCTCTGGGTAGATGACAGGACTGAGTTTATGAAGCAGTTTCTTCTGTACAGTCACGTGTTAACATCTGAAGAGATAGAAGCTCTTGGTGATGAGGGAGTGCCTGAACAACCACCTACTATTGAGCAGTTTAAAGAACAGGCAAGCAAGCAAATGTTCATTTGTGGCTTTAACTGACTTTGCATTTGAGTGGGACAAAGTAGGTGAGGTAATAACTTCTATTAGACCAGCTGTGGTTGGTGGAGGGTACAGACTTCTGAGCTAAACAGTTCTGTGGGTATGCGGAAGGAACTCAGTGTCTGAGCTAAATACAAGTTGGGACATATTAAGCATAAGGAGTAATACTTGTTTTAGGAGGCCACTGGAAGTGTAGGAGGAAACTGTTAATACTGGATGCTTAGTGATCAGCATGAGTACCCCTGAGACATGGTATGCCCAATCTGTGGATCAATAAGGTTTCATGTGCAAGGTTTTTAATAAATATACTGGTTACATACAAAGCCTAAAATGAACAATATATCAGACTCACTAAGCCTGGAGAGCTCAGCAGTCATTCAGAAAGAAACAGCTTTCTTCAGGAGCCGTGCCAGGGAGTCCATGGCCTCTGATCCAAATGGCAGCACCTCCCATGAAATCAGGTGTTGACTGAGTGCGTCCCTTTGTTAGACTGCCATGCAAAAGGATTTTGAAGTGGGCTGCTAAGGGCAGGCAGAAAGTTATATGTTACAAATTGTTGTTTTGAGCTTAGAATCGGTGTCTGTGTTGAGTCCATGAATTTAGAAAGCTACCAAACACTAAAAATTAAGTCCCCAAACTCACCTTTTCTAGATGTTGTGCATGTTTCCTTTGTGGATGAGTATTGAAAGATCAGATGTGGAGTGATCTGTTTTGTTAAGAGTGTTTGTGCACAGTTGCAAGATTTTTCACGATGTGGACCCCATCAGGTATTGGGTTATAATAGTTAGGTCCCCCATATGGGTTCCATTGTAGGGTGATAGGGGAACAGCTAAAGGATGTCTGATGAGTGGGTGTTTTGTTTTTCCTGCCAGAATTGAAGCAGGTTTTTCCAGGATATTTGTGTGGCCCTTGAAATTTGGAAGCACATATATGTTTCTGTATGTAATATAATCTTTTATCTGCTGTAGATTGACATCTATGAGAATTTTTATATTCAGATGAGCAAGTTGGAAGACTTCAGAACATTTGAAAGCTGGTTTAAGGTGGATATGAAACCTTTCAAAATGAGTTTATTAAACATTATTAAGAAATGGAGCTGGATGTTCAAGGAACATCTTTTGAGATTTGTCACTGAGAGGTAAAAATGCATCCTGTATTTATTAGCTTGGTATTTTCTTGATAGTCATTGATATGTATTAAATAATGATTTATTGAGCTGAATTCTGACCTGATTTATTCTTTGTGCAACCCTGTTATCTTAAACCTGTTTGACTGGTTGTACATCCAGGTAGAATTTGTGTCAGTAAGGCTAATGGGCAATCTTAAAGCTAGATTGTATTAAAGTGTGTGAACTAATATTTTGTGTACAATAGGATAGCCTTTTAACAGTGATTTTTAATTACTTATAAATTACTTGACTTTCAAAACTGCTGAGCACTGGCAAGTCTCACTGGTGTCAGTCAAAACTGCAGGTTCTCAGAACATTTGAAAGTCAGGCAAAACTGTTTCAAGGTACTTGGAAGGCAAGAGGAATGTAACCATAAGGGAAATTGACCTTAAAGCTCATTATGTGCCAGATCACATTGGGGATGTCTACACTTACAGTTTAATTTGACTTAAGGAGGCTTAATTTGAATTAAATAAATCCATGTCCACACTCGCTTCCATTAGTTCGAACTAAGGAGTTCCCTTAGTTTGAACTAAGGAAAGCCTAGTTTGAATTTGTAAAGCCTGGCTTAAGTTTGAACTAAACCAATGAAGCCATGTTAATTCAAAATAAGGATTAGTTCGATTTAATTTGGTTTGACCTTCCTCTCAGGATGCATGGCACCCTGGAAGGAAGCACCTACCCTCCAGCGCCTGGGGTAAGCAGCCGCAGAGGCCCCCCCCCCACCAGATCTGCAGGGAGCTGATGGGGCCCCAGTTCCCTGGCTGGGGGCTGAGGTGGTGGGTGCCCCATGCCAGCCGGGCTTGAGGAGGGACCCCTGTGCCTGGCTGCAGGAGCGCTGGCACGGCATGGGGAAGTGACCCCCTTTCCCTGGCTCTAGCTGTGCTGGCTGGGTGGGGGGAGAAGGGATTCCCTCCACCAGGCTCCTGCAGTGTTGGCCAGGTGGGGGAAGAAGGGATCCCCATGCCTAGCTGGAGGGGCGCTGGCCAGGCTATGGGGAAGGGACACCCGCAGCCCAACCAGCGCAGCTCCAGCTGGGCACGGGCAGGGGTCCCTTCCCCTCAGCTCAGCCAGTGCACCTCTAGTGGGGCATGGAGATCCCTTCCCCACGCCCAGCCAGCACTGTCTGAGCTGGGTGGGGGGAATCCCTTCTCCCCGTGCTGGGCCAGGGGCGAGGAGGTTTCCTTCCTTGCCACCCGGCCAGTGCGGCTTGGGGTGGGGGATCCCTTCTCCCAGCACCTGGCCAGCACGCCTCCGGCTGGGTGCAGGGATCCCCTTCCCCGCAGCCTGGCCAGTGCTGTCGGAGCTGGGAGAGTGGGGGGGTGCCCTGGCCCACAGAGACCGGCAAGTGGAAAACATCCCCTGCCAAGCTCTAGCCTTCTGAGCCCAGCATGGGGAAAAGCATCCCCTGCCCAGCTCTAGCGGCACCACACCTTGAGCTGGGCAGGGAGGGTATGCTTTTCCCTGTGCCAGGCTCAGAGGGCTGGAGCATGGCAGGAGATTTGGGTGGGGCCATGGCCCTTCTTGGGGGCCATGTTTCCACACCTTCCATGGTGCCCCTATTCCAATTCGAACTAGCAAATCCTGTCCATGGACATTCTAGTTTGAACCGGTTTTCCTAGTGGGGCCATGTTAGTTCGAATTAACTGAATTCAAACTAATAATTATTAATTCAATTTCATTAGTTCAAATTAAGTTAATTCGAACTAACCATATAAGTGTAGACATAGTAATTGAGAATGAAAAGGCTTTCAGGGTTTTTTTCTCTTTCATAGTTTGACTGACCTCGAAGAGTTTATAGAAGTAACAGGTGCTGGACTCCAGAGAAAAGTGAATGAAGAAGATTATAATGGACTAGTAGAAATCATGGGGCATCTCCTGGCTGTGAGAGACAGACAGACAGCTACTGATCAGCTCTTGGAACCTCTAAAAGAGACTGTTACACTGTTGGAAAGCTATGGACAGAAGATGCCAGACAAAATTTATGTCCAGTTAGAGGTATTATAAGATTAAAAATAATATGGCCCCCAACCATCTGAGCTCTTCATAATCATGTGGAAGTAATATATGCAGTCTGACTCTCTTCTCAGTCATAGGGAGAATAGCTCTTATTCAGTTTTTAAATTGCTGGTATCTGTTTACTTCATGTGTGCAGTATTTATTTAGGGAAAATCAAGTCAGAGAATTCTTTTTGCAATTACTTCTGAACAGGGTAAGGACCATAGCCCATTTTTGCCTCTTCAAGCTGTGAGTTCCATAGACTAGGTCCAGATCCTATTAAAGTTTTGTCTCCTGCAGTCGCAACCCTCCCCCTAGTAGCTGATTTGTCATGTTTTCAGTGGAATATGGCTATTGTGATCATGGATGGAGAAGCAACTTTTCAGACAGCTACAACCAATCCCATGCAAGATGGATATCAGTAACAGGGTAGAAACCTTGCACTCCGTGAGTCAGTGGAGCAATGAGCATTTAATGATCTGTGGTATTAAGCAGGCTACTGCATTTTGTATCATTGGGAAATTTTCAGCTTGTATGGCTTCAAACACAGTAATCAAGCTTCAAGGTTACATATGCGTGGATAGCTAGATCTTTGACTGATAGCATGAGATTTAATCTTCTGGCCAGCTGCTGATGGAAATTGGTGCTTTTGACACCGGGTTAATTTGGGCATCCAATAGCATTGAGAAGTATAAAAAGACTCCAAGACTGCAAAAGAGGTCAGGTGCTTTCTCTATAATATTATGAATGAAGGCAAGATTTTCTAAAGAGTGTACCTCTTTCTACCAGCATCTCACTATTGCCTGGGGAGCTTTGATGTTTGTTTAAATTTGAAAGTCTTCTTGGGGAAATAGGGGGAAAACAGCAATTTGCTACAATATTTTAAATGTTTTATCTGAGTGCAAAATCAGCTTTCATGCACAAAATTCCGAGTTCTAAAAATAGTCTGAAACAATGTGAATTTTTATTTTAAAAAAAGTTGTGTAGCAGTTTTAGCGAAATCAGCAGTCATGCAGCTAGCACATACACACATCCTTTTTTCTGTAATTCCATTTTGCTTATCTCATTTATTTTCACTTGCATTTATGATATGGGGGACCCCTTTGTTAGTAGTAGGTTCTTAGCACCCTGGCTCATCATGAGTGTGCACTCCTATAGTTTGCCATCTGGGGAGTCAGGAATTCACTCAGAAAACTCTCCAGCACTTCTCAGTAACAAACATACAACCTTATCAGCAACAAACTGTGTCTCAGTCCCAGACAAAGGTGCCTTAACTTCTCTGCTGGGTCTAGGCAGCTTTCTGTGTGATCTTTCTGTAGCAGCTTTCAATTGTCCATCTCTCCCAGCACAAGCAAAACTTCTGCCAGCTGCTGCCACATCTTACTCAGTTTCTGTGCCTGGTTCAGCCATTCAGTCACAGAGTATATCTCATTCCCTTTGAGCTCTTTCTGATTCTTACATGCAGTGTAATGCAGCTTTGTGGGAGAATGTACTCAGGCCAGACTGGGAGAAGCCCAGAGCTGATTCTCTGTTGATTGTGAGCTTGTGAGCCAATTTGTGCTTATGTCACTGCTTGCTGTATCTTCTTGCCACAGGAGAGCTGCCACAGGAAGTTGAGACTGCTGTTTCTTTGCCCACTCCTGTTTGCTTAACTCTTCAATACCAATGAGAGGACCAGGGACAGCTTTCGCAGTGCAGTCCTTGTTCTGTGGTGTAGGATTTCCCATCTCTCTAGAAATGTAGCAAATTTCTCGCTTCCACTTTGTTCTGATTGCCAGACTACAGATAGTCTGTTTCTTACTAAGATGAGTGTCATGGTTTCGTTAACAAGCTCTTGCCTAAAAGGCACTAATGTAAGAAATTAGCAACCCAGAAGTCATATTTTCCTTAATGGCAGTTCTTCTATGAATAAATGAAAATTAACTTCTAATTTTAAAAGATCTAAATCTGATGTTAGTTGTACTTACAAAAGTTAAGTGTTCATTGTCCTGTTTATTTCAGCTGAGTGCACCAGTTTAGCTACACTTAATTACTTGACCCAGAGATTCCAGTATCCAAATTACATTTTCATTACAGGCTACCAAATCATTGCATTAGCTGACCAAGTCATTTCCGGGTCTTATAGTTGGTTATGCTTTTCCTCCAGCCCCCACACCATATCAAACTTCGCAGGATCTTTTGTTGTCATGTCTAGAAGAGACATCAGCAAGCTACTACAAACTGCACCATAAGATCTGATTCTTGTTAACATCATCCTCTTCCTCTCCAATAATTTTGTATGCTTACTGAATCAGAGAATCATAGGACTGGAAGGGACCTGGAGAGGTCTTCTAGTTCAGAACTTTTCCCTCAAGGCAGGACTAAGTATTACTTTGACCATCCCTGACAGGTGTTTATCTAACCTGCTCTTAAAAATCTCTAGTAATGGAGATTCCGCAGCCTCCCTGGGCAATTTATTACAGTGTTTAACTACACTGACAGTTAGAAGGTGTTTCCTAATGTGCATCCTAAACTCTCCATGCTGCAATTTAAACCCATTGCTGCTTCCTCTATACTCAGAGGTTAAGAACGTTTTTTTCCTCCTCTTTGAAATAACCTTTTGAGTGAAAACTGTTATCACATCCTGCTTTTAGTCTTCTCTTCTCCAAAGTAAACAAACCCAATTTTTTCAGTCTTCCCTCGCTCTTCTCTTGGCTTTCTCCAATTTGTCCAGAGCTATAACATAGTGTTTTGCTGCCCAATAGGAACGCACCCCTTCGCATTAGCAGCACTCAGAGCCAGCACCACAAAGCTGCCCCTTTAATAGTGTGGCTCTATTGAGCTGCTTTGGGCCGCCCGGGGCTGTGCCCCATTGACCCCACCATACTTACAGCCCTGAATTTGTCTACATCATTCCTGAATTGTGGTGCCTAGAACTGGACACACTACTTCTGTAGAGGCCTAATCAGCATAACTCCTTCTGACACATCCCAAAATGATGTTTCGGGTTTTTTTGCAACAATGTTACACTGTTGACTTATGGTTAGTTGGTGATCCACTATGACCCCTGATCTCTTCCCATCATACTTCTTCCTAGGCAGTAATTTCCTATTGTGCGTGTGTATGTGTGTGTATTCAACTGATTGTTTCTTCCTAAGTGGAGTATTTTGCATTTGTCCGTGCTAAATTTCATCCCATTTACTTCAGAGAATTTCTCCACTGTGTCCAGATCATTTTGAATTTTAATCTAATCTGTCAAACCACTTGCAGTCACTACTGGCTTGGTATTATCTTGGTATTATCATGGTCTCTCCATGACATTATCAGAATCATTGATGAAGGTACTGAAAGCACAAGACCCAGAACTGATCGGTGCAGGACCCCACTTGATATGCACTTCCAGCTTGACTGTGAACCACCGTAATTACTCTTTGAAAATGGTTTTCCAATCATATAAGCACGCACCTTATAGTAATTCCATTTAGGTCAATGGTTCCCAAAAGTTTTACTCTCTCACTCCCAACCCCCTGCTTACTCCTCACCTTGTCTCCCCACCCAGCTAGGGTTGAAACTCGGGCCGTATTGCGTACAGGAGCCACAACTGGGAGTAGGGCCACAATCAGGGCTGGGGGCTGAGGCTCAAGGGGTACCAGGTGCCAAATACTGGTTGGAGACATTGTGCACCCTGAGTGGAATTGGGAGTTGCTTGTGGGGCTGGGCTATGGGAGCCAGGAGCAGGCCAAGAGCAGAGCTGAGGTGGAGCAATGCTGGGTGGCATGCCCTCCCAGCCCCCTATGGGGGCTTACCTGGGCTCCCCAGAGCATTCCTCTTTGTCTCTCACAGTTTGGGGTCCTCTGATCTAGGTTGTGTTTCCCTTTATTTCTTTATGAGAAGGTTGTGCGAGGCAGTTTGAAAAGACTTACTAAAGTCAAGACATGCCACTTCTACAGCTTCTTGTTATCTACCTCAGGAGCATTGCTGCGCCAAAAAAAAGGGGCCTGGGCCCTGCCCTGCCCTGCCCTGCCCTGCCCTGCCCCGCCCCATTCCAGTCCAGGGGCTTGATCTCACCCCAGCTGCTGCCAGCAGGTGGCCCAGGCAGGCCTGATCCAGCCCTAGCTGCTGCTGGTAAGGGGCAGGCAACCATAGTGCCAGAGCTGGCCATGCCACTGCCAGCAAGCAGCAGGTGGTCCCACCCCATCTCTGGCTCATGTCAGGGATCCTGGAGCTGGGTCCAGCTCCTGGTGTTGCTGGCAAGTGGCAGGCATTCCAGGCAGGCCCAGTCTGGCCTCTGCTGCTGCTGGCAAGCAGCAGGTGGCCCTAGCTTGGCTCCAGCTCCTGCTTCCTGCCACTGCCAGCAAGCAGCAAGTGGCCTGGAGCTGGATCCTGGGCAGGGCAAAGGTGATGCAGGGCATGAGCCCTGAAGGCCTAGTGGCAATGATGCCTATGATCTACCTCAGATTAATTTTTTGGGTTAAGTGTTTCGCTCAGTGTAATGGCTAGCACATCTGCTTTATATGCAGAAGGTCCTGGGTTCAAACCCTAGGGCGTTGGGCTAGATGATCTCATGAGGTCCCTTCCAACCCTATGATTTGATACATGTCTTGTGGGTGTCTAGCACAATGGGCTATGATCCTGAATTGGATCTTTGGACACTGTTACAATGTAAATATGGCCCCCTTAACTTGTCAGGTGTTGAAGCTATGACTAGTGAGTGCTTCAGTTGCTGTGCAAGAGGTGTTCAGTATCTTTTAGATCAGGTTTTACATGACTGTTCTTACTGTAAATCTACTTGGACTGGCTCAGTGAAGCACATTTTAGTCACTCTGTATTTTCTGAGAAGTTTGAGAGTTATTGGGTTGCAGCTGTTAAAATAAATCCTATCAAGCCTATTCAAGGAAAAAACTACCACATTTAACTTTCATTTTCTAATTGTCCTACATAATTTCTTTGTCCTGAAGAGCTGAGTTGTGAAATAATGATAGAAGTTAATTGTTCCCTGAATATTAAGTAGATTTTGGGGTCATGCCAGCAGTTTGTAAAGATGGTTTTTAAGTGATCTATTCTGCTGTGTGAAATATTCAAGGTCTTATATGAGATAATTTTGCATTATTCAATAGGAATTGCCTGAAAAATGGAATACCACCAAAAAAGTTGCTGTGTCTATAAAGCATGAAATGGCTCCTCTTCAGACTTCCGAGGTCACACTGATCAGAAAAAACTGTGCTTCATTTGACGTAAGCTGAACTCTGAATTCAGTTTTCTAACGGGTTTCAGATGAGAATACAATCACTGACAGAATTTATTGCCTGCATTTCTTTTCATCAGGGGAAGCAGATAGAATTCAGAGAAAGATTTAGAGTGGAAGCTCCCTTTTGCTTTGATGCAAAAAATCCATATGCACTTCTTGATAAGGTAATGGGAAAATCACAGACATGCACATTTTCCTAGAAATCTTTCATTATAAAATTAAATAAGTCTCAGTTTATGTATTGAAATAGTTGGATAATTTGTATTAGACATGAAACTGCTAGAGTTTGGGATTTAACTGCTGTATGTCTATTTGTATATCATAAAACCATTACCAAAAACATATTGTTTTTGTTTTTTCTTTTACTGTCCAGTATTTTGTCAAGAAATACAGTATACTTCCATGTTCCTTTAAAAAGAATTGGTACGATGCATATTTGTATGCATTTTGCACAATGCATCCTTTTTGAAGGCACAAGTAAGCATGCTATGCTACTTAGTACAAAATACATGTAAAAGTGCATCAAACTGATTCTTTTATATATGCAATTCTTATATATATTACTACTTCAGGTTTTTAAAATTTTTATTCAATTCACAAAACAACTTTATAGTGATAATGAGAAAAATGACTTGCCCAGGGAGTCAAAAATGTGTATTATTACAGTTCATCAAAAATAACTATGATACATTAAGTGGCATTCTACATTGTGGTCCCTATATTTGTGTGTGTGTAACTGTGTATAAGATCTTGTAGTCCTTTGAAGTATCACAGACTGAAAATGAAACATAGCATCTCTAGAATGTTTGCTACAGGCTTTCATTTTCAGATATACAAGTTGACTGTCATTCTGAATTTACCTAATCCTATTCTATAATTATATTCATGAGTGTTCTTTTCCTCTTCAAGGAAAATCAAGCGCTTAAGGAATTGGACAAAGAAATGTTACAAATTCAGGGATCTGCAAATCTGTTTGAAGTGGTTGTTCCAGATTACAAACAAATGAAGCAGTGTCGGAAAGAAATACGGTTGCTCAAGGAAGTGTGGGATATTAATATTTATGTTACAGTAAGGGGGTTTATTTGTTTGTTAAAGGAATATTATAGCTGAGGAAACTATTCTGAATGTAGTATCTTCAGGGTTGGTTCCTCAAAGCATTTATAGTTTTATGCTAAAGAAAGTTTAAAAGCTAAGATGTAAATATGTGATCTTTTTGTTGTATTCAGTTTTTTAAAATACGCATAAAATTTTTTTATAAATAGACCTTTAAGATCAAAACATTTCATTATTTTCAATTTTAATTACTTCCAAAATGCTTACTGGAAAAAAAAAAAACCAAAAAAAGGAAAGCCTCCCCAAAACCCAAAACTTTAAGCTGAAGTGAAGACTGTAAATACATAGCAGGTACCTAAGGAATAAGAAGAGATGTTTTTATAGTATGTTTTTGTTTGTTTGTTCTGTGGTATGTTTTGTGTTTAAAACAAGACAGACCAAAATCAAAATCTCAAGAAAATTCAGGTTGAGGGTAAAGGAGATGAAGAGTTAAAACAAATATGCATTTCATAGTATGGAAAGAAAGAGTTTAAGATACCCCAAATAGCCTTAGCTCTACTTTCATGTCTCTGCCATCCTGTGCTCTGATCATACTAGCAATGAAACTCTGACCCCATTGAACTCAGTGACAAAATTCCTATGGATTTCAGTAGGACTGGGATTTCACCCAGTGTGTTATTGACAAGAGTGACGGTATCACAGCTGCTGTGGTTCACATACGAAATACTTTGATAGTCTGGCAGGGAACCCTGGAGGCTGTGTACATCTACAGCCTTGTGTCCTTTGATATTTCACCTGTGGCTGCAGATATCTTAAACCATGTCCAGAATGAATTATACAGCAAAGGATATATGGCTTAACCACAAAGGTATGCATTTGGGTTTGCCATCTCAGACAGCAGAGTTATGGTGTTCTAAACACTTTGCATATTGACTTGTATTTTGTTTGGAATCCATGCTGTTTGTTAAAACATCTCTTATGGGCTATGGTGTAAAGTTAAAGAGAAAACTAGTGGGAAAGATGAAACATTCACATTCAATACTGATGTATGAAGGTAGATGTCATCATGTTACATCAACTTTGTAAACTTCTACTTGGTCCAAGAAAGTGAATGTTTGTTCCAGTAATGAATTGTCAGTAGTTTGCTGTTTTTCTTCTCTCACTAGTATGGTAAAGGAAAGATGAATAGGTATGGGTTTATGTTTGTTTCTGGAATGTCTGGAATGCTGTTGTGACAGTTTCAGGGGGCTCTGACTGTGTGTACATCATATGTAGATGTAGAGTATATTTACACATCTAAATGTAGATATAGTGCTATGCATGGAAAATGAATCAACCTAACTGTACTGGCATTATCAGAGACTGCAACTTGAAATGTCTTAAATACCTGTTTTGTTTTAGCCTTGAGGAAGATGGGTTATTTGTTTGGTACAGTCTAGGGTGGCAGTGATGGCTCAGAGTTATTGCTTCAAGAACTGGGGCTATCACTGGATGATAGAACAACCTGTCATATCCATTTATCTACTATATGGCAGAAGCTTGTTTTCACCAACTGTTCTTCACATTTTTGTCTGTACTTGCTTTTTCAGAGCAACATTGATGATTGGACTAAAACCCAGTGGAGACTGATTAATGTGGAACAGATGGATGCAGAGCTCAGAAAGTTTGCCAAGGCAAGTTCCATTGCTGTCTCTTTCTACAATTTATCTGTCTCCATGCCATGCCATGCTCTCCATGCTCCCCCCCCCCAATGATCTGATGCTGTTTCAGTTTATTTGTTGCTTTTGTCCAAGCTCAACATTCTGGCATTTTAATTTTTTTTTTCTTCTGGCTTAAGTTCCTCTCCCTGTGGATGTACATGATACAATGTCACTGTCACCTCTTTGAATGAGGCAGTCTGCAAATATAAAAGTTGGGTTTTATATGGGCTTCTGAAGATGAAAGCCATTAGTCCAGAGATCAGCAGAATTTGCAGATGTTTATGTTCTGAACTTGGACAGATTTTGCCAGTCCATGAGCCTTAAGAGGTCTGTTAGAGACTTTCACTTGGGAAGGGAAAGATACCTTTTGAAAACATGGAACTTCTTTCCTTAAAACGTTAATAATGGTTCACAGGTGGCAGTTGTATGAAGGAGAAGGCAATAGATTATTAACAAGAAAAGACTGGGTCAGAAACCAGAAATGCGGTACCAGGAGAATTGTCAGAGGCATTTTGTGTATCAGTGGCTCAAGGGGCAATAGGAAAGAGAGAAGATCTCTCTGGGCATGCATCTCCCCTCATACTGGATTTACATCATATTAACTGAATTTCTGTGGAGGTACACTCCTGATTTATACTGGTGTAAGTGGCAGAAGAATCAGGTACACTGAATCTTTCTTAATTTAAATGGTTTTAAATAAATAATGTCCCTCTAATCTAGCCAGTAAAGATACACTGCACCTCTGTCATGTTCATTACATCTTTGCAGGTACCAAAGAGGATCCTCCTAGTTATGCCACTCTGAAATATCACAGGGAAGTAGTTTTGTACATGCAATGAACTAAATGATAAAAATATTAGACCAAGGTCATAAGAGCCCTAACAAAGGAGAGGGCTCTGGTTTAATCAGAACCTTTGTAGAGTCACTGTGGAATTACAATCATTTATTTAATTTTAGTTTATTTAAAACCGACTCATCCAGAGCTCTAGGTTAACCTATGAACCTATTCAATAAAACAATGCAAGTGACAATATGGACCAGAGACCCAGCTAAAATCAGTGCTGATCTTGTCATAGATAAAAATCTGAGTCTCCTGTATTACTGTACAGAAGAAACGAAGTCTTGGGGCAAAAAGATTTTTTTTATACACTCAGCACAATCAATGATGACTTTAGCATGTAACCATGAGCATTATTTTTAAACTGCTCCTTAGGAACTGTGGTCACTGGACAAGGAAATTCGCTCCTGGGATGTATATTTAGGTTTGGAGTTAAAAGTGAAGAACTTAATGAGATCACTGAGGGCAATAACAGAATTGCAGAATCCAGCAATTAGAGAGAGACATTGGCACCAGCTCATGAATGCAACAGGTGTAAGTATCCTGTAAAGCACAATGCTTTCTCACGGCATCAGTATAGTGGTACCTAATATCACCCAGTATATAATAAGTTGCTGAAACCAAAAAAGAAAAGGGATTACTGAACTCCAGGTTCAATTGTAGCATATCCTGCTTATGCAGAGAGCAGGATTTTGGATTCCTGGACTGTTGAGCTGTCTTCTGTCCTAAGAAGTCAATTACAGATTGTTCTAGAACACAAGCGAAAATTCAATCTTCTCAGGTCAAACCTGGTTCGTTTAGTAGAAGGGTTGTCAGTTAGATTTAAAGGGAGGGTTTGATTATGGGAAGGAATGATCTCTTTTCTGTGCGTGTACAGTGCCTAGTACAATGGGGCCTTAGTCCTGACAGAGGTGGCCATAATATAAATATTTACCAATAAGAAGTATTTGAGTGCTACATTCAAAAAGTTCTAAAACAGAAATATGGGAGGTGCCATAAGACACCTTCCCAGCTTGCAGAATATATACCAGAACACTATCCTGGAACATACCAGGAGGATTAAAACACTTCTATTAATAAAAATTACAATTTTTTTAAAATCCTAAAGCTAGGATGGAAAAATGGTATCAGGACTGCGATGGAGCCACAGATGAAATGAAGAATGGTAGAGAGAGGGAGGGTATGCAAATGATGTGTGGGTGTTTTTGGTTTTCTGTTATTTTTGACAGATAATAAAACTTTTTCATATCAAAGGCTGAAAGAATGGGAGGGTGGATTGAGGGACTGCTGCTGGTAAGACAAAATAGAGGAAAGACACCGTAGGAAAAGGATTGTTCATTTTGTAGGAATAGAGCTTGTTGGACAAAAAATGGATATCACAAAAAGGATCAAAATTGTTTTTGTTTCACAGAATTCAAAATGGACCAACTTTTTTGGCATGGGGTGTGGTTATAGTTTGTCATGGTTTTTTTCCCAAATTTTTATAGGAATTTTCAGCTGTTTTTGAACAGAAAAAAATGGGAAAATGAAAAAGGTGCTGATTCTTTTCATTACTAATTTCACTGAAAAGCAAAATAGAAAAAAATAAATATTTTTCAGAAGAAAATTCAATTTCAATAGAAGATAGTTTTTGAATGACTCTAACTCTTGAGTATGTGTGACCTGACTTCTGAATTAAAACCATATGGTGAGGGTGAAGTAAAGTTTGGCAGAGGTGACAAATTGGGTTAAATCAAGACAACTGGTATATTTAATAAAATGTGTTTAGCGTTCATGAAAGGAATGGATGTACCAAAATAAAAGGAGAGGTGACAGTATGGGGAAGAGAAGATATAATTTCCAGGGTATTTGATGCTTTCAGACAGCTTCCATGGACTTTTGTGGATGCTGTATAAAGATATCTGACTGTCTTTTAGGACTCGTCTACACTGGTGAAAATGAGGAAGCTTTTAGTTTATGCGACAGCATCAGCGCAGGGAAGTTCCAATGTAGCCTGTTGATGCTTACTGCTATTCATACCCCTGTAGTTCAAACTGTGGGATGGCATAGACATAGCTTTAGTCTCCAGTCCTGGAAATATATCTCTTTTGCTGGCACTCAAACGGTGTCTATACACTCAGTTGAATGATAAAAATAGCCACAGGGGAATTACAGCTGTGGCTTAGGTGAGGGTATTGGCCCCTGAGATCAGTTTAATCAGACTCTTTGAAAGTTCAGCACAGGGTTTGTTCCTTTATACTTCTCGAAACAGCACTACATTCGAAATTCAATGATATTTGTAAACTACAAAAAACTTAAATCTTGGACTTTATAGATCTCTAATTTTCCTAAAATCTATATTAGGAGGAGGTTTTGAGATTATACATTTATGGGCAATGAACTGTTTCTAACATTGAAATAGTGTGGGTTGTGTCAGCCCTATTCCCCTAGGGAATATTTGACCATATCAGGCACCTATCTCCAAATGGGATAATCTTATTTCAAGGAAAATCAATGGTGCAGTACCAAACCACAGTGGATATCTGTAACATTCCAGGATTCAGTTCAGATCCATGAGGGGCTTTGTCAACCCTTTCCTGTGACCTTTGGTGCCTCACAATGCTTTACTGCTGTAGCTCCTGCCTGGGTTACTAACAGACAGTCTTCTAGCATTCAGGATTTTCTTCCACAAAAGGTCATGCAATAAATAAATTTGTTAGTCTTTAAGAGCCACAAGGCTCCTTGATTGTTTTTCAGGTAACACCTGACTGTTTCTATGTAGCTGCAGCCTGGCAGCCACATATCAGTTAAACTCTGGTTTCCATCAGTCTTGGTTACCACTTGTGGGATGGCCTCATCATACTCCTATAATTTCTCCGCAAAACATAGGTTCTGCACTGTCTGGCTCTCTCCTGGACAGTTTAGATATGTTAGGTTCATTGTACCTCTAAAGAAATCAGTATACAACAGTTTGATATCTTAAATTAAGTAACCCACAAAGTTCACAACACTGGATTAGTTTTGCTTAAAAAATAAAACATGTTTATTCAGCTAGAAGGAGATAGGTTTTAAGTGAGTACAAGTGTCAGGCATTAAAGTCAGAAGTGGGTACAAAAGAAATAAAGATAAAATGCTTCCTATTAATGAAATTTTAACAAACTACACTTGGTCAAGATGAAGTCTTTTACTACATTTCCAGTAACCATTGCTGACCAAACTGTCAGGCCAGGATCTGCTTCCAAAGGTGTTTCTTTTGTCATCTTAGGTGCAGGATCAGGAATGCGTAACGAGACAGAAGGTGGGATGTTTTTGCCCCTCACTTTTATAGTTCATTCATCCTTTGACAATGCGTTTTCCTGATGGTTATCACTAGGTAAAGTTGGGGCTATCCCTAGGGGTGGACAGGGCCTAGGGTGAATCAGCCTGTGTGAGAGGCCCCCCTGGCCCTGATCCTGGCCTTGCACAGACAACTCCCTCCTGCCTTGCACCACCTTTGACCCTTTCCTGGCCTCACACTGCCTCCCCCTGCCCTGCACAATCCCCCAATCCCAATCCCAGTTTGTACACCCACCACCCCCTGCCTTGCACCAGTCCGAGCCTCACACCAGTCCTGCAGATCTCTTGCGACTCCCCAACCTGATCCCAACCTCACACCACCCCCCTGGGCCTGATCCTGCCTTTCTTACTACCTCTCACCTGATTCTGCCCTTGTACTGTGGAGCAAGCACTGCTGCATGGGGCCCACCGAACTGCAGGGCCCGGGGCAGTTGCCACAACTGCCACTCCTTGCGACAGCCCTGGGAAAAATTTATTCCTGCTGTGAGGATTGAGACAAAGCGTTGATCGTGAAAAAGGTTCAGTGCTGCTGTTTGCTAAGGTGCAGATCTGTTTGTTCTTTTTCCAAAGGGATAGCCCTGTTAGTCTAGTCCAGCAAAAACAAACAAGGAGTTGTGTGGCACTTTAAGACTAACAGATTTATTTTTCACATGAGCTTTGATTTTCTCCCACAAAAGCTCATGCAAAAAATAAATCTGTTAGTCCTAAAGTGCTATAAGACTCCTTGTTTGTTTCTGTTTGTTCTTGCTTCCTTTCCTCGCCAAAGATGGCCACTTGATAGGTGATGGCTCATCAACTTGGACACCTGACTGGATATGTCAGCTTGTCCTCTGTTTTTGAGAAACAGGTTTACCCACTCCCCCAGACTTGCCTAATTAACACACTTCAGTCATGATTTCAGTTTATGTTCATAACTTTATATATGACATTGTTATGCTTTTTACTGTGATGACTGACCAGCAAGGTATTAGTTTTCAAATGTTATCTTAAAAGGCATATTTTCTACAGAGATTATTACAGTATTGTGGCAATGTAACTACAGGTGTGCATTCAGTCATAGTGCTTTAAGGCATTGAATCTTTACTTCTTTGTTCTTCTGGATTCAATTTAGACAAAAGGTTACTTTACAGTAATCCGTAGTCTATTTTGTTTTTTTCACAGGTCAGATTGTCAGTAACTGAAGGCACAACCTTAGCAGACTTGCTGGGACTACAGCTGCATAAGGTGGAAGATGAAGTCCGAAGCATAGTTGACAAAGCAGTGAAAGAGCTGGGCACTGAGAGGGTGGATCAGCCTCATTTCTTTTCTTGTTATGCATGATAATCCTTCATACTAATTTACTCATGAAGATGGACAAAATTTTGCCGTAAAGAAAGACAACAAATAGTTTCATACGACCTGGTTGGAAAGTGATATGTGATCAATGGCAGTAGATGAAAATGTGTTTAATTGCCTTGCAGTTGTCGTGTATTTTACAAATTCTGTTCTTAACAATATAACAGTTTTACTTCTGAATCCAAAGTATCAAACTTAAATATATAAAAATGATGCTGCTAATGTTTTTATTTTTTTAACCAGATTCTTATAGAGATTAGCCAGACATGGGCAGCCATGGAGTTCTGTTATGAAGAGCATAACAGAACCAGAACTCCATTATTAAAATCTGATGAACGGCTTTTTGAAACTTTAGAGAACAACCAGGTAAGACTGGTTCATTAATATTACCCGTATATGTATTCTAATGATTCCTGCTGCAAGTTTTATAGTTTAAACTCATGGCTTTTCCCAGATTTTTTATTTACAGTGAATCCTATTTGCCCATGATGTTAGTCTGTAAAATTATATGTATGCTGTTTAACTACATATATCTTAAGGAAAATTCCTGTCTCTGTGTAGGAGAGAGCAAAATTACAGCTTCTTAGTCTTATATTTTCTTAGATTCTTTGAAATCATTTAATAATATGTTGTCCATTTGCAAGGATAGAAAATGCCTTTTTGCTCTGATATACAATAATAATAAGTTGCAAGAGAATCTGTAAAACTTCTTATCTACAGCTACTCCGCTTGTTGAATTATTTTGATTATCTTTTTTTTGCTGCTGAGGTTCAGTTGCAAACAATTCTGCAAAGTAAGTATGTAGAATATTTCACTGAACAAGTCACAGGATGGCAAAGGAAGTTGAATGTGGCAGACTCCATAATTTTCATTTGGATGGAAGTTCAACGCACGTGGTCTCATCTAGAAAGCATCTTTATTGACTCGGATGATATCAGAAACCAGTTGCCTGAAGATGCTAAAAGATTTGATATAATTGATGCAGCCTTTAAAGTGAGTAAGATGTTATTTATCATAATATGGTGAAATAGTTTCTCCCGTCTTTTTATTTTAGGAAAGTAGAATATCAGTGTGTGTGTGTGTGTGTGTGTGTGTGTGTGTGTGTGTGTGTGTGTGTGTGTGTGTAATTTTAGTGATACTTCATTAGACTTTAGGCTTAATTAGGCTTCATTAAGCTTTTTGCACTGTGTAAGGAGCAGCACATAGCTGCATCAACCATGGTCAGCACAGGGAGAGGAATCTTGATTCAGGCTATGTCTACACTACAACTTCTATGCCAGAGTAACCCTTTTGTGTAAGTGAAAGAGGAATGCTACCTCCCTCAATGACAATAGCTATGCTGAAAGAAGCCCTCCTCAGTCAGAATATCTGTATGCACCCTTGAGATTTTGTCAGCATATGTTGATTTGGAGGGGGATACATTTTTTTTCTCTCCCACACTTGTGTCTATACATTTTGAGTGCAGACCAGGTGTCAGATTGACTTTCATCCTGCTGTAGTTCCAAAGGGGTGGCCATGTTAGTCTAGTTCAGCAAAACAAACAAGGAGCCCTGTGGCACTTTTAAAGACTAACATTTATTTATCACGAGCTTTCATGGGAGAAAGTCCCATTTGATCAGATGCTTGAAGACAAGGAACTTCATGTGTCTAACAAAGTGGGATTTTTCTCCCATGACATTTTATGTGATAAATAAATTTGTTAATCTTTAAAAATGCCACAGGACTCCTTGTTTGTTGTCCTGCTCTAGGGGGTAGTAATCAGCTAGCAGTCCCTATCACAACCATTAGCTGATGAATACCAACATGCTGAAAGCATGTAGAAGGAAATTAATGCTCTGTACCAGTGGTTCCCAACCAGTGTGCTGAGGCACACTGGTGTGTCGTGGGAACGCCCAAAGTGAGCTGCGAGCATGCCCGAGAGCTGGAGTTAAAGCTCCCTCCCTGTCAGCCCAACTACCTGGGCTGTGCAGAGCTGGGAAAGGCAGGGGTTAACCTAAGGGGGAAGGCACTGGAACACAGTTCTGGGGTCCCCTATTTTTAGGCAGACAGCATTTTGGCCTCCTAAAAATAGAGGATGGCACTAGAATGGGGAGTTCCAGGGATCCCCCTAAAAATAGCAGGAGCAGCCCCAATGCACCATTCAGGTGGCTCCACCTTAAACCTGGCTCCACCTTAAGCCCAGCCAGTACAGAGCTGGGGGAGGCGGGGAGTGTGTGAATCTCCCCCTGCATGGGGAAGCAGCTTTTGTCAGCCAGCCTGCAAATGGCCCGGGTAAGGGTTTTGGGTGGGAGGGCTGTTGGGGGTTGTGTGGGGCAGGTGTGTGTGTGTGTGTGTGTAGCAGAGATGGGTGGGAGTAGATGTGTAGCAGAGGGTGTGTAGCTGGGGTTGTGGGGTGACTGTGTGGTTGGGGGAGGTGTAGCTGGGGTGTAGGGTGGCTGTGTGTGGGGTGTAACTGGGGGCTGGAGGCCTAGTTCTGGCCCCTGCAGTGATGGGAGTGTCCATCACAGGCAGAAGGGGGCTGGGAGAGAGGAGGATGGGACCCACTGGGGTGGGAGGGAGCAGTGGTGGGGTGAGGATTTGCCCTGGGTGGCAGGGAGCCACTGTGGAGAAGGGGGAAGTGAGTGCTGTGCCATGCTCCCCTGCCCTACCTTCCCACTCCCCAGGTTCCCACCATTGCCCCACAAAGCCACTCCCATTCTCCCTTCCTCTCTTGCCATCCTTGTGCTGTTCCCCACATGGCTGCCCTTGTCCTCTTTTGCCACCCCTGCCCTGCTCTGCTCCACTCCACAAACTCACTCCTATCACTGCACGACTCCTGACCTCGCCTGTTTTGCCACCCCTGCTCTGCTACCCTTACTACCCCACATAGCAGTATTTCTGAAACACTGTGCCATGGTTCATGAATATTCATAAGTAATTTGTTAATTTGAATATTCATGAGTTTTTTTTTAATGGTGGTGTGCCTTGAAAAATTTGAAGGTATCAAGGTGTGCCATGGCAGAGAAAAGGTTGGGAACCACTGCTCTATACAGTCTCTGACCCTCTCTGCCTCATCCCATCTGCTGTTTTGGGTGGCAGAACAGAGCAGGTATGCAATGCTTGTTTATCCCTATCAGCCCATAGCTAAGGTATGAGGAGTTTTCTCCCCCTTATGGTTAGGTAGGCAAAGACCTGTTCTAGTTTATAGTAGTAAGTATTTTCAGTAGAAATTCAGTGCTGGACAAATTGTGGTGAGAAAAGACTTCTCGAGTTTAGATGAAAAAACAATTGATGTGTCTTAGACTCATAGGCTGTATTCACACACAGATGGTTATTTCGAAACAAGTTGTGTCAAAACAACTTGTTTCAAAATAACGCCTTATTTCAAAATAACTTATTTCGAATTAACAAATAGTTATTTCAAAATAAGGAAAAAGGTGGGAAACGAGATAGTAGGTTCACACTGTGAACCTGCTATTTCGCTTCCTCAGGGGGCTGCGGGCACTAGCAGGGTTCAGCCAGCTCTGCTGCACTGAACCCCACTGGTGCCCGCAGCCTGGCTCTGCAGGCACCGGCGGGGTTCAGCGCTGGGCAGCGCTGCAGCCTGCTGGTGCCTGCAGCCCCCCTTTGCAGGCACCGGAAGCAGTGCTGGGCAGCGCTAAACCCCACCGGTGCCTGCAGCCCCCCTTTGCAGGCGCTGGCCAGGGGACACCCCTCAGCACCCTGGCCAGGGTGCTGAGTGTTCCCTGGCCAGGGTGCTGAGGGGGCAGCCCTTGACCTGTTGTTTCGGAACACCTTGTTCAGAAACAACATGTTCACACGAGTTGTTTCGAAACAAGGTTGTTTCGCCCCCAAATGGGGTTTAACTTGTTTTGAAACAATGCCCTTGTTTCAAAACAACCGGTTCCCATTGTTTCGAAACAACGGTGCGTCATGTGAACATGTTTTTTTTTGTTTCGAAACAACGAGGTTGTTCTGAAACAAAAGTGCTGTGTGAATACAGCCATAGACTCTAAGGGCAGAAGAGGCCAGCAGGCTCATCTAAGCTGACCCCTTGTATAGTGCAGGTCACAGAACCTCACCCACCCACTCTTGTAATAAACCTCTAACCTACGACTGAGTTATTAAAGTCCTCAGATAGTGGTTTAAAGACTTTAAGATAGCAAGACTCCATCAGCAAGTGACCTGTGCTTGATGCTACAGACAAAGGCAAAAAACCCACAGAACCCGTTGCCAACCTGCCCTGGGGGAAAATTGCTTCCCAACCCCAAATACAGCAGTCAGTTCAACACCCAAGAAAGAATTCTTTGTAGTAACTCAGGACCCACTCCGTCTAATATCCCAACTCAAGCCACTGACAGCCACCACCAGTAGCTGGAGATCTGTCATTGCCAAGCTAGAATGTCCCATAGTACCATCCCCTCTATAAATTTATCAAGCTCAGTTTTGAAACCAGGTAGGTTTTTTGCCCCCACAGCTCCTGTTGGAAGGCTACTCCAGAACTTCACTACTCTTATGGTTAGAAACTTGAATCTAATTTCAAGTCTAAACTTCCTGATGGCCAGTTTATATCCATTTGTTCTTGTGTCCACATTGGCATTTGAACTAAAATAATTCCTCTCCCTCCCTGGTATTTATCTTTCTTTTGGTTAGACTAAGCAAGCCAAGCTCTTTGAGTCTCCTCTCATAAGGCAAGTTTTCCATTTCATGGATCATCCTTGTAGCCCTTCTCTGCACCTGTTCAAGTTTGAATTCGTCTTTTTAAACATGGGAGACCAGAACTGCACACAGTATTCCAGATGAGGTCTCACCGATCCCTCGTATAACAGTACTAACATCTCCCTATTTCTACTGGAAATAACTTGCCTGATGCATCCAAGCACTGCATTAGCTTTTCTCATGGCTACATCAGATTGGTGACTCATAATTATTCTGTGGTGAACCAGTATGCTAGGCCCTTCTCCTCCTCTGTCACTTCCAACTGATGTGTTCCCAGCTTATAACAGAAATGTTCTGTTAGCCCCTAAATGCATGACCTTGCACTTTCCACTATTAAATTTCATCCTATTCCTCTTACTCCAGTTTACAAGGTCATCAGGATCTTCCTGTATGATATCCCGATCATTCTCTGTGTACCTTCCCACTTTTTGTGCCAATGACAGTAATAAAAAGTTTAAATAAGATTGGTTCTGAAACTGATGCTTGAGGAATTCCACAAGTAAATTCCCTCTACCCTGGCAGTTTACCTTTCAGTATGACCCACTGCAGTCTCCCCTTTAACCAGTTCCTTATCTGTCTTTCTAAATTCATATTAATCCCCATCTTTTCCAATTTAACTAATAATTTCCTATGTGGTACTGTATCAAAAGCCTTACTGCAGCTTAGGTAAATTAGATTGACCACATTCCCACTGTCCAAAAAAACCCCTTATCATCTCAGAAAAAAAAAAAGATCTTGATTTAACTGTAATCTGAATCCTCAGGGCTTGATATGCTGTAGCCATGGACATTTTGTAGTCATTTATGCCAGCGCAAAGTAGGACTAAAACACTACTATTCTGATTTTGTTGTGTTTTATGCTCAATTCTCAGCCTTTTTGCATAGGTATGAGTGATCATACAAGGTCCATGGTAGTGGAGAATCAGTCTTTTTATTTCAGTACATGCAAGAAATATAATGGGAGTTAAAACTTTTTTTTCTACTGTTCATCATTCTTTGTATGAGACAGGATCACATGATATTGTGAAAGTGCAACAGAAATTTCTTTCACATGCACAGTTGACTTGGAATTCATTTTATGTTTTTTCATGCTGTTATCATCCTTTTACAAGTTTGTAAATTGAAATAAATAGTGGTATTTTCCTTATTTTTTCCATTTAAAAATAAATCCAAAAATAAACTATTTAGTGCCCTTCTCTCTTTTATTGACTCATTTTAGTAAACATGAAAAGGAATGTCTTTGTTTGAATTTCAGGTGTTATAATTAACACCTCTTCATTTTTGCACAGGAATTAATGCTTGCAACAGTCAGTATAAAAAATGTGCTTGAAGCAACAACTAAACCAAATCTATATGAAAAACCTGAAGATTTGCAACACAGGTAAAATTAAGGCTATAATTTTGAATATGTTCAAGTGTGTAGGTCAGAAAAAATCAATACAGGAATTCAGAGAGGTTGACCTGTGTTTTTGCTTTTCTGGTCAGTTTTGCACCAACATATAGACTTTGAAACTTTACTTTAGATCCCACTTACTTATGGTGTGTGGCTGATACATATACGTTCTTCCTGTTATCAGGTGACACTCTTGACCAGGGGCGTCGCTAGCGCTGGGCACACGGGGCTCATGCCTTGGGTCTGCTGGAGACTGGAGACCCAGCCCTGTTGGCCCAACATGGCCTCCCTCTGGGGCCCAGGGATTCGGGGCTTGGCTACTGCCAGCCAGCCCAGGGCCGTCCTTTGGGAGGGCGGAACCCAGGGCCAATCAGCCTATGTAGGCCTCTCCCCTGGCCAGTCTGTCCTGGGGGCGGGGCAGGGCAGGTCGGGGCAGGCTGGTGTGTGGCCGGGGCCCTATGGAGCTCCAGCTACATGCCCGCCCAGCCCCATCCTGCCCCCTGGGCCAGAACGCCACTGCTGAGCCCAGCAAACAGTGGGGCCTAGGGTGATAACCCCGCCCCTGGGGATGGCCATGGCTCCGCCCCCAGCCCTGCCCCGAACCTATTTCAGGAGCAGCAATGCCCCTGGTCTTGACACTTTAAAAGGACAGCTTACCATTAGAGTCACTTTGTAAATATTTATGGTTTAAATGGGGCATCAAACACGGGCTACATCTGGCCTTTGACTGTAGTTGGCAGGACCACACTCTCCCTTACAAAGAGAGTGAGTGAGTGAGTGTGGTTTGGCATACCTAGCACTCCACAATGCCATGAGAGTGTCAGGTCTTGTGACATCACAGAGCACTGGGTATGTGAGACTTTGCTCTGTGACACTACAGCTCTCTAACAGAAGGAGTGCAGTCTCACATGCAAAGAACTCCATGATAGTGAGAAAGTGCCATAGTATTTTGATTTATGGTATGAATGCAGGACCATTACTGGCCTGTGTCAGGACCTGGGGCCTGCCCCCTGTGACCCTGATCCAGCCCTAGCTGCTGCAAGCAGCATGGGCCTGATCTGGCTTCGAGCCCCTTGCTGGAAGCTCGATGCAGACCTGGTTCCTGGTGCTTCCCACAAGCAGCTGGAGGCTTAGAGAAAGCTCCAGCCACTTTGTGGGAAGTAACAGGCACCGTCTCCCTCTTCGAGCCTCCTGCAAGAGGCTTGAAGCCAGAGAGAGTTCATGCCACTTCTCACAAGCAGTAGGATCAGTCTCTGCCACTTGCTAGAAGTGGCCCGGAGCCGGACTGGGCTCCTTCTAGCTGCACTGCTGGCCAACAGATGCAGGGCCATGGCCTGCTGGCCCCAGCACAGTGATGCCCCTGTTAATGAATGACCCACTTGCAGTACATTTAAGCCAAATCTGGCTCACGAGAGCAAACAAGTTTCACATCCCTGTTTAAATAAGAAAAACATACCAATTTTCTTGTCAATTTTCTTTTTACATAGTTTAATTTTGGATCAGATTTCATTTCTTCCTACCTGTCTCTTCCTGGTTGAATGTAAGGGACTGGGAGATCTTTTTCCCCCTCTCTTTCTGATAATGATTTAGGCTAGAGATAGTGGATGATATCCCACCACAGATCGTCCTGAAGCAGAGCACTAAGTATGCCATTAGCCTTGCTCCTCCATTTAAGGTTCCAGTCTAGGGGAGCAGTGAGAACTTGATTTATAGGGAATGCATTTTGGGAAGCGAAAATAATAGCTGCTGGTTTGGTGGTACAGTGGTAGAACTGATAACGAGGGGAAGTGGACTGCTTTTTCTGCATCATATATAAAAAGGGGGGGGTTATTTTTTTTCAAAATAGCTTGTGGCTTGAGCAGCTGTGCAGAGCCTCATTGCCAGATGTTTCAGTGGCAACTTATATCACTCGCACTCCTCACATTATAAGAACAGAGAAACTTGTATTGCATCTTCAAAGTAGTACCAAATGGGCAGCTGTGTTGGTTTAGTAAAGCAAAAAAAGCAAGGAGTCTTGTGTCACTTAAAGATTAACAGACTTAGTCACTTCCCTTTCCCCTGATTAGTTTCTGGTTGAGGTTAGCAGACAACTCCACCCCAAATTTCTACCTGCTCAGTAAACAGTAGGGTGTTTATCCCTACTGTGTACTCCCTCCAGCTGGAGCTGGAGCCTTTAGGAGAGTAAGCTGGAGGGAGACATCTGCTCACCCAAAAACTGTGTGCTCCCATGGACTTTGCTGTTCTCTGTCTGCATGCTCTTCTGGACTTCTTGGGTCACTTAAAAAAGGAGCATGACCTGGATCAGTCAGGTGGTATAATGTCTGAGAGTTTCCAACAAGGAAATCTGTAAAGCAGACTGACTCCTGGTCATCAAATGCCATTTTTATAAAGCATTAGAAATTTGACTTTCATTCCTTTGCAGAAGTATCCTTCAGAAGATGGGTGCTACCTAAATTATTTCACTATACTTAAGCTTTAAAAAGAAAATTGCATTATTCCCTGTTTATCTGTGTCTTTCTACTAATTGCTTCTGAACTAATATTGAAAATGTGTTATCTAGTTTCCTTCCTGCAAATGACTTTTCTACCACTCCATTCCACACCAAGAAGTCTTTTGAGTACTTCTACAATGGCTTCTTCAAGATCTTTGTTGTTGGTTTATACTACCTAAGCTGTCCACTTTAAAATATCCACAACTTAATTCTCATTTTACAACTTCTAAAAAGTACATGTCAGCACTGCTATTGCCTTTGGTCATATAATTCTGAAATGTAAACATGATTAACATTTTCTTTTCATTTTCAGGCTTTCTCTTTGCGAAAAAGCTCTTTCTGAGTATTTAGAAACCAAGCGCTTAGCTTTTCCTCGGTTCTATTTTATTTCTTCAGCTGACTTACTTGACATTCTCTCAAAAAGAACACAGCCAAAAGAGGTAATATTGCTTGCACATTTTTGCAATTTCATTATGTCCAGAGAAATACTATTTGGTATTAATTGTGAGGTGATAATATATGGCTGCATGCTCCTTGAAAGTATGATTTTGCTTCAAACTAAATATAAATATTTGTGGATAATACAATCCCTGTTTTGGGGGGATTAAAATTATAATTATAAATTATTAAACATGGTGTCAGACTGTCTGGAATAGCTTACAACTAAGAATGCAAATCTCAGGTCAAACTCTTAGAAAATAGGGCAGGCACCCAGACTGGTGGTACTATAGTCCAGGGGTTCCCAACCTTTCCTCCACTGTGCCACACCTTGATACCTTTAATTATTTCTAGGCAAACAGCCATTAACTTATGAATATTTAAAGTAAATCATCAATATTAATGAACACTGGCACACCAGTACAGAAATGTTGACATATGTGGAATGGTAGGGCAAGCAGGGCAGTGGTGACAAGAGAGGGGACGGGAGGTCAGAGGTGGCTGTGTGGGGTGGCAGTGGAGAGTGTGGGACACAGAGCAGGAAAGGGTGGCAAAGGAGGCCAAGGATGGTCATGTGGGGAGCAAGGCAAAGCAGGGTGGGAAGCAGGACAGGGGTGGCAAGAAAGGAGGGGAAGAGAGGGGAGGAGTGGCTATTCAGGGTGGCAGAGAGGAACCTGTGAAGTAGGAGAGCAGGGTAGGGAAGTGCCCCTTCCCCCTGGCAGCTCTGTTGCACTCAGCACCCTCTCCCCAGAAGCTCCGCCTGCTCCCCCCACATCTCTGCCACCCACAGAGGCCACTTACCCCCATGCACGCTTCCGCCAGCTCCAAGCACCAGCACCTTTCTCCCACAAACCCTTCTGCCAGTAGCTCTGCCACTCCCCTTCCCCACCCCCTGCAGCTCCCTGCCTCTTGAAGGTGCCCCCTCCTACTGGCAGCTCCCTTTCCTCCCTAGTACTCATGGAGGGCCCTTCTCTCCAGTGGCTCTCTCCCCAATGGCTCTCTACTGCCCCACTGGGCCCTGTTAACTTCAGCAGGGACCCCCACTGGGTCCCCCCAAGCCTCACCAGCGGTGATGGCATCCCCAGTCCCTGGCCCGAGTCAGATCCCACCATTGCTGGCAACTCCAAGTCCCAAGCTGGGCCTGGTCTCACTGGCAGCAATGTCCTTGGGTCTCTGGTGGGGCCAGATCTTGGTAGTGGTGGCTGAGGTCCCCGCTGGCCCAGATTCTCCTGCTGCTTGTGACCCCAGGACCACAGCTGGGGCCAGACCTCACTACTGCCAGCAGCTCGGTGACTGTGCGGATCCCACCTCCACTGGCGTGGCTCCCAAAGGTCCCTCTGTGCCACCCCCAGTATTTGAGGGCCCCAGTCAGGGCCAGACCCCACCACCACTGGCTGGCCCCAGACCCCAACTGGGGCTGGACCCCACCACTGTTGGTGGCCCCCGGACCTCATTCAAGAATGGATCCCACCACCACTAGCAGTGGGTTCTAGTGTCAGTTGGGCCCAGACCCTGCTGCCACCAGCAGACCGCAACTGGGGCCAGACCAGTCGCCACCAGCTGCCTCCGGACTCCAGCTGGGTCTGGGTTCTGCAGCTGGTGGCAGCTGCTGTGGGAGGGGCGCAGATCCTGGCATCACCAGCAGCCCCCTGATGGGGCTGGGGCCAGATCCCGCCGCCACCAGCGGTAGCTTTCTGACCCCAGCCGGGGCCACACCCTGACACTGCAGTGGCCCCTGGACCTCAGCAGGGGCCAGACCCAGCCATTGCTAGCAGCCCCTGAACCCCAGCTGGGGCAGGATCCGATCACCACCATGCTGCTGCCACTGGTGGTGGCTCCCTGACCCCAGCCAGGGCCAGACCCTGTTACTGCCAGCCATCACCACATTCCGCCACTGCCACAGGTCCCCAGCTGGGGCCGGACCCTGCCGCCTCTGCCGGCACACTTAAAAGGTTGCCACTGTTTAGGAACAACTGTTAGTCCATAATTAAATGTCATGGAGCATGTAACAAATATGTTCTCCAGGATTATTACATGGCTTTCTAGACACACTTTGCCATCCAGACAAACTGTACTTTTTGATGAAAAGTTATTAAAAACAAAAAAATCACCTCACATTATGTTACTCCCAACCTCCAAAGGTCAGTTACTTACCCCAGGTCAACTGATACTCTAGATTTCACAGCAAAGTCAGTGTGGACTGCCAGTTCCTCTAGTAAACTAATCAAAGGTTTATTCTCTAAGAAAAAGAAAGGAGTTTATTGAGATGTTCAAGCGCATAAAACTCATTAACAGTGGAGTCAAAGTTTGTAAGTCCAATTTAATACAGAGAAAAAGCAATCAGTTAGTTTTCCATAAATCTCTTAGGGTTACCTGGAATAGCTCTAGGGACAGCTGTCCAATCACTCAGCATTTCACCATGTCAGAAGCCATCAGTCCAGAGATACAGGATTGCTCCTTGTTTCCACTCTTATAGTTGCCTTCCCTTGAAAACAATCTGATGAGTGTCTCCATCACTTCATGCGTTTTTCCTCTGTTGACTAAATACAGACTGCATCTGTGAATTTCCTGTTGTTGAACACAATGACCCATGCTTTGGACTTAACATGCTTCTTCATTTACAGTTCAAAGGTTACAGTCCTGTTTGATGAGCCATCCAATTAGAGATACATAATGCATTTAGTTACAGCAATCCAAACATTCTTTAATTAGTTTTCATGAAGTTTTATACATTAAATAAATTCTCATCCTAATACTAAAAAACCTTTTGATCTAGGATTATCTGTTTACAGGGTATGTATAATGTAACTGTCGTGATCAGAGACAACAGAATACAGATAGCGGACAGCAATACAATCAAATCGCTTCGTGAACTATTCTAACAAGTGAATTGGCTTGAATACACGATGACCTTTTAGCATGTATTTGGTATTTATACAGAAGTGACTTGCCTTATTGCGACAGCCTGAACTGGCAATCTCCTAGACAGCATCACAAAAGGAGAAAGGAAACAGTCTTTGATGGAGGCAGTGTTGCAAGCGCTGTGCCTTCTCTTGCAGGAAATATTGTATACATGCCGTCTGTATTATATTTGGGTTGTCAGTTCACAGAAGTCAAAGATGGAAAAGACCTATGAGATCATCAAGTCTACCCTGCCTGGGGCCCAGCAATTGTTAGAGATCAAATCTCGGGCAGGCCACTTCTAACAATGATAAGCAGTGCTGAAAGGTCTCTAGTGTTTCTTTCATTGTCACTGATTGAGCTGCTGACTATTTTACTTGGAATGTTTTTGTAACCATCACTCTGTTTGTTCCACTCCAACAATTATCTGCCAGGTTGTGTGACGGTTACAGGCTCATTTACATTGAAGTGTCTGTACTTGAATGTTATTCAGAAGCTTTACATCACCTTATCCACAGGCCAGATGACATCCCAGTCCTCGGTGACCATCCCTGCTGTGGCCATTAATCCTCAGGCTATCAAATTATTTCTGCGGCAGGGAATATTTAGAAGGGATTTGATGTGTAAAACAAGGAGTTATAAAAATACAATAATACATTCTCATAGCTTCCTAACAGCACTAAATCTTAGTGGCCCATTATATCCTTCCACACACATCAGAGGGCAGACTCAGAAGCCTGAATAACCCACTCATTCTGTAGAATGGGCCTTCCTTGTCAGGATGGTGGCACACTGGCAGGACAATGAGGAAGTTTTTGCATCACTGTTTTTCACACCTCATGTGTTCTGTGGATAGTGAACTTTAGGTTCCCTGGCTGTCAGGCTAGCACTTTTCAGATGAGCATTGGATGTGTCTCTTTAGCAAAGCATTTAAAAATAGGTCGTATGTCTTTGAATCTTGATCTTGCATTCAGCTCTTTGTGGGCAGAGCTCTGTGTCTGTGTGGCATCCTACTGAAGTTAGGTCCTGGCTAAGTTAGAGCAGCCTCAGAGCTTCTCTAACTTGTGCAATGTTTTCAAGAATTTGGCCTTTATTTCTTGGTTCTCTTTAAGACCCAAGTCAAAGTCCTGGTCAGGGATGCTGTCAAACTCCAGCTAAGAGCAATGCAAGTTTTAAGTGGTGAAGTTGTATAGAATTGGACTTGTCTGCAACTGGAAAAAAAGAAAGAGAGAGAGAGAGAGAGAATGCAAGGTTGTTATAGTCAACACTTAACATGCTTATTTTCACAATTATCCTAATCTACCCAAAGAGAAACGTGGATTAAAAATAGAAAATCTGAGCAAATGTAAGGTGATTGATTTTCTTAAAACTGTTCTGTTGTCTGGGCACAGGTGACCCAACATCTTACCAAACTTTTTGACAACGTTGCTGATCTTCAATTTCAAGACAGTAAAGAGAAACAATTAAATACCACCCTGGGGATGTACAGCAAAGAAAAGGAATATGTTCCATTTCATGCAGAATGTGAATGCATTGGTCAGGTACACTGAGTTATTTAAATGTTTTCTGAGGGAATTTATATCTCTTTGGAGTTGGGGGAGAAGTAAAGATGAGTATTAAATAAGTGAGTATTCTGCTAAACTTATTAGAAATGTAGATGGACATGCACTGCATGGTGGGCACCACATAAAAACATAGCTAACACCACATAGAAAAAGTAACTCAGCTCACTGCCATCCATGTAGGGCTACACTAGCTATGTGCACTGAGTTACTTCCCCAATTTACAAGAGATAAAAAGAGATGCAAGGAGTGAGCTGCTACTGGTTGTGGGTTTGAGGAGACTGCTCATTGGTTATAGCTTGTCTTATTTGTCCTCTACATTTGCATGATCTGACTGAAATCACCTGTATGTTATGTTTGAGACTGTGCTTAGACCAACAAGTTCTTTTGGTGTTTTCTTTACCTTTAAACAAATCTATACCCAGATGTTCGGCGTCTATCCAGAAGAAAGGATCACTTGATCAGTGTCAGACAGAACTACTGTTCATACTCTTTCTGAAGATTAAAGGACTTAATCATTGGGAAATGATGTAGTAGCAGCATTTTGATCTCTCTCACAAGAGATTATCCTATTTAGACCAATAAATGATGATGGCTGAAAAGATGTCCTGGGTTTTGTACTCCAGCTAATTATGTGGAACAAGTGTTATCAGATCTCTTCTTCAACACTGCTAATGAAATATTATAAAATACTTCTTCAAGCAGAGAATTTGGTTGCTCACTTGGCTCCTGACTACACCGATTCACAAAGCAGTTCTAAAGCCAAATATGAGGGCTTGGAAAAATCTCTTTAATTAACAGGCTGTAAAGGAAGAGAGTGACTACCACAGAATTTTCTGTAGATTCAGTTTTCTGTAGATTCAGTGAAGAGCCTTTCAAACATTGATGGCTGTGGGAGTTTTGTTTTGCTTTGTTTAATTTCTGTGTTGCATTGTGTTTAATGAAGGTCAAAGGACTGATGCAGGAAGAATTATGGAAAGAAATGTATCAAATCACAGAAGATATATTTCTCATGGAAAGATCCAAAAGCCATGTATTAAGAATTGTTCAAAGTTAGGTTGCATGGTGCCTCTTTACACCTCTTGTATCTATAAAGCCCATTTTACGGGGACAAAAATATAACTCCTCTAGCATTTTTTTTTAAATTGTACCAGTTTAGAACTTTATTGATGGGCGAAGCCTCTTAACCAACATAATTTTAGGATGAGTGCTGTATAGGTTTTTCTGCTAGAGACATGGTCCTCCACAAACACATTTGATGTTTATGGGTAGTTTCTGAGTGTTAGTATTCAGACCAATGTGTTTGGGTGGTTTCTTGCTCCTATTAAATGGTCCTTTCACTGGAACCTATAGGCTGAGCAATCATGAGTTCATTTGCACAAGCAATGTATCATTTCAGGCTCTGTCTCTCCCATTCTTGATATTTTTGTCCTGTACTGTAACCTGAATAAGACCGCTGTGTTGCTCAAAAGCTTCTCTCTTAACAACAGAACTATGTCTGATTTAAAATATATTACCTCACCCAACTTGTCTTGCTATTATCCTGCAACTAGCCCAACTACAACAATACTGCATATATTGTTAAGCCTTCATTCTTGAGCATGCTTACTGACATTTATGTTCCAACATATATTTAATAGTAGAAAGTAGGAAGACATGCTGTCTTTAGATGCTTAGGGCAATGGAAAATACAGGTTATGTTGCATTAGATGTCTGGGGAACCTAATAACACCACATGAGCTGTCACAAAAATATGCACCATAAATTTTGAGCCCAATGGCTCTGTGTAAAGGCAAGCATGGGCAACAACAAAAAATGAGTTGAGGCAAGAGAGCCACAAAACACAGGGGACAAATACAAAGCAGAAACTACGTGTGTTGATTGTGCAAGAAAACTACTGCTGGATATGTGGTTAATGTGAAAAGGAAAAAGTTGCAACAAGATGGAAAGCGTGCTTATATTAACTACTTTCGAGAAATTAATCTTCATGTAATTCTGCAGTGTTAAGAAGTTAGTATCAGGGTTTTGCGCCATGTAACTCTTTGGGACAGTTTCAGCTTGCAAACCCACATATTTCAAAGACTTTCTAAATTTTGTTTGGATTTCAAATACCCTTGTTCCCTATTTATTTAGGACAGATCCTTTTCTTTCTTATTTTTAGATTTGCATGTGTGCAACCCTAATCTGCTGATAGGAAAGCAAGCACAGTTTAATTTAAAAAAATTGTCTTGCTCTTTTAATTTTTGCAATAATAGGAGAAATATCACAATATAAATCACATATTGATCAAAGTGCATGGCAATCGCCTTTCTCATCAGTGTGCTGCCAGGAAGGAAATGGAAATGGTTATTTTATTCTAACTCCATCAGTATGTCAATCATTTTTTCATTCATTTTTAGAGGCCTTCTCTACCCTTTGTGGTGTGGATTGACAGTCATTGCTGCTCTAACCAGGGTCCCTTGTTCATGTCCTGACCCAGTTTCTGCCATCTTTCCCTTCATTTCACAATAATCATTTCCATACTCTTTTATTTAAAAAGGTAAAAATGGAGGGGGGGGGGAGAATCTGATGGGATACATACAGAGCCTAGGTGGGTAGTTCCCAAAAGTTGTTACCTTCTGTTGGCTCTTGAATGACAAGAATTTGTTGGTTTTGATCCACTGCCCACTTTAGACAAGAGGCCACATTAGAAAAGTCGCAAGTGGCATTAATATGAACCTTTTTTGACTGTCTCAGTATAGGGAAGTCAGAGACTGGACATTCCTGATGACCCAACCTCTCTCTTAAAGACAGCTCCCCCAAAAAGTTTATGCATGTTGAAAGAGTAACATCATGAAGACAGTATTGCCAATGCCCACTCTGTACCTCTTCTTTAGCTAATGAAGAAGTGTGCTGTTCTGGGATGTCAAGCAAACACATTTGATAAGATTTAAAGCCACATGGACACACACAACTAAATGAATACAGTAAAACAGTGCCAGTATCCCAACATTGACAATTTGCCTTGCAGTACCAAACTGTGATAAAAATTGGACAAAATATGGAAATAGAACTGGTTCTAACTGGAAGCCATAAAAAGGATGTGTGTGGGTGTTTTTGTTTTATTAATAAGGACTTAAATAAATATCAATTTAAATACTATTCATGGTACTAATAAAGTAGGAAACTACTCCCTCATTAAAATATTTTGAACACTGATGCAACATTTTTTTTTCAAAAGGTGGAGACCTGGTTACAACACCTTCAAGAAACCATGCGTAAAACAGTGCATCATCATATTACGGAGGCTATAGCTGCCTATGAAGAAAAGCCCAGAGAGCAGTGGATTTTTGACTATCCAGCACAAGTTGTACTTACCAGCTCACAAATCTGGTGGACGACAGATGTGGGAATAGCATTCAACAGGCTGGAGGAGGGATTTGAAACAGCCCTGAAGGACTACAATAAAAAACAGGTACTGGTGTGTTGCTTATATTGTATGAAAATGAGTACAGTATGAAAATGGAACCTCATCACCTGGAAATGCTTGGCTGGCATGTTAAATGTTTTTTCTTTAGTGACACTGTATTTGTTGGCTACCTGCTATTGTCTTCCTCTGAAAAAAAGGGAAATATGCCTTTTGCTTTTGCTTCTCTCTTGCTCTGTAGACCATCCCTTTTCTGAGTGTCTCTCCAACAATGAAAATTGCACTTATAGCTTTCTGTAGATTCATTTTGGAGAAAATGAAGACAAGTAAAAGCAAAGGTGTTACAAGATAAGTCCCTCCCCCAACTGTTAGCATTTCTGAAACAGTGATAATGTGTGATCTATAATGATCTCAAATCTGGAAACTTAAATAATACATAATCCAGCTCTTGAGGTATGTAGTTTTGATGATTGGGGACAGGGAGGGGGAAATTTTTCAGAAAATGTAATATAGGCCTGTATTTTCAAGGGCAATTGCTGATTTTGGTGCCTCAGTTTTATGATCTGCACCTTGAGTCATTTTTCAGGGGGGTTGATTTTCAGAAAGTGCTGACTGCCCAGTCTCTGAAAATCAGGAACACATTTGCACTGGAGGGATTTGGGTGGGGAGGAGCAGAGGAAAGATCATCAGTCATTTAGCTTTCTAGAATTACTGCTATTCCTGTTGGAAGGCATCTCACACTAAGTCCCTAAAAATTTGGACACCCAGTGATCACTAGCTTTTTTGAAGATGTAGGGCATATTCAATATCGGTAAACAATAAAAACGTGATTGGAAAGTTTAGGTTTCACACACCATCCATATATCCAAAGGGGCAGTCATGTTAGTCTAGTTCAGTAAAACAAACAAGGAGTCCTTGGCACTTAAAGACTATCAAATATATTTATTGTAGGAGCTTACGTGGGAGAAAATCCCACTTTGCCAGATGCTTTGAAGATGGGGGAACTTACAGAATGGGAGGAAATAAATGCAGGGAAGTGTAAGTCTTGGGAACAGGTCACACTGAAAGCTCATGAAATTAATATATTTGTTAGTCTTTAAGTGCCACTGGACTCCTTGTTTGTCCATCCACATAAGTATCTGAAAAAAGGGAGGACAATAATGCGTATGCAAGGAAGCCAAAACTTGTGGCTCTACTAGGACCATGTTTTGTTTGATATGACAATAAATCATCAAAACTCAGTCTGAAACTTTTAGTTTTAGCTCCAGTCCAGAGTGTTTCTTGCTGTTTTAGTAATGGCTACACTAATCTGTAACCCGTGAATTCTCATTTAAAAATAATAATGTTAGCATTTTGTTTTCCTTTCAAACTAGCTTAATTCTTGAAAACTAGATCTGATTTGATTCTAGTGGATGATCAGCCGTAGCCACATAATATTTTCACTGGTGTCTGCAAGCTGAGGATGGAAAAATAATTTAACCCATCAAACTAGGTAGATCATACCACACTGCCTGATACTGTGCCAACAGATTTTAAGCAGAATCCCCTTTTGAAAGAGGTAGAGAGAACTACTTATAAAGATTTCAGATGGTCTCCTCATATTTCTTCATTTTACAGGTGCATAACATGCCTTGTGCAGGAAGGGATCTGCTGTGTTCTTTTAGTGGGTAAAGCAGAGTAGGGAGGCTACCAAGGAGCCAGTTACTTGGTTTTCAGACTTAACCCTGAAGTAAGCTACTCTAAACTGTGCAGGGCCTCTTTAAGTACCATATATTACCAACTTTATGTTCCAGCTATTTCCTGTTTGGAGTATCTTGTTTATGGGAAGTTGGCTCCCTTTGTGCTGCTATGGCTATGTATCAGACCAGAGACTGAACCATCACATACATTAGGCAACTTATGGTTTTATAAACAATTTTTTGGGTGTGGGGAGAAGTGTCTGAGATTTATTAGGAAGCTAAATAATTCAATTTGAAATTTGTCATTCAAATGTCCTTTGTAAACACATTAATATATATCATAAAGTTATGTCATGGTAGCCTAAATGAAGTCTAAGTGACCCATTTTAAAGAAAATCCTTCTATGAAGTAAGAAAATTAGGAACTGTGATTGTTGTTCCCGAAGAAGTCATTGTCAGTAAAATAACCATCACATGCTGAAATCTGTTTCAGGAGATGTAAGAAACATGATATCTAAATTGCATTATACCAATAATGCAAAAAGCATAGCTTTTGAGGTCTCATTCATTCTTGACTCCTTTTTTGAAGTGGGATCTGGGCACAAACACACCTGTATCTACGCCACTTACCCAATACACTGTGTACACTCTTAATGTTATGTTTGCCTAATTAAAAATTTGCACAGGCACAGCCTATGCTCTTCTTTACTGTTAATATAAAGTGTTTTGAAGAAAAGACATTTATTAAGCATATTCCACAGTGCAGCTATAGGTAATTTCATTATCATCAAATTTAATAATTCCTCCACTAAGCGTGTTATCTTCTTTAAACCCCCAGCCTTTGTCCTTTCTTACAGTATATTTTCAAGTGCTTTGTCTGGTAAAAAACTCTGAAGCAATGAAACATTTTCCCTTCTCCTTGGGAAGTTTTTTTGCAGTCTAATAGATCTAACCATTCAGAATATTTTCCTGATATTGACTATAAAAGCCCCTGTTTAACTTTATCCCAATGTCCTACTTATGCTCCTCTGACCCACATTATTCATTTCTGCTCCTGTCTGTGGACATTATTTTATAGAATTTTTTAAAAACAAGCTAACTAGTCTTTTCCCAGGAATGCCTTTCAAATAATCAGCATATTTCTATTCTTGATATTTGCAGAACTGATTCAGTTCAGGCTTATTTGTGAGTTACAACCATGAATGTGCAAGATAGCTTATTCTGTAAATAAATTCATTTTATAGGCAGAATTAATCTGCAGTAGGGGTGATAATTGGGGCCATGGAATTAAATGTTGTAACAGAATTATTTTAATCTTTCTAGGTAGCTCAGCTAAATGCTCTTATTACTTTATTACTGGGAGAACTTGCCTCAGGTGACAGACAGAAGATCATGACCATTTGCACTATAGATGTTCATGCTCGAGATGTGGTGGCAAAACTAGTAGCTCAAAAGGTAAATTGTAGGGTGTAACATATTTTTCATACAATGTTTTAGGGTTTAAAAGAAAAATATAAGTACTTTAAACCAAGTTTGTGTCCAGGCTTGCATGAAGAAAGGGGAGATGATATGTCTGTGGTTACAAGGACTGCTTGCTTACCAGACATGTACTAAACCGCTGGCCATGCTGGCCCCACATCTTTGTGGCTCATTGCCTTGTAAAGTCTCACACTTGAGTGATGAATCAAACCAAGAACTCTTACCCATTTGTAGGAATTGGTATACTTTTCAGCAATGTGTTCCTTTCAGAACCTTGGACTGTTAACTAGGAGCATAAGTTATCCTTCCTTGGGTACGTCAAGTTTGTTCCTCAGAGGACTGGTTCCATGAAGACATGTCTTTGGTTACTTAGCATTAATTATTTTATTCTGATCTCTGTTTAACTCCCCAGAACTGAAGGCCTATTTGTTTCATGTGATGGTTGCAGAATAAATATATTGCAACACACTACCTTGTTCAGGTGAAACTGATGTGTCAGGCATAAGTCAGTGGTCTGTTGGTTGGGAAATGAACAGATCTTGAGAGGAATTCACATTTTCCTCAATTTCCTGAGCTTCACTTATATCACCTCTCTGATTTCCTGGTAATATCACTACTTCCAGGAAAATCTGCAAACCCTGAAATTCCCTCCTGTATTTCTCTACCAAGTTCCCTTCCAAAGTGAAGGATTCGATTTTATTTTGGACAAAGATTTAGCTTATTTCTAACATTATGTAATAAGAGTGTGCTACACAGCAGTGTTGGTAAGATCCTTGTCTTTATTTGAATGAATTTAATGTTACACACCCTATGATATGGTAGAGGGAGAGGATGCACTGATTCTGGTGTTTGTTGTAACAGGGGAAGTGTAGAAAAATGCATGGATGGGGGGGAATTGGAGAGAAAAACAAATGAGGCATCAAGGATTGCAATGTTTATAGAGTTAAGGGTTAGGCTTGCAGGTGACATGAGTAAAAGGTTTGGGAAATAAAATTGATCTGTGCTGGAAGGTGTGTGTTAAAATAATGTCTAATCAAATCCTTGTATTGAATTGCTTGTAGGAAAGATCTTGGCAGAATAAGTGGTATGTGTTTTGCAATAATAGCCCTATTAAAAAGAAAGCTTTGTATAACACTTGCCAAAAAGTCAGAAGAATCTCATGTAGTAGTTATTACTTGTAAAGGGCTAGGAATGAGGTGTGAAACCTACTGATAACAGTTGAAGCATTTTAGTGTATTTGGTTTCTTTCATCTGAACAGCTTCCATTTAACATAATATTTGTGCAATGGTTTGAGGTCACTAGTTCCCAAGTTTTTGCCTGGCTTTCACAACTACGGCATAGATGGGATGAGACCCAGAAACAATGCCTTGCCAACATTTGTGATGCTCAGTTCCAGTACTTTTGTGAGTATTTGGGAAATACCTCTCGGCTAGTCATTACACCTCTGACTGACAGGTACTGGCTGTTGTTAAGGATGGACTACCGCCGCTTGAACTATTTAATAATATATAAAGTACAACTCTCATTAGCAAACCTCTGTGCCCTTTCATAAATACATTTAAGATCATTCTTAGTGTGAAAAATGCACTACCTTTATGTGAATATGTATGAATGAAACAAATGGTGTATAATCTTCATGTTTGTAAAATAACTGAAATAATATATTCCCTAGTCCAGGGGTTCTTAACCTTTTTCAGCCAAGACCCAGATTCAGTTTAGGAGTCAGCTTTGCAACCCATGGTTCAGTTTGGAATTAATAACACATTTCCTTTTTCAGTTTATTAAAGAGGATCATGGTGACCCTCCCTAAACGGCATGGTGACCCATTTTTGGGTTGCGACCCATAAATTAAGAGGCCCTGCCCTATTCAGTGTGCTATATGTTCTCAGTGTAATTTGACAAGTATTGCAATTAGTTTATGTACCATTCTACACAATTGGCTTATGTGTAAAATAAATATTTCATAATTAACATGTTGCACTTCATGTTTTACATAGTCCACTTTATGCAAATGCACAGGGTATAAAATTAAGGTTTTAGTGATATCCTTAACTATAAATGTTCCAGTTTTTCTGGTTTAAAAATCTCAACCATTTTAGTACCATTCTTTGCACTCAGTAATAATTGTGCTTCTCATTGCTTAAAGGTGTTATATTACTCTAACACAGTCTCTGCACTTAACAATGAGTGGGGCTCCTGCTGGCCCAGCTGGCACAGGCAAAACAGAGACCACCAAAGACTTGGGGCATGCCCTTGGTATGATGGTTTATGTTTTCAACTGTTCTGAACAGATGGACTATAAGGTATGGTATTTTATCAAATGTTGGGTTTGGTACAGTTTTTTTTTTTAACATGAAGTCCCTCTTTCTGAAAGCTAATACTAAATGTTTGATTCTATCTTTTAGTCCATAGGAAACATCTATAAAGGTTTGGTCCAGACAGGTGCTTGGGGATGCTTTGATGAGTTTAATCGAATTTCAGTAGAAGTCCTATCAGTGGTGGCAGTACAAGTAAAGACCATACAAGATGCAATTAGAAATAAGAATAAAAAGTGAGCATTTTAACCTCATTTCTTTATAAGCCTTTGCAAAGACATAATCACAAAAATTTGACAGTGTACTTCAAAAAATCTTGCTTATGGACAAATGTTGAATGCTCCCTTGCAAATTTACTAGTTTGTGTGTGCTCTGTGTTTGTGTGTGTCTATAAAACAATTTAACATGTGAAAACTAAGGTTAGTAGGAGATTTAACATGGACTTTAATAAGATCAGGATTTCGCACTATGTAGAGTTATTGCATGGGGCTGGCCCTTGGCTGAGGTAAATTTTGCCTTAACTCCATTGAAATCGATGGACCTATGGCAGTTTACATCACCTGAAGAACTGTCTGTCTGATTTCTTTTTGTATCTTCATCTTATTCTCACTTCAGATTGTCAAGCATGATAACAACCCACCGCATACCTCTTCTTGGTAAAAATTAGTCAAATACAATTTTTTTTCCACAAATCATCCAATCTGACCTCTATTTCAAATGCTGTTCTGTCATCTGAGGTTTTCCTTTCCTTTAATTTTAAAAGATGGAAGTAATTGTTTACATCTAATCAAATCACAATATTGTAACAGGCCATTTACTTCCGTCCTGTAATGGCTATTGCAGATTTTTATTTCTTGGAAAAAACGTTACACTGAAACCATCAGTTGGAATATTTATTACCATGAACCCAGGATATGCTGGTCGAACAGAACTACCTGAAAATCTCAAAGCTCTATTCAGGCAAGTATACTGAAGAGAATCATTAGATAACTTATGCCACCTAATGTCGCTGGCCTGGTTTGCAATGTAAGAGTTTCAGTTTTGTTTCTGTGGGAATGTACAACACAGTTATTGTTTCTTCCTATACAAACTGATAGAGGAAGATACATTTAATAAAGGAACTTTTTCGTGTTTTTTTCTTATTTTTACTTATAGCTGTAAAAAGTGTAAAGCTTTTGAGACTTTAGTAACATGGGGGATCTACACCTAAAATATATCTGTGAACAAGTACATCTACTCTTCTGCAAGTAATTATAGTGATTGTATATGGAAATCCATTCAGATAAGTTGAAAGGCACCAGATTTACCACTCTAATACATTTGAATATATGTATGAGTTTCATATGCACTTATTGAGAATGTGGCTCTTGTTTTAGTTGGTAAATTGTTGCAACGGTGATTATTGAATACATGAAGCATAAGCACTGCAAAATAGTTTCATGTATTTCATTTTAGGAGTTTTACTTAAATTACATATTGCATAATGCACTATATTACCAAAGATGGTAATTAAAATGTACAAAATGTAAACTCTGACCTTTATAGCATCTTCTTTATCTTAACGTTATATATATTATTCTCACCTGACTGCTGATAAATTGTATACAAATAGGTTTATAGAACAAATTCATCCCTGTATAAATGGCGCCCCTCTATTTAATCAACAGAAGGGTAACTCCTTATGCCAACAGTGATTTTAATCAGAAGATTAGATTTGAAATTCTACTGGGATGTGACAGGAAATATATTTAGATTTCAGTGGATTGACATCTGCTTACATAAATTTTGATTTTGACCCCAAATCTTTACTTTTGCTCTAGGGTGCGTTCACACAGCATTCTTATTTTGAAACAATGAGGTTGTTTCGAAATAAGAATTGCCATGGCCACACGACGCACGGCCATTTCGAAACAAGCAAACCCCTTGTTTTGAAATGGCAGCCATTCTTTTGAAACGGCTTAAACCTGGGTTACCTTAGAAACAGCGTTGTTTCGAAACGGCTCGTTTCGAAACAACGCCAGCGGGACATGCTGTTTTGAAACAATGGCTGTTTTGAAACAGCATTTGACCCTTCCTCCCAGGGTGCTAAGCACCCTGGGAGGAAGGGCTGCCCCCTCAGCACCCTGGCCAGGGAACCCTCAGCACCCTGGCTAGGGTGCTGAGGGGTATCCCCTGGCCAGCAGAGGGGATCTGCAGGCACCGGCGGAGAGCAGCGCAGCCGGGCACTGCACCCCACCGGTGCATGCAGAGGGGATGGCAGGCACCTGTGGGGTGAGGCGCAGCCACACGCCTCACCCCGCAGGGCTCTGCAGGGGGCTGCAGACACCCG
>ML681964.1:18599474-18663289 GCA_007922195.1 Podocnemis expansa | reverse complement strand
CACCCCACAGGTGCCTGCAGCCCCTGCAGACACCTGCGGGGTGATGCACCGCTCCACTTCACCCCACGAGTGTTTTCAGCTCCTGCAGACACCCGTGGGGTGAGGCGCGTGGCTGCACCTCACCCCGCAGGTGCCTGCAGTCCCCTCCCCAAACGAAATAGCACGTCCACACTGTGGACGTGCTATTTCGCTCCCTTATTTCCAAGACACCTTTTTTGTCTTTGGAAATAAGGTGTTTTGAAATAACCATTTATTTCGAAACAGCTTGTTTCGAAACCTCTTGTTTTGAAACAAGGCCTCTGTGTGTGAACATAGCCCTAGTGTTTTTCATGACTTCATCCAATCTCAAAAGAAAATGAGTGATTTTGAAGTTCAGTCACATAAAATATTGAGATCCAGTGCAATAAGCTGCAGGACTTTTTAGGGCTTAATCGGAGCTATGGGCTCTCATTCACCATCTGGGAATCATGAATCGGAGCTACAAGCTTTCATTCACCATCTGGAAATCATGAATCATAATTATGAATGGGAGAAATCCATGTGATTGAGAAGGAGGGAAAGGTGTTCCATAAGACATAATCTCCATTAAAATGCACTCCACCCTATGGAAAAAATGAAGAACTTTTACCAGTTTCAAAAAAAAAAAAGATTTAATGATGAGCCTCTTTGACTTTATCTCCCTTTTTTAGGGGATGGGGGTGTGTGTCTGATTTTGGTTTTGTATTAACTGAAATTTTTTAATGGCTGGATGGTTTGCCATTTTATATTCTTTTAAATCACGAATAAAAATTAGTTTAAAAAAAAAGAAAACAAAACTTTATTCTAGTTTAGACTCTGTATTTTAGTTCAGAAACCTTCAGTAGGTTTCACTTTTGAAAACAGCAAATCCAGAATGGTGACCACAACTCTACTGGCAGGGCTTTGTATGTACCAGGATTCATTGCATCTTGCAGTATCTGTCAGTCCATCACACTGTGATGTATAATTCTGAGGCACTAGCTCTGAGGAGGCTGCAGCATCTTTGAAAACTCTGTACTTTTCAGAAGTGCCCTTTCTATGTAGCAATGCCACTAAATGCTAATAATCAACAATGCCTAATTAGTCAATTTTACATTGAAGGAAAGTCCTTATTTGCAGAGTGGTGCGCAATTATGACTTTCTTGAGCTCTTTTTAAGAATGTTTATATGCATCAGTAACTTGATATAGGTGACTTGTTCTTTCAATGCTTATATACTAATCTGTATATTTTTTTACTTTTTTTAAAGACCCTGTGCTATGGTTGTTCCTGACATTGAACTGATCTGTGAAATTATGCTGGTTGCTGAGGGATTTACTGATGCACGCTTGTTAGCCAGGAAGTTTATCACCTTGTATATCCTCTGCAGGGACCTGCTTTCTAAACAGGTGAGGGTCTGTTTTGGACTTCTGGGCTAGATATATGGCAATTACACACCTCTCCTCTCCTCTCTGCCATCCCTGGATTTGGAAATAATGATATTGAACTGTATGAAATTTGCATATATTATAATTTTATTTAAAATTGCATGTAGATGCTCATTTACTTCACTAGTTCAGGTGATGCCCAGTAAAGCAGTTCTTGTCATTTAACATAGTAGCTCCTTGTATTCAGTGGTGGCTTCTTTCTTGCTTGCTTGCTTGCTTTCTTTCCTTTGATACTTGCTGCTTTTGTAATGTTTTAATTTTGGAATAAACAATTGACTCTTGACAACTCAACACACAGTATGATAACATTAAACCATATTGTCATATTGCATTTACACTAGTCTCTACTAAAGAATGAAAATGCACTAAGCATTGTAAGAATTACAGTAGATTATTTATGGCTGACTATATTTGGATGAGAATTTTAAAATTTGCCACATAAATACAGTAAAGATAACCTCAAATGCAGGAAGTATATCATTGGTAAATACTAATTGCATTAGGAAGTAGTTTTAGTCACTATACTTAGCTAAAAAAATGCCCAAAGTTATAAGTCAGATTTATTGGTTTTTTGTTCCCATAGTGTTTATTCATTTGCAAAACTATAACTTGTTACAGATGAAGGTGTTCTTTATATTCAGTTTTATTAGGTTAATGAGCCCTGTCAGAACAACTCTTCAGCCTTCACTCATAAATCTTGGAAATGAAACCCTTATAAGAGAAAACCATTTACTTTTCTACATGTATAACTTTGTACTTCTTGCCTGCTCTAAATATGTTAAAAGAGAATGATCCATCACATTCTTTAAAATATAGCTAAAGACTGTTCTGATTTCTTTGAAATCTTTTATGTATACTTGGTACGTAATAAAAGGGAGATATAATAGGTCACAGAGTCTCCTGAGCACCAATGCTACTTACGATTGAATCCCTTTCTGAATCTTCAGTTGTTTGCCTCATGCTTGTCATTGGTAAAATATGGATGACAACGCTTACTACTAGCACTTGGGTACTCCCAGACATCTTGTGAGATTTGGTTATTGTGTGTTAAGTGTTTGGAAAAAGTAACACATTTTAAAGGGATTATTAGTTGTTTTTTCCCTTGTAATTTATTTTGGATGCTTAACTCATTTTTTTAATATGTTGTGAGATCATTTTACTAATTGTGCATCATCTCTGTTTATTTTTTGTCATTTTCTAAAGCCACTTTTAGATTCAACAGACCAGATTCTGATGTCAGATACACAATTACAAATCAGCTCAATGTAAATCTTCCTAAATCAATGATGTTACTCCATTTTTACACTAGTCTAAAATATTATAATATGCTGTAAATTTTAGTTTATATCTCCATATATCAAATTGTATATACTTCTAAGAGAAGGTTTCTCCTTAAATATTTAAATTTAACTTTTATTTCATAAGGTTTCATTAATAGTCACTATTTTTATAGGACCATTATGATTGGGGACTCCGTGCTGTTAAGTCAGTCTTACTGGTTGCTGGCTCACTGAAGCGAGGAGAGAAGAACAGGCCTGAAGATGAGGTAGGTATTTCCTGTACATGTTTAACAGTCATAAGAACTGCTAATAGTTGTTTTTTTATCTCTGAGCTGCTATGAATAAAGACAGAATCCTGAAGTGAGGAAGATGAGTATGCAGCCCTTGCTCATATGATATGTGATTTTTCATCCTTTTCTAGGTACTTATGCGAACCTTAAGAGACTTCAACTTGCCTAAAATAGTGACAGATGATATCCCAATTTTCATGGGCCTAATCAGTGACCTGTTTCCAGCTGTGGATGTTCCAAGGAGGAGGGACCTGCAATTTGAACAGATGGTTAAACAATCTACCCTGGAGCTTCACTTGCAGCCTGAGGAGAGCTTTATTCTCAAAGTAAAAGAATCCGTTGCTTTTAATTATACCCCTTAAGAGTTTCAATCAATGTAATTACAGTCAAGTTTTGTTAAATGTGAAGGTTAACTTGCAGTACATAGCAGTGTTCCTAATTTGTCCTGAAAGTCTAGGTATTTCAAAGGCACTATGTCATGACAACATACTGCAATTTAATACAAGTAGATTCATGTTAGTAAATATGTAGTGTATATTGCCCATACACAAACAGGGAAATATCTATTGTTCAAATACCCTTTTGTTGTCAAAGATTTCTCTTAACAGACAGTTAGGTTTGCAGTACAAACATTTTAAGACCAGCAAATACTATTTACTTTTTTAGTGTATCAGCTTTAGACAAGACACAACATGTGAAATATCTACCCAGTGCAGTGGCAATAATGGGAAGGGACAAGAAGGGTTACGACGATCATGTGGTTCTTCAAATGCCTCTGCGTATTCCCACTCCTGGGTATTGTGCTGCCTACTAGTGCTGAATGGTAGAACTTTGTCCCAGTAGTGTCCCTTGGGAAGGCTCTCATCCCACCCCTGTCTCTCTCCTCAGCATCTGTAAACATTCTGAAAGTGAAGCTTTGTTCGGGGTGTTGGGGGGGTTGCAGTGCCCTTTACTACATCTGCCTCTCCCAGCTACATGCCTGGACAGAAGTGAATCATTCCAATCTATTTAGATCCAGAGTTCTTTCTCTGTAAGTGTTCCTTTGTGTTGGTGCTGGTATTGTTGTTGATGCAGAAAAGTCGTTAGTTGCTAGTTTTTTTTCAGTTCTCAGTCGTGACAGAACCAAAGAGGAAGACGATGCTTGGATGCATGAGGTGTGCTTTGTACCATGCTGCCTTCCCAGTGTCAGACATCAGGCACCTCAAGGAGCTGGGAAACTATTGCTCTCCATCTGGATGTTCTATCTGTTTGGAGACTGCCTATTAATGGCTGGAGGCTTATTGACTTGGACAAATAGTTTTAAAAAGTTATAAAAAATGTCTATGCAATACAGTTTGAAAGACTGCTTCTTTTCCATTTCCTGGTACTCTTCCGTTTTGAGGATACCTTCTTGTAAAATATTCTACTTTTAGAGGTAGAAGAGTTACTTCTGATAGCAGTTGTCAAGGAAGTACCTGAGTACTTGGAGTTGAGTTCTATTCCAGGCACTTTCTGCTTCAGAAGAATGATGGGAAAATTTCATTCAATTTTAGACTTAAGGAATCTGAATAAATACACATTGAAGTTTTAAATTCATGTGTTAGTTTTTTGTCTCCGTAATCCCCTCATTTCTGGTCATGGATTTATCTGTGGCTCTTGATTTCAAGGATGTGTATATTCATATATTGATTCATCACACTTACTGTAAGTATTTTTGTTTCATGATGCTGGAACACTATTTCCAGTACAAGTGCTCTAATTTGTGACTGGGGTTCAGGTGATTTTACAGTTATACTCACTAGACTTTATTTTTACCTTTTCCTGTATCTTGCCATAATGACTCAGTAGAACTTACCCAGTAGTTGCATGTAGGGTTTAGATTCCTGCTAACAGGGTATGTACAAAGATAAGCATAGAGACCTTGTTACAGGAGGGGGAGAGGTTTTTGTGTCTGAAGAGTATAGGAGAGTGGAACACCTGAAGACTATTTTAGGTTCTTGATAGGCAACATGTATATGTTAAAAGGATCATATCTGTTCAGCAGACTTTTGTATATTTATACCTATCTGGCAAATTCTTTCTGCTATGTTGTTCTACCTACTAGCACCACTTATGAAGATGAATTCAGGTTCCTTGGATATACACATTTTTAAGTTAGCTGGGAAAGCAGCAGCTCACTTTCCTAAGGGAAAAGGTGGAAGGGAGATAATATGTGGGAAGTAACGTGTCTTGATGGTAATGGGAAGACAGGAAAACAAAACCATTTGTTATGTACTAATTGTGTTTGGCAGATTGTTCAGTTGGAAGAGCTTCTGGCAGTACGTCACTCTGTCTTTGTGGTGGGAAGTGCAGGCACTGGAAAGAGCAAGGTACAGTAGACAGCACATTTTTGGTTTTATTTTATGAGGAGCTTCTTCATTAATTCACAGAGAAAAACATTCTCTTCCCTTCAAGCTGAAATATGATACCATGTTGCTCCTGCATCCCCATCAGTAGCAGTATGAGGTGCAATCACAAATCCCAGTGCTGAAGTATAGCTTTGTCTCCCTACATAGTACTTGTATGACTCAAAATGAAAATAGTCATGGCAATGAATAATGGAGTCTATATTTTACAGATAGGTTTGAATACTTGTTTTGGGATGTCAGGCAGGAGGGTTAGTTAGGTTACTTGATAAAAAGATTGGGACCTGCGTTTCTTTATTCCCAAAGTAGTAGGTGGGAACAAAGAAATGCAGATCCCAATCTTTCTATCTGGTAATTTAACTAACCATCCTAGTTGACATCCCAAAACAAACATTCAAGCCTATTTTAAATATTTAATATTTTAAAAAGATGATTCTCTTACATCTCAGCTTCTATATTCTGAAAGTCATTATATAATGTTATGTTTTTTCAGTATTGTGGTCCTTCATACATTAAGAAAAACTAGATGTCTTGGTCATCACTGTATTTTATCCAAGTGAATCTGAAACCCTGAGAGATTAAATGACTTGCCTACAGTCACAGAGGGAATGTCTAGTGGAGCTTGACTACAAGTCCATCCTCATCCGAGCTTCTCCAGTTGAACCAGCTTCCTGTGGTTTACCAGACTGAAACCTTAGGAGGGTTGTCAGTCTGAAATTCCCACTTTTATCTGCTCTTTGAGAAGGTGGTGGTAAAGTATAATGAAGAGGAGGAAGTTCAGGGAAGCAAAGGCAGCTGGAGATGGCAGTTGCAAGACCAGTCATTATTATTAACAAACAATAGGGATGCTAAAATCTTTTTGTTTTCTTCTGAGGTTCAGTTACTAAGTTACATGCATCAGTCTTTTCCTCCTGTCCTTCAGATTCTGAGAGCACTGAACCGAACATATGTGAACATGAAACAAAAGATTGTATGGAGTGACCTAAACCCCAAAGCTGGGACTACTGATGAGCTGTTTGGTTTTATACATCATGCAAGTCGTGAATGGAAAGATGGCTAGTAGCAAATAATATTACTTTCTATAATAACATATATATATAGTTCTTCACCAGGAGAAGAGCATATCACAAAAATGGAGAGTGCCTACAGGTCAAGGAGCCCAGACCAATGAGTGTTTGCGACATGTTTCCATGCAGTGAGATTTGGGGTCAGGGCAGGGGTGACTTTGGAATGAATGGTGAGTGACTGATCTTTTGCTATGGAAATCCTCTGGCCAGTTCCAGCTGCAGAACAGGGATGCTGAAGTAGAGGAGAAAGAGTGCTCCTGTAAGTTGATGCAGTGGCTCACAGCTTTCTCCCTAGCTCCAGTGGAACTCCCTGAACCTATCACATGTAATGAAGATTGATGCCATGGAAAGGGTCTCAAACACTACTATCATGCACTCAAGCCAGAAATCAGTCATTATTATATTATTTAGATCCAATTAATTTGCTGTATCACCTGTTCACAGACTGTATTTCCTCTTTAGTTTGAATGGCCTTTTAATATGCAGCCAGAAGGAAACCCATTCTCACATTGTTACAAAATCATTTATGTTTTAAATGAGTCAGTAATATTTCAGGGGCCTTATTTGTTCCAAACGATTGTACTGCAGCACTGTATTAATTGGATTTTATTTTAAACGTAATTTGCAGGCCTCTTCTCATCTCTTCTAAGAGAGCAGGCTAATATTACCCAAGATGGGCCAAAATGGATCATCCTTGATGGGGACATAGATCCTATGTGGATTGAGTCACTAAATACTGTCATGGATGATAACAAGGTGAATAACAGGAAAACATATCCAGTGGCTTTCTCTTTATCAAACTTTTCACCTTTTCTATGGATTTTTAAATTTTCCAGTGTAAGGTTGTAGTCGTTCAAGGATTTTAACCCTTCTCTTTTTATCTTCATTATTGTTAATGAGGGCAATATCAATTGTTAACAACCTTATCTCTTTCATACATGATCCAATACAATGGTGATGTTGAATGTCATTCTGCCTATGTATTAAGAGAACGTTCTTCTCCCAGGGAATATGCATATGTAATAGGGTTACAAATGTGCTTTGAGACCTATGACTCAAAGTGTCAGACAAAATATAATAGTTATTAACATAAGTCATTGGTGTTTGCAGAGTGCCTTTCCTTCAGAAATACAAAGCAATTTGCAAACATTCATGAATTAAGCCTTACAGCATTGCTTTGATGTTGGTGAGTGTTATTGCCCCTGATGTACAAAGATTGTAAGCAGCTTGTCTAATCAAGTTAGCCAGAGAGCCAGGAATAGAATAAACACTTCTGACTCTCAATCCTATACTTTAATCATACGATTACTACAGTGCTAAAAAAGAAAACAGTATTGACCACAAGAAATGCTATAATGTAATTAAATGTATTCTAAACTTAGTGTTATAAACATTAATGTAGTTCATACCTGACCTTTAAATACTCTTATTTTTTTAAGATTAAGGGACATGTGAAAATTATCTTGAAGTGTAATAACCACCTTGAATATACACACCACTAAAAATAAACCTATATGGATTCTGCTGCCTATGAAAATTAACTGACCTGACAAGCATATGTTATATCATAAAGAATGGCTTCTAATTTGTGCTCTAGTCTAATGTGTTTTTAAAACACATGGCCTTAAATTTCAAATATTGAAGAATCTTATCATGTCCAGATATATTCTGAAGGATGTGTACACATGTGAATATGTACTATAAATGAGGCTTAAATACACATAGGTCTAAAATATGCACAGGTTTATTCAGAAGTTATGTTTGTTGGCATGCATGTCTTAAGTTGCTTTTGTTCAGTGTTTTACTGGTGGTGTTTAGGTCCTGACCCTTGCCAGCAATGAACGCATCCCTCTGACTCCATCGATGAGACTGCTGTTTGAGATACACCATTTACAAACAGCTACCCCAGCTACAGTGTCTAGAGCAGGTATTCTTTATGTAAATCCCCAGGACATTGGTTGGAATCTGTGAGTATTTTATCTTTTAGATACCTTCAGCACAATGCTAAAACAATATTATCAGTTTAATAAGAACAAAATCTATTACTTTACATGATTATGTTATTTAATAATTCTTGTTATGATAAGTTAGTTTAATATTATGTATTATATAGAGAGATTTGCACACACATATGTGTATGCATGAGCAGTTAAAAATTGTTAGCACTGGGTTTAGTTGTTCCATATTTTATATATCCTTTTCAACCTTGGTTTATTTTCCCTTCTCAGTCTGGGCTGTTCTGAATCTGATTCTTAGCTATTTACTGTTCAAGCTTGATAGTGACAAGAGGTGGGTCTCAAGCTGTGCAGTGACTAGACCTAGAGTCTAGCGAGGCATCTGTCAGCCTTTTTGTAACCAGGAGTTAAAGTACACCAGAATGCTGTGGAAAGCCATTCTGAGCCCACTATTTTTAGGGGCTTAGCTTTCTGGGCCCCCTAAAAATAGAAAATGGAGCTGGAATACTGTGTTCTGGGCCCACCATTTAAAAACAGTGGGCCCCGAAACACAGCGTTCTAGTTCCCTTTTCTATTTTTAGGGCCCCACCGCACATGGAACCCCTAAAAATAACAGATCCCAGAATTGCATTCTGCCGTGTTCTGGCCGGCAGGGAGCTGGGAGATTTTAAATCTCCCTTCCTGAGCTGGGTCTCACTGAGCATGTTCAGAACCTCTGAGCATGCTCAGTGAGACCCAGCTCAGGACTGGAGCCATGGCCACTCTGCCCTGAGGCCAGGTAAGGGGACCCTGGGGGTGTGCGAGCCGGCCCAATGGGGAAAGGGCATGGGGGATGAGGTCAGTCAAGGGCAGTGGGGGAAGAGGGCGCGGCATGGCAGGAGGCTGGGGGACCAGTGGCCAGACTGGAGCTGAGGGCAGTAGCTGGCATGGGGGCAGGAGCAGGAGCTGGGGTGGGGGGAAGGCATTTGGGGGGCAGGAGCTGGGGTGCAGTTGGAGAGCCCAGATGTGTGGGAGGGGAGCACACCAATGCAGGAAGGGGGCCTGCCTGATTAGGAGAGTTCTGGGGTCTGCCAAATTATACTTTAATCCCTGTTTGTAACTATCCTCTTGTTTTGCCCCCCTGATACCTGCTATGGAAAGCAGTTGTGAGAGGTACCAGGTCAGCTTCCCATTTTGTTTTCTGAATCTCATTTTTCCTTTCTTTGACTTATTTTAGAGTCATGATTATATGTAAATTGGTTACAAAACCTGTGTGTACACATTCAAAATTTGAAATGTCAATGATAAGTTTTGATGAAATTGAAGAAAACTTTCACTATAAATTTTTTATAAATTTTGATGAAATTTGGGAAATTTCTACTGTTTCTAGTTTCTATTACAGTAGCACCTAGCATCCATACCTCATTGTGCTTGGAGCTGTACAAACATGTATTGTAAGTGTTGTCCCAGAAGAAATATAATGAATATGAGAGTTTAATGTAAATAGTGTTAGGGTGGCCTAGGTATGTAAGATGCCCACCACGGAGAATGAGTATTAGAGGGCTAACAATATATGGATGCAATACTAGATGAATTATCTTACCGTAACAATGGAGGAATATTTGAGATGGGATTGGGAAAGGTGACCCTGAATGGTTGGGCATCAGAGTGGTCAATCCAGTATAATATAGCTGTAGATGGTCATACAATTTAGAGAAAATTTGGTTAATATTCTGGAACATCCATCTCTTGATGTGAGTTTAGAAGCATTAATAGTGGCTATATCAGATCATTCTCCAGGGTAGCACCAAATGTAGTTAGTCCAACCACAGCTTCATGTCATGATTAGCAGCATGGTAAGGAAGTTTAGGTATCAGTGGTGGTAGGAGCTAGAGGAAGAGTCTCTATATACCACCTATAGACAAATTAAGCTTTTCCAGTTGGATCTTACATTATGAACAATACTGAAATAACTATAATGTAACTTGGATAAAACTGAATCTTGTATAAAATTTGGATATTTGTATTTGCAGATGGACTCTTCTGTAAAATATAAGGCCAAATCATAGTTCTCGCTCCAGCAGCTTTGTACTGTTTCAGCAGCATGACAGCAACCAAAAACTGATTGGGGCTGACATAGTTATGTCACCCTTTTCCCTGTCCTCCTTAAAGTAGAAGATGTGGGTAAGGAAAAGGCATGGCTGTGTCCTGCTCTGCTCAGCTGCCGTAACAGCACTTTGGGATACAATGGTTATGATGAACTCTGCTCAAGCAATTACGGATGCATTTGATCCAGGAGAGTGAAGTGGTAAAGTCAGCAGATATCGTTAAGTCCAAAGCGGAGTTCAGAGGGATCTCGCAAAACTGGATGACTGGGCAGCTAAATGGCAGATGAAATTCAATGTTGATAAGGGCAAAGTAATGCACACTGGAAAAAACATTTCCAACTCTACATCTTCAATAAAGGGTTCTAAATTAGCTATTACAGTCCAAAAAGATCTTGGAGTCACCATGGATAGTTCTTTGAAAACATAACAGTACATTAGGAGCTATTAGAAAAGAGGTAAAAAAATAAGATAGGAAAATATCATAGAGTCACTACATTTCACCGTGGTTTGCCTATCCCCGTCCAGCCCTGACTGCCCCATTTCGAAAAGATACAGTGGAAATGGAAAAGTTTTGGGGAAGGGCATCTAAGATGATCAGGGATATGAAATGGTTTCTATGCTAGGAGACAATAAAAAGATTGAGGTTATTTGACTGAGGAAAGATCAACTAAGGGAGACATGATAGAGTCTATGAATGATGTGGAAAGAGTGAATAGAGAAGTGTTACTTATCCTTTTACACAGAACAGAATCAGGGTCACCCAGGGAAATGAATAGGCAGCAGATTTAATACAAAAAAAGATGAAATACTTTCTCACACAGTGCACAAGTAACATGTGTAACTCATTGTCATGGGATGTTGTGATGACTAAAAGCATTACTGGGTTCAAAAAAGGACCATATAAGTTTATGAAGGTTAGGTCCATCAGTGACTTTTTGCCAAGATGGTGAGGGACACAACCCCATGCACTAGGCAACCCTAAACTTCTGACTGCCAGAAGCTAGCAGTGAAAAATGGGGTACATCACTTCATACTTGTTGTGAACCCTTCCCCTAAAGCTCTGACTCATTCTTATGGTGCTGACAACACTTAATGTGCTGTTCTGAGCACTACTGTGTGTGGACATGAGTTATATTACAAGTGCATAGTGGTGCAAGTGCCCGATGCTTCTGAAATTGCTGCAAAATCAGCATGTTTTCGAAGTCAGAGGAGAGGAACTTCCTCCATTCCTGGCTTCTGCACTACAAAATATGGTATCTTTTTATTTTGTTTTGCAGGTATGTTGCCAGTTGGATAGAAACAAGGAGTCACCAATCTGAAAAAGCTAATTTAACTATCCTCTTTGATAAATATGTGCCTCCCTGCTTAGATCAGCTTAGAACAAGCTTTAAAACTGTTACCCATATTCCTGAGAATAATATGGTGCAGGTATGCATTAGAATTGTATTAAAACATGAGTAAGACACAATCAAAGTGACAAAATTCTTGAAAACTGTATTTAATACATAATCTTATTTTGGATGCACATGAAGACAAGCTGATAAAATAGGTGTGTGCCTGGAAAAGTGTGGGAAGTTAATAGGTTCTAAGTTAACCTTACAGAAAAATTGTCAAAAATGAAGACGTTTTTGCAGCCCGGCTTCCTTTCATGATTCCAAGGTGTGGGAAAGGAGGTAGGGATCCAAAAATGTCCTTTTGTTGGAGTCCACTGTATCAAGAACTTCTAAGGGTGAAACATTGCACTGAGATCCAGGACGTCTGAGTTCTAACCTTGCCCTTCACAGAATACCTGTGTGAACCTGTGCAAGTTGCTTAATCTGTCTGTGCTTCCATTCTATATCTCTGCAATGGGGGTGATAGCTCCAAACATCACAGGAGTGTTGATAAATTCATAGGCCTTTGTGAGATGGTAAAATCACATAATGAAGAGGGCAATATACACACGTCTAAAGAGAGAAAAACCTGGTTTGTTGGTGTCTGGGAAATATGACATTGGTACCACTTATTGAATGAGAGAGAGGGATAAAACTAAACACCAAACAGCTGTTTTCTTCACTGAAAACTAGTCAGTCAGCACATACAGCTTCTGATACTGTAAATGCTTATGTAAGTTCTTAAATTTATTCATGTCAGTCATCTTTACTACTCTGAGTGTTTTGCATGATCATGAGGCAGGGTTCATGTGTTTAAAAAACTATGTGATCATGTAATAAGATCACATCCCAACACATGAACTTGTACTTTGTTGTTTTCTGAATTTCAGATTTTGTCTTTGTAGAGCTGGCTGAAGAAATTTCGACAGAATCACATTTCATCAGTTTATGCAGTTCTATTGAAACTGAGATGCCTGACCAAATTTTTGTTTTGGGAGAAAGTTTAAAAAAAAATAAACAAAGTTCTGGCAATATCAAAACATTCCATTTTCATAACTAAATACTTCAATTTTTTCATTTTGAAGCTACTTTTCATTTAAAAGAATTATTTTATTGTATCTTATAAGTTTTCCAAAATTAAATGTTTATGACATGAAAAAAGAGAACTTTCGGAATTTTCCTTTTGTTTTTTAAAATTTTCTCCCAAAACAAAATTTTGTTCAAACTTATTAGTTTCAATAAAACCACATATACTGATGAAATGTGATTCTGTCAAAATTTCTCTAGCCAGCTTCACAAAGATACAAAGACATCTGAAATTCAGAAAACCAAAAAATGTTGGTTTTTACTCCAATCTGGAATGAAGCCAAACTTTGAAATCCTCCCTGAAGTGGCTTTCGGTTCTTTGAATAGCTCTATTTGTAAGGTTAAGCTTGTTTTAACATAGTCTTTGTTCCCCACTGTCAAGGGGGTTTCAGGCCCGGCATTCCAGTAGCAACAACCACCAAGATGCATATAGCAAGAAATAAAGTGTTTTGTTAACTAATATTCAAACAAAATGATATACCCAGAGTTAAACACAAAGTAATATAGACAGGCTTACAACCCAGTCAGCAGTCGGGGACCCCACTTCTCAACCACGGGCTTCAGCAGGGAAGTGATGTCCTCTGAGGCACCCTTCATGGTCCTATGGCAAAGTCCAGTGAAGTCAGGGAAACAAGCTATTGTTATAGCCCATTACTCACAGGGAGGGGTGATCATGCCCTTTCCTGGTCACGTAGACTGTTTGCTGGGGTGTTGATTTCCACCACCTTTATTCTACAATTTAGCAGCTAGATAACTACTTGTTTACTACATAACTCTACAAAGTACCCTTAAGTTGTTTGGGGGCCTCCATTGCACTCTATTGTTATACCATCACAAAGTCTTCCGTTTGCCCTACAGTCTTTCTGTAAGCTGATGACGTGATTAGCTTGAAATTATTCTGACTTTAATAATTGCATAAATCATAATGACTCATACAGTATTTTTGTATTTTTTGTTGTTTTGGGACATTGATAAATTTATCTTTAGGAATAAATTGGAAAATGTTTCTGAATATCATTCTTTCTCTGTAGTCTGAATGTTTAATAAGGGATTTTAGACTTGCTCATTGTTTCCAGCAAAGAAGTTCTGTCCTGCCCCACATGGGCTGTCCTTAACTCTTTCTGTTCAAAAGAATGGAATAGATTTCAGTGATGGCAGAATAGGGGCAGCATAAATCACTTACTTAAATGTCTTTTTTTCTATTCAGAGATTTGAGAATTATATGAGATGTATTCTGGTATGGTCTGGTTTGGTTTTGTTTTACAACTTTTGACAAAAAGTGTAGATAGGAAAAAATATTATAAGCAGAACTACCATGCAGCAAAATATTATATCAGAAAGAAACTAAAATAAAAAAGACGTTATGAATTGAAAATATGGTAAAATATGATGTGAGTAGACATTTTAGCAGTTTAAAATAAGTCATAGATATTTCTCCTGTTGGGAACTGTCTTTTTCTGTTTTCTCTTGGGGAAGCTATTTTTATTTTGATGTATTTAATTTCCAGTACTTATGTATAGGTTGGGGGTTTTTTGTGGAGGAGGTTATTAACTGACTCTTGAACCCTTGTGTAAAGCCAGAGGGTTACTTAGTTTGATGTGACCTCTAAGTGGCGAGGAAGGTACAACTGACAGCACAGTTTTCAATGGTAAATTTAGCATAGGAAATTTGTCACTATGATTTCACATTTTTTCTTCTTTAAATATTAGCCTCCTTTTTTGCATCATATAGCCATGATTGCAACATATTTTGGTTTCTGCTCTGTTCATCACGTTCTTTCTTAGAAGTAGAGGCACTTCACCACCCTCAAGAGCAAGTATTCTAAGAACATACTCTTCACTGCCTTTTTTTTTTTAGACGCTTTGTTCCTTGTTGGATTGTTTGTTGACCCCTGAAAACGTGCCACCTGACTGTCCAAGAGAGCTCTGTGAGATATATTTTGTCTTCGCATGTGTTTGGGCATTTGGTGGTGCACTCTTTCAAGATCAGGTATGCTAGAGAAGAGTTTTTACATAACCATATTATTTTGCTACGCATTAGAGAAATAAAAGGCTGAACTGGATTTTTTCAGCCTGTTGTGGTGGTGAGAGCATGCAGAGGTACACTGTTCCTGCAGATGCGGTATCAGAGGCAGGCATATTGCATCTGAAATCCAGAACAGTCCTTATTTGTTGTTATGTATTGCACGGCATGCCAACTCTGCCTGCCCCCAACCTGGCAGGAGCTGGGGGCAAGGCAAGAAGCCACAAGGCTCCACTGGGGAGGGCAGGGCCAGCAGAGGAGAGGAGCTGCACACACATGGCGACTCTTGCAGGCATGTGCACCACTGGGGGAGGTGGGACCATCAGGGGAGAGAAGCTGCAGCTTTGTGGGGCCAATAGCCCTGCATGCTGTTTGGAATAGGTGTGCAAGCCACCTATGGCATGTGTGCTGGGAGTTGACAATCCCTGATGTATTGTAATGCCTAGAAGCCTCAGGTATGGACTGAGACTCCATTGTGGTAGGGATAGTACAAACAAAAGACAAAAAGGTGTCCCTTTCCCAAAGACTATCCTCTTTGAAGGGTGAGAGAGGCACTTCCCTCACATCTGCTTAGCTCTGATGGCACATGACTATGGCCCAACTGACAATTTTCTTCCTTCCTCTCTGTATGTAGGAAGTTAGCACCATTGTCTGTGCTAGCCTGGAGCATTAACTGCACTCATAGAGTGCAATGACTGATTCCCACACCCGGGGCAAAAAGGAAGTGCATTCTAGGACTCGGTGATTCAAATTTCCTCCTGTTGATACTGTTCCTGAGGTCTTTTGTGAGGGTCTGTGACGTCCTGTGGGTAGCAGTGCTTTGTTGTGTAATATCGTCAGAAAGTGACTTTAGATGACTACTTTTGGGATCAAGGTGTCTGTTGTCTCCCGCAATTTCTGCTAGCCATAGCTCTGTATTAAAGATTAACATGACTGAATTGGCTCTATTTTAATCCAAATAAGGTGCAGCCCCCATGGATTTGTGCTGGGATGTATACATGTCCAAGAGGTAAAAGAGGAACTTTTGTAGACATTAAGAATCAAGAAGAACCTCCACTGGACTGGTAACAGCTGTTACCAAGACTGTCCGATCAAAAGCTTGGGGAAGAATCTTTTCTTGGACCTCAGCAGATAGATGGGCATTAGGGCTGTTTACAATTCTTTCCACCTGCCCCTGGAAAGTTGTTCCTGAACAATAAAGACAAACGGCAAAGGCATAGTTGAAGCAATTTAAAGCTGAGCTACCCTTAACTGCTTACTTTTTTGGCAGTGGGGATGAGGGATTGGGAAGGTGGGTGGATTTAATCTGGAGGGCTCCTGATTTCAGCATTTAGAGGAGCAGTATCAGCATCAGCCACTTTAGTCAGAAGATCCACATGCCCTCAGCTAAACATACTTTCAGTGCCTTTGATTACTACTATTGCATTTTAGCACTGTAAATAATCATCAGATTTCTATGTGTGCTTGCAGTGTTAGGTCTGCGAATTTTTTTATATGCACGTGTATTTACACATTGTAAGAACTTCATGCTCTAGACATAACACAGCAGATCATAATAGTTTAAATAACTAAATAACAAATTAACTGTAATATTTTTACAGCTGTCAAATCATCAAGCGGAATTCAGCTGTTGGTGGCTCAAGGAGATGAAAGCAGTGAAGTTTCCATCCCAGGGTACAATTTTTGATTATTATCTTGATCCAAAGACTAAGAAATTCTTGCCCTGGGCTGATAAAGTTCCTAAATTTTATATGGATCCAGAAACACCTTTACAGGTATAATACACGTGTGAAGGCATTCATGAGTGAATACGGGGGGAGGGTGTTATATAGTTTTCTGTTTAAATTTTTATCGTTGCTTTGAATATCCTCTTTGATGCTTGAAAATAACATTCTCCAGATATAAGTGTGTGGGTAGATCTTTATTATTAGTCTAGACACATGTATCAGAGTGATTTGGGGATAGTAATAACAGTTAGCACCTTACAATATAAAAGCATTGCACAAACACACATTAGTTGACACAAAGTCCCATGAAATAACACCTTCTCCTCCCCCAGGTTTGATAGTAAACCACTGATAAGTACTCTTTGAGTATGATACAGAGAGAAATCATATTCAGAATAGTTATCAATTGTTCACAATCAAACAGGAGGGAAGCACTCTGGGTTCATTGTCAAACTGAAGGGTGTAGTCCTGCAGAGGTCTGTTCTCTATATCAGTGGTTCCCAACCCTTTGATCTGCCACGGCACACCACGCTGCGCTGTCACTCGCAGCTCCCAGACCCTGCTGCTGTTGGCAGCCCCCTGGCCAGGGCTGGATCCTGATGTCGCTAGCAACCCCTGGACCATGGTTGGGGCTACCTTGTGGTGCCGCTGGTGGCACATCAAAGGGGTTGCCATGACACTTTGGTGTGCTATGGCACACCGGTTCGGAACCACTGCTCTATATGGTACTATCAGTATTTTCATTAATGATTTGAATAACAGAATGGAGAACATGCTTATAAAATTTCTGGATGATACAAAGATGGAAGGTATTGCTAACCTGTTGGAAAACAGAATTAGAATTCAAAATGACCTTGACAAATTAGAGAATTGGTTTGAAATCAAAAAGATGAAACTGAATAGAGGACAAGTGCAAAGTGTTACACTTAAGAAAAAAAATGAACTAACAAGTGGGGGAAAACTGGCTAAGTGGCAGTACAGCTGAAAAGGATCTGAGGGTTATAGTGAGTCATAAATTGAATATCAGAAATCAAATATGATTCAGCAGTGTGAGGCAGCTGTGAAAAGGCTAAAGTAATTCTGGGGTGCATTAAAAGGAATATTGTGTGTAAGGCATGAGGGGTAATTGTCCCACTTTACTCAGCACTGGAGAGACTGCAGCTGGAATATTGTAACCAGAACCGCATACCACACTTCAAGGAAGATGTGGACAAACTGGATATAATCTGGAGGAGACTAACTAAAATGATTAAAGGTTTCGAAAACCTGTCCTATGCTATGAAGCAAAGTTAGAACTTGATTATGTTTATCATGGAGGAAAGAAGACCAGGTAGATTTCAAATATAAGAAGGGCTTGTACAAAAGAGCATGGTAATCAATTGTTCTCCAATTCCACTGAGGGAGGACAAAAAGCAATGGACTTAATCTGTAGTAGAGAGATTTAGGTTACCTATTATGAAAAACTTTCTAATTACAAGTATAGTTAGGCTCTGGAAGAGGCTGCCAAATTAAGTGAGGGAATTGCTGTCATTGGAGGTTTTAAGAACAGGTGAGACAAACAGCTGTGAGGAATGATAATACAAGTATAACTGATCCTACCTCGCCATATGGGGCTGATTGTGATGAACTCATGAGGTCTCTTTCAGCCCTGCAGTACTGTGATCCTATAATGGGGCAGACTCACAATTACCATCCACTGCAACCAAAACTCTTTCACATCCTCAATCTTCTGCACATACTCTTTCATCAACTACATTATCTCAGCGCTAATAGTTATGGATAGTTTGTGTAGTGGGAAGGAGTAGATTAAGGAGTTTTGATTAAGTGTGTGATGGAAAGCTGGCATTCCTGAAAGGTCAGAGTTAAGGTTACAGTGGATTGTTTGTGGTATGCAGTAGTGCTTGTGGTAAAGTATGCTCCTGTGGGTGGAGGAGTAGAAAGCATGTGCTACTAGTTATCCTAACTTTTAATATCCTTATTTTGTGTGGTTTTGTATTAGATACATTATATGTGTAGCAATCTCAAAGGCATCACAACAGTTTTTTGTGTGTTAATTTTCTAAAAGTTTTTTAAATGCCTAAAATATAGTACCTTAGACATGGAGTGGACATGTGGGGAAATAGAAGTGTGCAGCTGCTGAAGGAAAACATTTTAATCTATTAGCAGCCACATAAAACCTTCTTTGTTATTGGATGAAGTATGAAAGAAATGCATAGCTCGTGGAGGGGTGAAGGGGATTTACATGGCAGAGATGATTCTGTGGGTTCATGGTGCAAAAAGCTATCCATTAGTAGCCAATGGAACATAAGATTTCCATTATGATGAATAACAGCCAAATAGTAGTACAACTCCAAATGTGGGGAAAAAAGCCTGCCTATTTCATCTGATCTTTTCCACATACACTGTGGGTGGATTTTGGAAACTGCCTGGGGGAAGGCAGCTTTAAATACAGCCCTGTCCCCCATCTGGCTCCTGCCACTGGGCCCAGGCCGGATCTTGCTGCCAGTGAACCCAGGGCTGAATCCCACCAATGGAGGTAGGTCCAGGTGCCCCGCTGGGGTTGGATCGCGCCATCAGCGGCATCCCTGGGTCTTGCTGAGGTCCTCTCCTGCCTCTAGGGTCAGCTCCTGCCTCAGCAGGGAGGCAGAGATCGGCAAATCAGGGAGAGGTAGTGCCTCCTCCTGCCTTTGATAAAATCTGACCCTGCCGTCCACCTTTCTATCAATTTTGTGGGGTTTTTCAAACATTAGCTTTTCATTGATAGATTTCAACTACAATCCAATTTCAAAGACTTCCTATTATAAATTATGAATGTTGTGAATACTTTTTTATATCTTTTCAAAGGGCATAAAAATTAACCCAGTTGAAAGTTCACATCAATAGTTTGCTTAAATTTAGAGAAAATTAGAAAGTTACATCCCATTTTAAGCCTATTTAAAATTCAATTCATGCTAAGTATATGGGGCCACTACCAGATAACTCCATATTTTAAGAAGAAAAAATAACCCAAGAAGGTCATTTAAGTGTCATATTAACTTAAGTAAGAAGTAAAAAATGTTGCTGCTTTTTCTTTGATGTTCTAGGCAGTCCTGGTTCACACATCTGAGACCACACGTCTCAGATACTTTATTGACCTGCTGCTTGGGAAAGGCAAACCAGTCATGCTTGTTGGAAATGCAGGAGTAGGAAAAACAGTGTTTGTAGGCGATAGACTTGCTGCTCTCTCTGATGATTACATGGTGTCTAATGTTCCCTTCAACTACTACACTACATCATCGGTTCTACAAAGTAAGTCCCTCATAAATATCAAAATATAAGAAACTTGCATAATTCTTTTGGTGACAAACATTAGAATTCAACCAAAGGAGCTTACATGATTATTAATATACTCTACACCTACAAAGTGCCTGGCTGATACAGTAGTCTTTATTTTTTTAACCAAAATATCTCTCATGAGTTATGTATTACAGGATGAATGATGTGTTAAAATTTATATAAATATATAATTATAAAGTTTTGTTAAGTTATTTAACTCCTCGGAAGGCCTAACGTGGATGGGCTTTTTCAAATAATTGCTTACTGGTACCAAAAGGATAGAATTTTTCTGAGTAATAGCATTCCATTTCTGTGACTTGACAATGGTCAGAATTTTCCAGGAGGAAATTGCTTAGGAAGATTTTTCCAGTACTGCTGCCTAAAATTATCATTGGATAACATGTCAGTGAGATATTTATGCGGGTACAAAGAGGAAAGAATTTGATACATGAAAAATGTGTGTCCAGTAGTTTGGTCTCATGTTGCAACTCTGAGTTGTGCCAATCTAGCATGGGTTGGCAACCCATTGGAATGCATCTTAAGCATTAAATCTAATGATCCTGGAGAGCACAAATTAATGTGTGAATATTTTCTTAAAAATATAAGTTTTCAAGTGCATAAAGGATTGTCATGAGGAGGAGGGAGAAAAATTGTTCTCCTTAACTGCCATTGATAGGACAAGAAACAGTAGGCTAAATTTACAGCAAAGAAGATTTAGGTTGGACATTAGGAAAAAAATCCTAACTGTCAGGATAATTAACCACAGGAGTAAGTTGCCTAGGCAGGTTGTGAAATCTCCATCATTGGAAGCTTTTAAGAACAGGTTAGGTAAGTACCTGTGAGATGGTTTAAGATGGTACTTGATCCTGCCATGAGTGTAGGGGACTGGACTCAATGACCTCTTGTGGTACCTTACAATTTCTATGATTCTATAAAAGGTTTTCCCCTGTTTTGGAAATTTCATCAAAATTAGAGTCAATATGGTAAAAAATTCATGAATGCCTAAGTCATCTGATCTAGACATCCAGTGAAAATTCTTCCCATTGTTATTACCAGTAGGCTGGATTATTACTAGGGTTTTAGAAACCTTCAGTGAGTATTTTTTCTCATTGATTTTACTCAGATTTTCTCTCATCTTCTGTTGATTACTTCTGTACCAAACCGATTGAGTTGTTTGTCAGTCAACCTTGTGTCTTACTTTACTGTTCTTCAAAATACTCCTAGATACAAGTTAACATAGATACATAGAATGAATGAATGTACTTTTCTCAAAGAGCAGAATGGAGGGATTTGATTTCCTTTCCTTCCATCCCACCCCAGACAGATCTCCAGATGGTATAAATTGTCATAGCTCCTTTAATGGAAGATCTGCCCCACAAGTGTCAAATGTCTTTGTCTCATTGGGATTTGTTGAGCAAACAGTTGCCATTTGCAGTGGAAAACCATAAAGGAGGTACTAAAGCACCCAGGCATAACAGTTTCCTCTGTAAAAGAATTCAGATGAAAGAAATGCTTAGGAACCTGCAGCTGAAGGCTGTGTATTCTTTGCATGGAAAACTTCTCAAGTAAACAAAATACTTGTTGCAAATGTTAACTTTGTGAGTTTCCAGTACCAGCCATTAATATCACAGTAATTAGTCTGCATCAGTAGTTATGGTCATGAAAGTAAAACTTCCATCCTGTATAAACTTAAAGAGATTCTGACCCATAAAATAAACAATGAGTCCTTTGGCACTCTTAAAAGCAAATTTATTTATTAGATGAGGCTTCGTGGGAGAAAATCCTATTTTATCAGTCATCTGACGAGGTGAAAGCTCATGTGATAAATATTTTCTGAAGTACTTGTGTATGAAATTTGTCATTCATGCTTGTATGCATTTAAAAAGTTTACAATCACAGCTTAACATTTTCCAAGAGGACGAGCAGATAAACTACAGTAGTGGGTAAATTGCTAATATGTTCCAATTATTAACAAACATATTCCACTGTTTTCATAGGAGAAGGTTCTATGAATACATTACAACTTTAGTATGCAAAGAAGCATTTTTAAAATTTAAAAGATTAATTTAAATAGTCCAGATAATTTTATTGTGTGAAGTCAAAACTGATTAGGATATAGGAATGCTTCCCCAGATGCTTTGGGAAGCTAATCAGTAATGACACTATGAACTAAATTGACAAAGAAATGCAAAACTTATGAAAATCCTGAGGATTTGCCTAGACAGGCACTGTGGGGTTCACAGAGCCTGATTTTTGCACCTAGGCTACCTTTAGAAAGAACCAGGAGTGACAGGTGATTCAAAATTTACAAAAGCCAGTAGGCTAGGTGGCTCCTTGCCTAAAATAGCTAAAGGGAGATGCCAACCTGTGGGTGCTAACACCCCCCACCCCCATCTGAGATAAGTTCCTAAGTTCATGTTGCAGGAAGACTTCCTCTTCCCTCTACTGGGGATTCACCACTGCAAAAACCTTATCTTGGCATTAGGCACCTTTTTGACAAGAAGTTAAGGGTGGTGTTGGGGAGCAAAGAGGAAGAGGAGCTTCCTCATCACTTTTAGCCCCATAGTTGAGGTGGCCACCTGCAATTTGCTACGTCTCAGGGGAGAGCACACTATATACTGGGTTATAGGATATTCGGATACGGGGCTTCCTTGGTCTATTTTGTTGAAGCTGTTTCACTGTAAATAATTTTTAAAAAATTATTGGTGCATGGGATCCTGGATCTAACCACCAGACTACAGAGTCTTTCTCTCCCTCCTTCCACCCCCTCAGAATGGTGAAGCTGTTATTATGTGGGTAAATAATGAAAGAACTGTTGACCCAAAAAGATGGCAAGCATGAGAAATGAGTTTAGGCACCTGCAGGGTGTGGGGGCAAGGCAGCTGAGTGGGGTCTCTGTGAATCCCTATGGAGCATGAATCTGAGATTTAGGCACCTAAAGAGGCAGTTAGGCACCTTAGTCCTTTTGTGAATCTAGCCCTATCTCCTTAGGGAATGTTGCTAAAATCAGACAAATTACTGTAGATTTCTAAACTCATTTTACTGTGTAATGTATTTATTTAAATGACTGCACAATCCAAGATTTAGCTTTTCCATTTTAAAAGACTATTCTGTTGCCATTGTTACAAAGCTGCTTGCACTTAACTCAGATGCATGAGTGATTAGATTTTTCCATCCTATACGTAATTCATTTTTTGTTTTTGGGCAGGGTGGGGGTTACCTCACATATCAATAGCCTGAATATCCACCAAAGAGGTTTAACCCAGCTGCAGGTTTGTGTTGGATATTTGATTTTAACAGGTTTTGTACTTAGTTGTAAATGGGGCAAAAATTTATACTTGTATGGTGCTTTCAGCCAGACAATCATAATGAACTTTATATACATTAATGAATTAAGTTTCAAAGGTTAATGATACTGCTTCTCACTAAAAGAGGTAAAATCTGGGAAGATGAAAGAGAGCTATCACACTGTGGTTTAGTTAGCTGGCTTATGTTATATTCATAGCTTACAAACAGAGAAGTTAAATAAAAAGCATGAAATAATCTTTCAGGAAGGTTGCAGTGTAACACTATGTTTATTCTTAGAATCTAGAGTTTTAAAACACAAATCAAAAATAGAGAGAGGGAAGCTCTCAGGCTGCTCCTTAAAGCAGAGTGGAACAATTCACCCCTACCTTGCTCCTAGATGGCTCTTTCAAGACTGACTCTGACCCCTAAGCCTGCATGTAGAACCAGGAAATACTTCAGTTTTTTTGAGGAAACAGCCTACAATTCTAGCACATCTTTCAAATACATCACAGATAGTTGTTTGTTTGCTTGTTCTTTCAACATTGTGTTCTTGCCAGTGGAAATCATGGAAAATTAGGGTTTTTTTGTCCTTTGCTCTTACAAAGTAATATGCATAGATGCATACCCTCTGCACTTCTACAGAGCCTTACTGACTTCAGTTGCTCACTGTAAAGGGTACAGGAGTCTGCCCACTTATAATATATTACATGACTGGGACCTAATGGGTCAGGTTTAGGCACCTAAAAGGTAGATTGGCACTTTGGACAATCTCATTAAGTGCGTAAGTGTCTAACTCCCCTTGAAATCAACAATCACACCAACTTAGTCTTTACAAAACTCTCCCTAAGTGATTTAATTTTGCCCTAAGTAGATTAATGATGCATTCTGGATTGTTGTTCTCTGCCTTGTTTGAGCATTATAACTGTTTGTCTCATACTTCATGACATTTTAGGGATTCTTGAGAAAAAACTGAAGAAAAAAGCTGGCCGTAACTATGGTCCTGTAGGAAACCAGAAGTTAATTTATTTTATTGATGATATGAACATTCCTGAAATGGATGTGTATGGAACAGTTCAGCCTCACACACGGATTCGACAGCACATCGACTATGGACATTGGTAAGCGAATATTTGTTTTATGCTAAATCAAAATATGATTGTTCCAGGCTAAAATTTGTGTAATCACTCTTCACATGCCAATGCCATACCACCCCACTTGCAATAAAGAATCAGCACAAGTTTTGCATATGTAATTTTATTTCACTTTGTATTGCCCAGAGAGCAGGGGAATTGTTTCATTATTGTAATGGCTATAGTGGTGGAGTAGGGAACAAAAGAATGTGCATAATGTTCTTTTGCAGTAGCTAGCTGTGGAGGAAATTTCTTCTTAACTCCAGTTATTTAGTGATTGACTGTTTTAAATCATGAGGGTCAATATCCCTTGAAAATATTTAACCTGGCTTATGTACAGGGGTTAAAGTATAATTTGGCGGGCCCTGGAACCCTCCTAAATTGGTGGGCCCCCTCACACACTCCAGCTATTGCCCTGCAAATGCCTGCCCCCCACCCCAGCTACTGCTCCTCACGTGCCTACCTGCCACTCCAGCTATTGCACCCCCACACCTATCCCCCACCCCAGCTACTGTCCCTTGCCCCTGTCTCACAGCTGGTCCCCCAACCCCTCACCGTGCCACACAGTCTTCACCTGCTGGCCCAGGCCGACCCCCTCCCCCATGCTCTTTCCCCACTGGGCTGGCGAGCCTGTCCACAAACCAGGGATTTCGCAAACACCTCCCCTACACCCCTCCTACCACCCTGAATTTCCCAACACCCCTCCAGTTGTCAGCTAGCAACAGTGTTATACCAAATTAATGAGCACCCCTATATCCCCCCTAAACCTCCCTCTCTACCCCATCTAATTTCAAGTCCTGGGGAGAATACTGCCCCAACCTCACCCAGGCCCCCCTTTACTGGCCTCCATGTCACTGGAGCAGCCCTGGCCCTGGCTGAAGCTCCAGCCTGAGCCTGCTCTGACTGAGCATGCTCAGAGCAGCCTCAGCCAGGCCGGGGCAGCTCCCTGCCCTCCCAGAACACGGTGGAATGGCATTCCGGGGCCTGCTGTTTTTAAGGGCTCAGTGTCAGGGGCCCTAATGACAGAAAATTGAACTGGAATGCAGCATTTTGACTCCATTTTCTATTTTTAGCTTACTTTAACCCCTGCTTATGTAACTGGAAATGATATTTCTGTTGTTCATAAATGTCTCATTTTTTAAAAAATCTTATTATAGTCCTTGCCCTGATAATATAATGAGTTCTGTGCAATAACTATAGTAACTAGCCACTTAAACTAATTTCACTCACTTCTTTAGCTTAACTGGTAGAAAACTGACTCAAATTCTACTGCCCCCTTCATTAAATTCTACTTCCATTTTCTGCAGTATTCCTTAAAAGAGCTTTGATAAGTTCTAAGCTGATATCTAAAAATAGAGGTGGGAACATCAAAAATGTGCTCTGACCCTTAAAAATCTAAGAGTTGTTTTGTGGTAGTGCCTGGAGCCACAGTCATGGTCCAGGACCCCATTGTGCTCCAAACACATAAAAATATTTACCTCCTGGCCTGATGAACTCAACTTGGGACATAAAAAGTATCTAACTACAGAAAACCATTTAAAAAATCTAGAAGAGGATAATCCAAAATTAAAGAAAAGTTAGTGTCTTCTTACCAGGTTGGGCTATGAGATTTTGAGAGGCCCTTGACCTGTCACACTGTGGGCAGGACAGTGGTGTCTGAGGCACCTGAGGAACCATAATTACACTGATGTCTTTCCCATCCCCTCGGTTAGCAACAGTGCACCGCAGAAGGAGGGGTCTGTTGGTTCCTGTCCTGCTTTCCCCCATTCTCCCTAGTCAGCATGGGCATGTCTGCCAAAGGTTTGCTTGTCTAGTTAGAGCTACTGCAGACTTGGGGCTTCTCTCTTCAGTTCCTGGGTACTGGTACCCAACATGGGATGGCTGCAGAGTGCAGCAGGAATCGTTCCCCACCCCAAGTCTAGTTTGTAGGCAGAGGTGGTGGCTTGGTCTCAGCACAGAGCAGCAACTGTTGGTGCCCCCTCCAGTCTTGGCTGCAGCACCCTGGGGGGGGGGGTTGTCTGCATGCCCCTGTCCCACTCTCCCTCTCACCCATGTCCTGTTCTCTACTGCTCCCCCCATTGGCAGCAGCTACAGGAAGTGGGGAGAGGGCACATAATGGCCACTCTATGACTCCCTCCTACTGACCAGTGCAGAGGTGGAGGGGCATAGGACACCCTGGCTGCCCACCTTAGCAGTGGTGCACAGATATGGGTAGCTTGGAGGAGGAGGGCTTTACTTTCCCTTCCACTCAGTTCATGGGGCAGCTGGCACTGTAATGAAGTGCAGGCTGGCGACACTGGGTCTGGATTTTTGCAGGGGCTCTTTTAGCTCTGGGATCCTGGACTGCAACCCCTAAAGCCCTTGCATTAATCTGGCCCTGCTGCTTGCACTGTTCTGTTAGGAAATCTTTCCTCTGTCTCACTGGGACAGGCTTAGTTATGCTCTTTACTCCTCTCATGTAGAAGGGCACCTTACTTTAATTATTCTTAATGCTCAATGACTTACCAGAGACACTCAGAGAATGCTCTTCTCTGTTGTGTCTGACATGAGTAGGGAAGGAGCAAGTGAATTGACAAATAAACATACAAACATTCCACTGAAAATCCGTCCTAGGACACACACACAAGCCTGTATATTTTGGAAGCATTGAAAGGGTGAATGGGCCATCTCAAATTCCTTCTACTTCACTGTATTTTCACTTTTTTCATGTACTTTCAGTGAATGCTTTATTCTGTTTTCCTGGTAAGGAATTAGAGACAAATGTCCCTTTGGAGCTGCACAGCACAGGGAAGCTTGGTGAGGCTTGTGTGTCTCTTCTGTCATCCATGTTCTTTGCAAGGACCCTCATCAAAGCTGAGGCTGGGCTGGGGCATTAGTATCTGTGCTGTTTCTGTGTCTTTTAATATAGATTCAATTTAAATCAGTAAAGGTCATATGAGGAAATATGATGTACTAAGACATGGCATCTGATGTCTTCTGAATACCTTTAGCTATTCAGGGAAAAAGACAGGCAGAGAGGAAAGTGACTATAGAGGTCTGAGAGATCACTAATTTTCTTCAGACTTGGCTTGATAGTTTTTTAAGTCTCAGTTCTATAGAACAAGCTAAGTTAGGTGAAAGGTGACTCAACAGTTTTGAAGTTATGAACATGTGTGTTTGGTAAATTAACCCTAGGGTGTATTTAGTTGAGCTCTGATCAGAGTATATGGAAAGTATACATTTTTCAAATGCTTAAACAATTTCCAGTGACTGCATTGAACTTGTTCAGACATCAAAGACATCACCGATACCACCTTTTGGCATGAGACCAACTATGGAAAATTTCAGCTCAAAAAAATTTGACAGTGGTAATGAGGAACTGAAAAATGAGGTTTAGAATGCAAGTTGATATTCTACGTTAACCACAGAGGCATGCTATAAATACCAACTCTAATTAGTGTGGATCTGCCTATCTGTCTCTCTCTTATTTAAGGTTTGATTCTGCAAAGTGCTCAGAATTGTGCCCTCAGTACAACAAAGCACTTAAAATCATGTATGTGAGTAGTCCCATTGACTTAAATGAGACTATTTGTGCTTCAGGTTACAGAAAGTGTACGTAAACCCTTGGAGGATTAAGGTCTGTATGAGAAACAAGGACAATATGTGATTGTGTGATAAGAGGAAAAGGATTTATCGGCATATATTTGTGATGAGTCCATTATTCATGAGTAGAAAAGCTTAGAAGTGTTGTGGTTTATTTTACCACTTTTAAATTTGTGGCTGCTGGAAGATGCAGAAGGTTAGGAATGTTAATTTTAATTCCAGTAGTAACAGATCAGTGGGTAGAGTGTAGGTAAGACATTCAGAGGAGCAGGGTAATCAAAATTTACCACACTATCATCACTGTATATTGGTTGCATGAATATTTTGCTGTTTGTAATGCTACATAGAATAATAATAATACTTGTATCTAGTGCAATATGTAGAGGTTTGTGCCCAAATTTTCAAAACAGCCTCCCATTTTGGGTGCTTTAGTTTTTGGATCCCTAACTTCAGAAATGTAGTGCTTGATTTTAAGAGGCATGGAGCAGTTGCATCTCCAATGGCCTTCTTTTGAAAATATGAGTGCTTTTCACTTCTAAAGATGAGACCCAATATTTTCAAATCTTGGCTATCAAAAAATGAAGTTACTACATGTTAAAAGCCACTTCTTGAAAAACTTGGCCTAAATGACTGGCCTGGTCACACAGTGAGTCAATAGCAGATCCAGGAATAGAATCCAGCTTCCCTGATTCCTTGTCTCTTGCTGCATCCATGAAACATGCTGCAAAAACCAAGCTATGAGGGTCTAATCACACCTATTGTCTTTTTTTCCTTCCTTTCTCTTAAATATGGTCGACACTTGTTTTCACAGTTGCCCTGCATATGGAATACTTTCTGTTTTCCTATTTGCCAACCATATTTTTGGCTCCCTGTATATGATGAAACCTGCTAATATAAGCTACTTTTAATCTGCATAGATTCTGGGGGTGTTTACCTTGAACCTGGGAGTGAGCCTTGCAGCCTGTGTGTGATATTCCTAGTGGTAGCAGGGGCTCACTCTCATGAGTTAAAAATAGCTGTGCGGATGTTGCAGCAACAGATGACACTTGGGCTCAAGCTCACCATATTTAATATGTTGGATAGATATAATGTTTAGAATTTAGCTTTTCATTGCCAAAAACATACACACTAATTTGAATATAGTTGTTCTTTTTACCTTGAACTTCCAGTGACACCAATAGGAACTCTCTACTCACAAAGGGTTCGTCTACACTGTGTGTTTAAGTCGACTTAAGGGTTCTTAAGTCGACTTAAACAAAGCTCTGTCCACATTGCAGGGCAATAAAGTCAACTTTAGCATCAGGTAAAGTCAACTTTATTACTTCCGCTTATAAAGTTGACTTTACTGTTAAGTCGACCTTATTAAATCGACTTAAGGCAAAGTGGAGTTACTATGTCGACTTAATAAAGTTGACGTAGTGGAGTGGGGCCATTAAGTCAACTTTATAAAGTTGAATTAAGCCAGGGCACCCATTTAAAGTCGACTTTATAAAGTTGACCTAATGTAGTGTAGACTTACTAAGTCGACTTAATAAGGTCTACTCAAAGTTGACTTTGCTTTTATAGTGTAGACATACCCAAACAGAAGATTTTATTTAAAAAAAAGAAACACTGTTTTAAAATCAGTTTGTTGATTCCAAATTAAATTTTACCACCATTTCCATTCTATGCAAAATTCAAAATTGCAGTTTTCATCCTTAGGATGAAAACAAATTCTGAAATGTCAGAATTTCCATCTTCCTGCTAGCCTAAGCCAAGTACACTTTATGATGCCCTGACAATAATCATTAATCATTTTATGTTTACTACCTTCTAGGTATGATAGGCAGAAATTAACTGCTAAAGAAATACATAATTGCCAGTACATTGCTTGTATGAATCCAACTGCTGGAAGTTTCACTATCAACCCTCGACTCCAGGTATGATTTCAAGTGCTGTAGTGTAATAACACTATAGTTATTATTTAGTATGTTGGATAGATATGATGTTTAGAATTTAGCTTTTCACTGCCAACAACATACGCACTAATTTGGATATAATCGTTCTTTTTACCTTGAACTTCCAGTGACACCAATAGGAGCTCTCTGCTCACAAACAGAAGATTTTATTAAAAGTGCTGGTCCCAATGGCTACGTCTACACTACAGGGCTCGGTTAAGCCGGCTTAATAAAGTCTATTTTAAGCTGTTTTAAAGTAGACTTTATTAAGCCAGCTTAGCACGTCCACACTCAAAATGCCAGGAGACTGCCCTCGTCCACACTGGCAGCTGCTAGGTCACCCTAGGAGTGGTGCATTGTGGATACCTGGCCTGTAGTGCAGCACAGCAGAGGTGCCCCTCTCTCCCAGCCATTCCTTTACTACAGGAAGTGAGTGACCACACCACCCTCCATACAGTGTATGGCAACAGGGAGCCCAAGGTAGCTCAGCAATGTGCCAGCACAGCACTCCATACCCTCCCTGTGTTGCCCAGACTCCTCTGGCTCTGGAACAGGTGCGGCAGGGCAACTGCCAGTGCAGGGGCAGGGCACAGCAGTTGTTAAGACTCAAACACCGGGGAACAGCACACAGAGGAAGGTGAAGTCAAATCACCTGTTCTAATGGGAAAAAAAAACCATAGTCAGGATTTAATCCTGCTTTCACACAATCTAATCTAAAAGAAATAGCAAATTTCTTTCTTTCTTTCTTTCTTTCTTTCTTTCTTTCTTTCTTTCTTTCTTTCTATGTTCTGTTTCCCAATGTTTGAATCTTAACAACTGCTTTGATTTGCTGTTAGGGTGTGGCCTGATCCTATGTCTTACTCTCCCCTCCATTTATTTCCTACCATTCTGTAAATTCCCCCGTCTTCAAACTGTCTGATGAAGTGGGATTTTCTCCCAAGAAAGCTCATCCAATAAATAAATTTGTTAGTTTTAAACAGTGCCTCTGGACTTCTTGTTTGTTTTATGACAATATCTGGGGGCCCTCTGAGAAGGGGAGACACACAGGGTTGGGCGGAGAGGGAGAGAGATAGGCAGGGTCGGGTTAAGAATGGGGGAGACAGGCAGAGTTGGGCTAAGAATGGAGGAGACATACGGGGCGGGCTGAGAACAGGGAAGAGAGGCAGAGTCAGGCTGAGATGCAGGGAGATGCTGGGGTTGGGCTAAGCTGCTGGGGTCAGGCTGAGATGCAGGGAGATGCCAGGGTTGGGCTGAGATGCAGGGAGATGCTGGGGTCTGACTAAGATGCTGGGTTGGGCAGAGATGTGGGGAGATGCCAAAGTCTGGATGAGATACAGGGAGATGCCAGGGTCGGGCGGAGATGCCGGGGCTGGGATGAGAATGGGGGAGATGCCAGCTCAGGGGGGGAACATGGGGAGTTTGGCTGTGTTGCACACAGCTGGGAATACTCCCAGCTGTTTTGTGCCTTCTAGCCAACCCCCATTCCCATGTTTTCTGTGGTTAAGAGGCCAATTAAGTTGACTTAAGACAACTCCCTGTCCATATTGCATTAAGCTGACTTAATAAAGTTGACTTAACTGTAAAGTTGAGTTTATAAATAGAAGTTATAAAGTTGGCTTTAGTGATAAGGAAAGTCAACTTTATTCCCCTACAGTGTGGACAATGCTTTAAGTCGACTTAAGGGCCCCTTAAGTTGCTTTAAACACACAGTGTAGACATAGCCAGGAGTGTTCCATGTGTGCATGCATGTGCTTTGTGTGCCTGAAGCCTGAAACTCTTCAACAGCAGTGTCAGCTGGCCAGTGCTTTCATCCTGTGCCTCATGCTCCCAACTGAAGACGTCAGAGACAGCCCAGGCTGATCACCTTTCTTGTTCCTTTTCACTGCTCTCAGTCTGGGAGGGAACCTTTGTGTGTCCATAGCCTTCTATGTTCCTGTCCCACTTCAACTCTGTAAATCAATTTTAAATAGTTTTTATTAGCTAATTAGTTTAGTCTTGTTAGATAGTTTGGGGATCAGCGTTCCCTCCGACCACCTCTTGTTCCCCCATATGGCAGAGCATTTTGTATGCCAGGACTCCAGGTGTCACATATTCACTGGCCTACTCTTAGAACTTCCTGGTGAGTGAACTGCACAAGAGCTGCCTTTACTGTCTCACAGTAATACGTTCCTTCAAACTATGATGTCTGCTTCTCCTTTCTCTCTCACACCAAGCAAGAGATCAGACTCTGTGTGTATCTAATGGAGCATTCCAGGAGGTCCATTTCAGATCCAAGACCCTCCTGAAACTCATACCATTGCTTTGAACCTCCAGTTATTGCCCCTCTAGCATGGACACTTTCCAGCTTAGAATCCTTGAATAAACCCAAGGATTCCTGAATGGAGGTATGAGGAGTGTAGGGAGAAACCCTCATGAAAAGGCACAAATCATGCACACCTCTTCTAAGATGAGGATCGCCTATCCTCCTCTCTCAGTCCTGAGTGAGATTCTTGCTTTCCATAGAGATTGCCAAGAACGGTTGAGTCTTAGACCCTATCAGAGCATGTGGTGTTGGATCTGCTGAGAGCATAGTCTTCATCGCGAGTTGAGGTGGTGGCACCAGCCTCTCCTCCTTCTTGGCCGCTTACAGATAATACTAGGACCAGAGGAGGATCACAGACACCCTTGAGATCCCACAGAAAAAGGTTCGCCATCCCACTGATAAAATTCTGAACATTCTCCAGGCATTTTGATGAGATGCTTCAGAGCCATCAACCACAACCACACAAAGTTAGTCCATCCCATCCTCCTTTGGTGGTTGCCTGGCCCATTTTTCTTTTGATGTGGCACTTCATCACGGTGGAAAAATTGGTCTTAACTATCATGGTGGCCAGCTGCATGATCAAATTCCTGCTTACCCCTTCTCCAAAACCATTACCACTCTCTTGCAAGAAAACTCAGGAGATGGCTGCCCTTGTCCTGCTAGAGGCTTCCAATACAGAGGGAAGCACTTTTACTCCAAATACTTTCTAATCCCAAAAAAGAAAGGAGGGCAGAGACCCTTCATGGACCTCAGACAGCTGAATGTCTGTCTTAGCTGCTGTAATACCCTCCCTCAAATAAGGTGACTGGTTTGAGGCCCTCAGTTTGAAGGATGTTTGTATCCATGTAGACATTATCCAGCGTACAGGAAATTCCTGCTCTTTTTGGTGGGCCCACAGCATTTCCAGTACAGAGTGCTTCACTTCGGCCTCTCAGTGGCCTCATGCATCCTTACAGAGATTCTGATTGTGTTTGCAGCCTGCATGATCTGATAAAACAACCCAGTATTTCTTTACCTAAATGACTGACTGCTCATGGGATGGTCATGTCAGAAGGTTCATGGGGTAGTCTCTTCCTTATTTGAACTGTGTCACACTTCAGAATTTCAGGAAAATTCAGAGAAGTCCAATTCAGCCCTATGTTCCAAAAGCCACAGAATGCATTAGAGTGGATTTGTACTTGACTGCAGCCAGGGCATGCTTACCTAGAACAGATTCCTGCTGCTGAGATCTTATTTCTCAACTTTAACTGAGCCCTCAGATACCAGTCCATTTCTTCTTGATCTTGCTGAATCACAAGGCCTCATGCACCCATTTAATCCCCATATATGGTGCCAGCAGGCATGGCTGAGAAGAGTGTATGCTCTGATAGAGGTCCTTCTGAATAAAAAGGTCTCACTTCCTTGCTGTGTCATGGTATCATTGACCTGGGGTGATACAAAGAATGAAGTCTATAGGGAATCCCGTTGTTCCTGCACCACCGACAAAGATGCTTATGATAGATGCCTCCCTGATGGGATGAAGAATAAGCACATGGCTCAAGGCTCCTGACTCAGTGGGACTCTATACTATACATCAACTTTCTTGAGCTTTAAGTAGTACCTGAAGTATGCAAGAGGTTTGTGCTCTTCATCAGATCCTCTTACATCTAGGTCAAGTCAGACAATATGATTTCTGTTTATTATATAAACAAACAATGGGGAGCAGGCTCCTCCCCATGCTGCAGAGAAGCAATCAAGCTCTGGAATGGGAGCATCCAGTCTGCAGACATTCCCACAAGGACTATGTGTGGTGGCTCCATGCTTTAGTGATTCAGCATATTTTTAGCTGTGGGGATTTCTCCCTTGGAATCTCTTTGCAGCACAGAGAAATGGGAAATATTTGGGTTACTGCTCTTGAGATGTGCAGAGGCACATTTCCATTAGGGATGCCTTTCAAATAGTGTGGTTGGACTTGATGTACTCAGCGGTGTGTGTGCTTTGCCTCTTATCCCCCTGCTTCCTTGCATCCTCTGGAAGAACAAGCAGCACACCAGTAATCCTTGTGGCTAAGGCCATTCTGATTCACCCATGATCCTGCAGTTAACCTCTTGCATATGCATATATCTATAAACATTCCAGGCCTACTGTTACAGGATGGAGGCAGGACCAATGATCCTAATGCAGACGCCTTCTGCTGATGGCCTGTTTTTTGCATAGACAATGGATCTAGAGAAATCTTCATAATCCCAAGAGGAAGAGGCTTTCCCTGAGGTGTTAGCAGCATCACCTACCTCTGAAGGAGTCTGGGGATCCTTCTTATCCTTGAATATTTTGTCTCCTAGAAGTCATCAGGGCCTACCCATCAGCTCACTGCAGATACATTTAGCAGGTATTAATATGTCTTTTCATTCTCCAGTGGAGAACTGCTCAGTTTCCACCCATCTCTTAACAGTGATGTTCAAAAAAAAATTGTCAGAACATTTACACTGGTATTAAAACCTGTGCCTGCCTGGGAAGTGAACTTGCTTCTATTGGCACTTATAAATGCACCATTTAAGGCCTTGACCTCTTGTACTCTTCAATGAAGGTAGTCTTTGAACCACTAGCACCTTGCCCAGGAGAGTGGGTGAACTTTGAGGCCCTTGTGGTGCACGTAACTTTATATTATCCTTCCCCAGAGTCCAGGAGTCCCTGAGATTACTCCAAAGGTTTGTCCCCGAGGTTCCTTCCGACTCTCACTTGAACCCAACAGTCCATTTTGCTGCATTCTACCCAAAATCTGAAAACATTGGTGAGGACAGGAGACTCCACTCCCCGTATGTGCACACAGCTCTAGCTTTTACCCAAACATGATGAAGCCCTTTCAGGAACCTTGGAGGTTATGCATCGCCATTGCTATTTTTAGTGAGTTAGCTCATGCCTTGCTAGAGTGAGTTTGTCTGTCCAGACTGCAACATAGACACTGCTGTGTGTCACTCAGGGGGTCAATTGCTTTACCTTAGTCTGCTGAAATTATCACATAGTCACTAACTTCACTTCTGTCTTCCCTCAGAATAATAAACATTTTACTTTTCTTCTTATTTTCAGAGACATTTCACAGTGTTTGCGCTGAACTTCCCTTCTGCTGATACCCTGAACACTATCTATAGCAAGATTCTTGATTTCCACTTCCAACAGCATGTATTTAGTCCATCAGTGTTAAAGAATACTCCAGCCTTGATCCAAGCAGCAATATGGCTACATCAAACTATGGTTCAGAACTGTCTGCCAACTGCAATTAAATTCCATTACATTTTTAACCTAAGATCTTTCAAACATCTTTCAGGTCTGTATCAGACTGGCTTTCATTCTGTGCACAACATATTAGTAGCAGTAGTATTTATTTATTATGTTTATTACAATAGTGCCTAGATATCAAACAAGAATAAGGGTCCATTGTACTAGGCACTGTGACAGTGACAGACACTCCTTGCGTTGCAGATCTTACAATCTAAATAGACAAGACAGACAGTTGGAAAAAGGGACGGAATGCTCAGAAAAGTGGGGGGGGGAGAGGGACATTTTGTTGGAAGGGGAATAGGTAAAGGGACATAAAGCTGAGAAGGTGAGGAAGCAAAGGAAGATGGGGAATGAGGCAGAGGTAAAGAGACTAAAGCAGGGGATTGGAGCAAACAGCCACTCAGCACAAGGGAGTCTAGTGTGGATTCTGTGTTTGCTCCTGCAGGCTTCAGAGTTTTCTTGGGATCAGATTGGAGGGGAGGGCTCCTCCCTGGAATATTTGTCTTAACCAACCTGTTTGGCTTAGGGCAGGAGGGTGAGGGGCAGTCTCTGTATTGGGTCTGGTCCCTCAGAAATCGAACTCTCTCTGACTCACTGAAAGAAGGTAGTTAAGAATGTTTTTGCATGAGCCATAAAAATCTTTTCCTTTAAAAGGAAGTAGATAAATTATTTTGTATTGAATACTTTTCCCCATTGATATATGCTTTCTAGTCTGACATAATATATGGGCTTTCATTAGTCTATACTTATAAGTAATTTTTCTTGTAAATAAATTATGAAGGAAAATTTTAGGATCTAGCATTTCAGGACTGTAGCATTATTCCAAAATTACAGGCTGATTTATCTATTGGAATGAACATAAAAATGTCTATATAATGGGGTTGACACAACCTCTCACAAGTATTACCCTCTGGTCATGTGTGATTTTAATTTCTCAGTTCTGTATTACAGGATTGCCACCCAACTCTTACGAGCATCCTGCCCTCAGTCAGTGCTTTCTTTGGTGGGTCTTCGGTGATTCAGCCGTCTGCCAAATCATACATACTGTCTGCAAGTGGAACAAACTGCTTCTATTATAGTGGTACAGGAGATCCTGTGTACTACACAGCAATCCAACAGGGCCCATCACAGTACCATCACTTGGTCTGGCTAGGTTTTGGACTCAGTCCTTGCTCTCAGAGGACTGTCCATGGTCCTGTTGCTCTTCATCCAGTCAAGAATCCTGTCTTCTCTCTTCCAGCTCCATGCAGCAATTGACTGCTCTGTCTCTACTGCTCATTTTTGTGTGGTTCTTCTGGCCCTTGATTGGCCACTCCAGCAGCCCCTATGATTGGCTGTTTCCCCTCCAGTCAGTTGGCCATTTGGGGTACTTGTCTTTGGGATAGGGTGTGTAGCAGGACCCAGAGATTTCCAGCAGGAAGCTTCTGTGCTTAGTCCATCTCATTACAGTAAAGTAACAAGGAAAACCTTAAGCCATGGTGCACTCGTATAAATAATTCATTCTAGCAAATCAGAGAACTTGCATACTCATGTAATAATTTGCAGACTATTTCATGACAATAATTCTCAGATGAGGTGTTTGAGGTTGGAATTTGGAAAAGTCAGATAACAGGTGGGAGAAGGGTTAGTAGTGCTAAAAATATTAAGGGGACCCTCACTAACCCACACTTCTGTAACCCTGAAATGCACACTGAAAATGGATTTTTGTGTTTGTACTTCAGTGGAATGCTAAGACTGTGTCTTCTCTACAAACCCTAGAGTGGCATTGGTGTAGCTATAGTGCTGTAGTGCAGAGACCTTCTATCATTGTTGTAATAAATTCACCCCTTTGAGAGACAGCATCAAGGTCAATGGAAGAAATTTTCCATTTAACCTGGTGGTGCCTACAAAGGGACATAGGGCAACTTAACTGCTCCTTCAAAGAGCATGAATTTTTTCTCAACCGTGAGCAATGTAGCTAGGTTGACCTTAGTTTTAGATGTAAACCAGGCCTTCAACTCACAGTTTAGTGAGATTCTGCTATTATGCTGAGGCAGGTCTAACATTTATGACGTGCTCCTGTGGTGGGGTGCATCAGGCCCCTGTTGCACACTTCTGGAAGCCCCACAGTACTATCACACCCTGCCCACCCAAAGGTGCAGCCAGTCAGTACCCAGCAGATGCAGATCAAAGGAGATACAGAGTCTGAGCAATTTTGTTCCTGACTGGGGCCAAAAAAGCAGGGAAGGGTGCATCGCGCTGGCCTCAGCCACTTGAAGGATGACTGGAAGACAGGCACGGGTAATACATACATTCAGCAGGGAGGGAGAGGACTGGAAAACTTCAGCCTTGAGGTGTTAATGAAGAGAGTGGGGCTATGTGGGAAAGGGCCTGAGGAACAGCAGTAGTAAACTGAAGGAAGCAGTACATGGCTGCTCTTTGATGGATCCCTGCCGCTGTCAGCCACTGATAGAATGGCCTAAGTTGCAATAAAAGGGCAAGTCTTCTTTAAAAGCCCAGGTGAAGGACTGAATTATAAAGGGCTGAACACCGTGGAAGGCCAACAGCATGGTGAATTTTTGCTACACTTGAAGGGGTTTATCCAGTTGACTGTGTGATTTGACTGGAGGGCTGAGTTACTGGAGCCTACCAACCCAGGTCAACGCCCTATAGAGGGTAACAGGGTCAAGAAGGGCCTGAAATACTACACCCAGCTGCTATGAGGCATTCCAGAGGTGTGGGCCTCATCCCAGCTCCACACAGATTTAAAAGGGAGTGCTACGTTATTGATGGTTTGTCTTCACTCTAACTAAAAAAAAAAATGTTATTTTTAGAATGTTTAGCTAACCCTCTCAAATTCTAGTGTATATATAAGGCAAGTTGTTCTTTAAAGCAGTGGTTTTCACACTTAGGGTCTAAAATTCTAGTATAAATAGGGCAAGTTGTTCTTTAGAGCAGTGGTTTTCAAACTTAGGGTCGGTACCCAAACCCTCAGGCACTGGGTCGCAGCACCTCGTGCTGACACAGCCAAAAGACTGAAATTCATTGCTCAAAGATGTAATTGTTGGGTTGTAGGCATGAATGATTTTTCTCAACTGGGCCTTAAGAAGCCAAGTTTTAGAACCACTGCTTTAGAGCATACCAGCTGCTTGAATTGAAGCCTTCAGCTTGGATTAATGAGTTTAGGCTACTGCTCAACCAACTAACACATTCTAAATAGTCTTTTTCTTCTTGGGCAAGACATACCTATTCAGATATTCCTCAAAACTCAGGTTCTTCTCCTTGAAACAAGGCTTTTTACAACTGGTGCATGGTGCTGGTTGTCCTCTCCATTCCCTCATGTACCAAGTCTTCAGACCTCACTAATCCACGTTTGGCCTCCTCCTCTTCAGTACAAAGTACTAAGATGCTACTGAACATTAGTTTGCACAACAGCTGTGTGTTTGAATTCCATTTTTTCCACAGACTTAGTAAACTGCAAAGCTTGCCAATCTGCAAAGGGATCTGGATACAGATTCAAAAATTTACAGTCCAGAAGACAAATTATATATATATTCCTCTACCAATTAGTGTAATAAATTTCAGGGGAAAAAATGCAATGAGCACTGAAGTGAAGTTTAGGGAAATGAAGTGACATATTTAAGAAAATAAAGGAGCAAAATCTGACTGGAATTCTAGAAATTTTGCTGCTGAGTGACAGAATTTTTAAAAATGTGTTTGTATTGTATTACTTTTAGGGAATTTTATTTGCTACACCTGAATGTATAAAGCAACCAAATGATCTTGTACGTCTTTGGCTTCATGAGTCTTCACGTGTTTATGGAGATAAGCTGGTGGAACCAAAAGACTGTCATTTCTTTCATAAAAAGCTGATAGACAGTGCACACAAGTATTTTGAGGTAAGGCTATAGACTGGAAATATCTTCTTTTGCAATGTGGATTAAATGAAACCTTTTCAGTGGCATGTCAGATTTACTGCAACTGTAAATTACCACAAGTCCAATACTGTAGCCCAAGATATTGCAGTCAGTGAATGTGCTGATTCAACATATTACTTTTAACATCAGCTGGTAGCAGGTTTTCTATCAAGGAAAAGAAAGCACCTGATTGATGCAGTAGTGGGTACTAGTTTTCCAAAGACCATAATAAGAAAGGCTTTTTCAGTCTGATATCATTAATTCTGGTCTCTGCAAAGATGGTAATTTTCTTTTTCACTATAGTTCTCCATTCACTGTTTGATTAGCTGTGAGGATTTTCAAGTATCTGCTGTGCTGCTGTTAGCAACTTTAAGCAAACACTTGAGGTTCTCCTTAAAATGGAGGTAATGACCTTTTCACTGACGTGAAACTTAGAGCAGTTGAGTGTATCTCTGGTAACAAGATGGAATTTATTTTCTCAGTTTTTATCATAATTGACTCAAAACCCAAATATATGTGTTGAATGCCTTTGTAGCTTTTTCCTGTGCGACTACAGTAATTTTTTCTTTTGTACTGGAGTTCTCCTTCAGCAGTTTGACTGATTAACAAAATGTATGCAGCTATGTAATGCAAATCAAAATTATCTTTATTACTTAGTTTTTAATTGAAGCATTTATTTGGGCATCAGATCACACAGCTATAACAATAAATAGTTTTGTCATCTGGACATTTGCCAGTACCATAAATATAAACCAACATTACACAAAATAATAATTAGGTACAAGTAAACAATGTTTACAGGTAAATACAAGTTACAATTTTAGACTAGATCTTCTGGGCTAAATTCTCACCTGATTTAGAATGCAGCTACAAGGAGTATGTCTTTTTCCTCGTACTTTATTTTGTTTTCTTTTAACAACCTTTTCATTAAAATTTACTGCAATTCTCTCTCTTCTTGCCTAACATGGCACATACAACATTATATCAGGCATGACACAACATTCCATTGGGAATAATGCAGCAGAAAGTAAGCAAAATAAAATACATGGGTATTAGAGCCTGTAGTTTCTTCCTGAATAAATGATTTATTGGTGCCCCTATCAAACTGTGACTTAACTATTGAATGCTGTGGTTCTTCGAAAACATTATTACTCTGAAACATATCCCTTGTTTACCAAACAAGGCAGTGAGAGTACTGTCTGAAATAAAGTTTGTGAAAAATATAGGTGTATTTCATGTAGGAGAAGAGTTTGCTTGGATTATTTTGCTCAAAAAACCCAACCATCCCTTAAAAGTAATTTTAAAAAATAATTTTCATTTTTGTCACATTTGATCCTCCCCTTTTCTCCCAGACACACATTCACACTTTTAAACTTTGCCATTGGAAAAGCAGTAAGAAGAGGAAGAATGGGTGAAAGGGTGTATGGGCAGAAAGGAACCCAAAAATTGGAAAACGGAAAATTTTTGTGAGCTTGGGGATTTTATTTTACTGTTGAAAAATAGGAAAGTTTAAATGCACATGCAATTTGTATGCAAAAAAAATCCCTTAAGTTCATTTATTTTCAGAAAAAAGAAATCAAATAAAAAATTTTGGTCAGCTCTAAGCCGAACCTTTCCAGCAAAGTATTAGAGTAGCAGAACTGAAGGCTTTTGCATCACTGCTGGACCAGTCATTAAATGTTGTACGTTTCCTGTGGTTTTTGACTTTTTTCCTCTCCCCACTTGCTAGGGTGTGGAAGATCAAATTCTGCTACAGTGCCCGCTCATTTATTGCCATTTTGCAAATGGGGTAGCAAACTCTTACTACATGCCAGTCAAGGAATGGAAAGTGCTGAGGAGGATACTTACAGAGGCTCTAGAACACTACAATGAGCTTAATGCTTCTATGGACCTAGTTTTATTTGAGGATGCCATGCAGCATGTGTAAGTAGACTTCTTCAAAAGGCCTATTTAAATGCTTATTTATGCATAGACCATAAAACCAGGCTTAGAAGAGATGCTGCTATCAGAGAATTATTGGGTAAGAAATTTTCTCTTTTTGTTGTGTGGACATGCATAGATTTTACAGGTTAATAGAATTTTTAATAAAATAATAATACCGAGAAGACCATCCAGTAATGCTCAGAGTGAGAGAACTTTATTGATACCATTATGGAGATGCAGGTCATGAGTCTGTAGCTAAAGATAAATTGAAACTTAACCATAAAGATTTTTCTGATAAATTACTAGTAAATCCACTCATTTATTAATTAAAATAATTTAAAAATGAATCATTTGAAAAATTTAGTATCCATGGCAGTCTTTTATTTAAGGAAAGGAGGAGTGGACATATAAAGAAAACAGTCAACTGCATTTAAAATTCTGGCTGATCTAATCTGAGACCACAGACATTAAAAACATATTGTTATTGTTTAATAGTGCCACTGCAAAACAGAGTTTAAGGGTTTTTGAGAGCCTTATCTGTGCATTTCCCCACCTTAAATGTGTAGATTTTTTGTGAGCACAATTTTAACTCTGAATTTCTTTGGTTTATAATACTTGCTTACAACATCCCAGGAATATGTTTTACCCTTAGGTTACTAATATGCACTCTCAACCTTGTATCCATCTTCGTGTTTTTTGACTAGGACTATATATTGGAATCCATCATGGCAAAAAAGAAATTTAAGCTACTATAGCTATGTTTACTAACAATGGATGCAACTGAACAATTTTTCTGTTTTAAGGAGTTGAAGGAAGGGTTCTATTGAGTCTATGCAAATACAGACTCAAAATTGCTTCTACTTTTCCATCATTTAGAACCTCTGTCTAATATACACAATCTCTCAATTAATGCACAACACTGTGATTCTCAGGGAGTAATACATGATGACAAGTTCCAAAGGGGTAGCCATGTTAGTCTAGTTCAGCAAAACAAACCAGGAGTCCTATAGGACTTTTAAAGACTAACAAATTTATTTATTGCATGAGCTTTCATGGGAGAAGATGAGTCTGACAAAGTGGGATCTTCTCCCATGAAAGCTCATGCAATAAATAAATGTGTTAGTCTTGAGAAAGTCTTTTAATACATTTGTTAGTCTAGTGTCACATGTAGTGTCACTAGACTCCTTGCCTGTTTTCATGTGAGTTGCAGTAATCCCTGCTGACACAGCTTTAGGCTATGTCCGCACTACAGGGTTTTGCCAGCAGACAGCCACCACTATAATTATAGCAGTGGGTAGTGTACACGCAGCCATTCTTTTGTCGGTGGACTGTGTCCTCACTAGAACCACTCCCACCAACAAAAGAGGCAACTGAGAGGTCAACCTTTCAGCTCCCTGCAGGGAGCCAATAGGCTCCCCCGACCCTTGTATTCACTAGATGCACCCCTCCCTTGGCAGTCCCCAGCAGATGAGGGGCTCTTCTGTCACTTAGGGCAGGCCCTGCCACTGGTGGCTGAGGAGCCCTGGCAACTGCTCCTCCTTCTGCCAGGGACCTGGGAGCCCTGGCAGTTGCAGCCCCACTGCTGCTGGGGACCAGGGAGCCCCAGCTGCTGCACCCATTCCTACGCAGCAGTGGAGCAGCCTCTGGGGCTCCCTGGTCCCAGCAACAGGGGCGCCAAAGCCACTGGAGACAGAGGAGCCCCAGTGGCAGGGAGCTGAAGCCTCTGGGGCTCCTCTGTCCTGAGCAGTGGAGAGCTGCAACAGGCACGCCAGTCAGAGAGGTGGGCAGCCTGCAGGATTCACAATCCTGGTGGCTGCTGCCTAGGATCCTGGGGAGCCCCAGGCAGCTGAAACACTGTTGCTGGGTAACCCACTCCTTGTCAATTTCACTGCAGTGAAATTGACAAGCACCCTTTTAGAACCATGAAATTGACAAGTATGACAGCTCCCCACCAGGAAAAGGAGGCAGAGTATCCACACTGACACTGTACCATGTTAACTTTGTGTCTCGTTTTGGTGCTGTTATTTTGTTGGCAAAACAGGGCAGTTTTGTCAGCAAAGTGGGGAGTGCAGTGCATACACTAGGGCTGTTTTGTTGACAAAAGCTGACTTTTGTTGACAAAACTTCCTAGTGTAGACAAGGCCTTAGTTTTGCTAACGCAGTTCCTATTTCCAGAGGTAGCTGTGTTAGTCTGTGTACAGCAAAACCAAGAGTTCTATGGCACTTTTGTTAGTCTTTAAGTGGCCATAGGACTCTTGTTGTTTTTGCAGTTCATATTGTTTGTGGTGCCTTCTAAAATGGAACCTTTCCTCATTATTAAGTGGAACTAGTATTATTTCTTCTTCACTGTGTTCTATTTAGTAGTGTGAGAGATGTCTGTAACAAAGCACACCATTGTGAAAATATCCACCCAAAGAGAAAGCAGTAGTTTAAATTAGAAAAATAACCCCATGGTGTTTTCTGGAGGGTGTAGACTCTGTTTCCTTGATTGGGACATTTAAATGATAACTATCAGTAAGTAGAAACCTTCCCTTGAAATGCTGGTGGCTCATTAACTTCTCACTGGTGAAGTCTCGAGCCAGCAGGTAGTGTGCTTGTATGTCAGGTAAAGTAGCAGAGACTATTCCAAAGCCCCAGGAGCAGCAGCCCTGAAAGGGACAGTTGAAGCTAAATCCTCTAAAGCTTTCCTCCTTGTTTTTCTTACTCTTATGAGCCAATTCTCAAATTAGTTTAGATTTTTGCCAAGGATAGCTTTGCCCAGAGCTCAGCATATGAGTCTTAATTTAATAGGTTTTCTGTTCTCCTTTCAGGAGATATCCCATATTAGACACAAATCCCCTTCTGCTATTTAATTCCAAAGAGTCCACACAAGAACATATGTCAGGAATGATTTCTGGAATGAAATATGATTCAGTGTGATGACAGAGTCTAAATTATTACACTATACGAGGTATGCAGTGAGGCAAAGCTCCAGTTTTTTTCAGCAGCTTCTGGTACTGTGATACTGAACAGTACTAACCCTTTAATCAGATGAATTGAAATGTGAAACTTCAAAAGACAACTTTCAGGATTTTTTTAAAATTACAATTTTTTGTTACTGGTTCAACATAGACTGTTAATTAAAATATATCTGTTCTCCCTTTGACTCTTAGCAGCACTGATCTGTAGGCAAAACATACCAACATACTTCCAAGAGATATTCATGAGACTAAATCATGGCTATTCTGGTTCAAATTCTTATCTTGTGTAAGCTGGCACAGGTCCATTGACTTCAGCTGAGAATTTGATCTGCAGTTTAGTATCACCTTGGCTTAGGGGATTTTTGGTGACTAGACAAGTTCTTTCTGTAAACTCTAAGCTAAAAATGACAGGTTTAAATTGAAGGTTAATATTCAACAATGCCTTCGTGAAGTGATTCTGGACCAAAATTTTGTCAATCCCTTTGTGTTGTGGTCCAAATCTCCTAATATTAAATGCCTGATGCCTTCCTAAAGCCTGATCAATGGCTATTGAAGTGAAATCGAAATTTTCTACAGAGTTCAAAAGATATTGCTTAAGACTTTAAAATATTGCTTAGCAAGAAGTCACACTAAATGTTGAACATCCAGTGAATGCAAGTGGAGGAATGGTGCTACATCTTCTATGCTGGTGGGCAAGGAAGATTAGTCTCATCTGCCTATTAAGATTTCCAAATGCTGGAGAAAGTTGGCAGTTGAAAGATGAGATGATAATAGCATGTAAATGGAGTACAAGAAAAACATAATACAAAAATAGTTACAACCTTAAATTAAATGCAATCCAGGGAAATTAGAAGCTGAATTAATATGGTCCTTGTATTCTATACTGTGTTCATTTTTCCATTATCAGGTGCCGTATTAGTCGTATCTTGGAAGCCCCTCGGGGTTATGCACTTCTTATTGGAGTAGGTGGTAGTGGAAAGCAAAGCTTATCTAGGCTGGCTGCATATATCAGCTCCCTTGATGTGTTCCAGATCACACTGAAGAAAGGCTATGGGATCCAGGATCTCAGGGTAAACTGATAGATGTTATTTGATTCACCTTAGAATTAGTGACTTCTGCAAGTTGCTGTTTGGAACCTGTGTGATAACAATAAGAAAATAAGAAGAGCAGTGTGACTTGAGATTAGAGCTTGGCAAAAATTTTCAGGAAAGAAAAATTAGTAAAAGAAGCAAAGCACTTTATTTGAACCAAACAATATTTTTCAACTTTTTTGGTTCTCTGTAAAATTAAAATAATTTTGTTTTGGGTTGATTTTAAATGAACATTTTCTATTTGTTTTTGAAAAAATATTCATGATTTGCACAGCTCTTCACTTACAAAACTTGTGGCTCCTGTGGTTTTTAGGTGTGCTTTTAAAATTTTCTTTAGCTCAGCACAGAAGAATTATAGGTGGAAGGGTACTTGTTGTCTATTTACATACTTTGATGGTATTTTGGTAGTTTCCCTTAAATCCTATGGGAATTCTTCATCTCTGTCACACACCCTTCCCTCCCTGCAGGATAGCTGTTTTATAAGCGACAAAGATCTGGGTAAAATATAGCACTTGGTTATCACCTTTGTTAATAGTTTTTGGTGATCAGTTGTAGGATCATTAAGTGAAGTAAAGCTATTACATTGACAAACACAGGGCAAAATTCTGTCCTCGGCTAGATATGAACAATTTAAATCAGTGGGGCTACTTATATGCTTAAAGCCAAGCAGGTGTGTAAGTGATTTGCTGGATCAGGGCTACGTTATTGAGGACCTTGGCCTCTGAGTCCTGAGTGCACTACTAAAGAAAGATGTTATGTGGAATTTCTTCTCTACGTGTTCCTCATGAAGCAGCAGTGAAGATTCCAAACCTACTGGCCAGAGCACTAGATGAGGGTCTCTGGGTATACCCTGGTTGGTGCACTATGGCCTCAATAGAAATTATCTGTCAGTCTGGGCCAGAGTCAAGCCACCAGAGAACTAGGCTTCCGTGGGTATTAAGTGCAAAAGGGAGAGATACCCTTCCTTTTTGGAAGGCATGTGGATAGCAGGGGATTATATTTTTCTGCTGCTTTTCTTCCTTATATGAAAAATGTTCATTTCAAGCCACTTGCAGTTCAGACTATTGGGTAGTGTGCATCAAGGTGTTGTGTTGTGATTCCTCTATGTGGACAGTGTGGGCAAAACCCAAAAGGTTCCTAGTTCACACTAATGTCATCCTGTTTGACCGGGGCTATGTTAGGGTAAACTAGGGACCTTAGTTCACAACCATAGCATACACATGGAAGTTACAGCACAGCACTTTGGTACGCACTGTAGTTCACACCTTTATAGCACAAACTGAGAGGCAGTGTAGACATAGCCTATGGTGAAGCAGCAGATGAAATTTTACCTGAGACAGTTGAGAAAGGGAAATGAAGAAAGAAGCTGCTGTCCCCTCTCAGAGCCTGAGGATCTCCCTGCTACTGGACTATGTGGCTGGCTAAGTATATAAACTGGCCCTGGATATAATCTGTATCAGAAATGAAATCAAATTCACATGCAGGTAATGTCTTCTCTTTTAAAAAATGATTTATTGTGTAATATACAGTACATAGCATGATGTGATGCTGGTCCATGACTAGGGCTCCTAGGTACTATTGCAACACAAATAACAACACAGTCCTCTTCTAGTGAAATCATGAAGTATTATTACTAGCAAAAAATAAAAACAAAAGCAAAATCTTTTCATTCTGCATAGAACAGAAACAATAAGAAAACCAATCAAAAAGATTAAGCTGGCTTTTCTGTGTGATGCCCAGATATTATTACCATAATTAAAACTGTTCTCAAGAGGGAGTTACTTGGCAGAGGTGTTACAATATCAGTTTTCACTATATTAGGAGGAAATTTTTATTGATTACCAGCCTGTTTTCATCATCACCACTTGGTCATATCAAAACCACCATTCTTATATATCAGGTGTCTAAACCTGGAGTAACCTTTTTTTTTTCTCTTTTGGATGCAATGTGGCAAACAAAAGAGCTGTAAATAAGTAGAAAGAGGTATGTAAAGGCGACAGTGCATTGTTGTCAATTACATGCATTTTATGCGTTTTTTCCCTGTATCAACACTTTAACAAAACATGAATGATTGCCTCCTTTCCTTACAGGGAGATCTTGCCAATTTGTACATCAAGACTGGAGCCAAGAGCATGCCCACTGTGTTTTTGCTGACAGATGCCCATGTTCCCGATGAACGCTTTCTTGTGCTGATTAATGACTTGTTGGCATCAGGTGATTAGACCAACACATTTCTTGAAAGATCTTCTCCTGTGACAAATGATCTGTGGTTTCAGTGAACTTTAGAGAGAGATTATTTGTCTTTGAGATGTTTGCCGAGGAAATCCTTAGAAGAAGTCATCTAAACCCACCTAACTTGAGTATCAGACCTGGTTTGCTTAAGGAAGCAGAGTCCCCTTGAAAAGACTTAGTAGCAAGGTCATGTAATTTATGGGTGTGTTCACACAGGGCTTTTATTTCGAAACAACACTGGTTGTTTCGAAATAAAAGTCCCTATGTCCAAACGACTTGTTTCGAAAGGAGGGAGCTCCTCATTTCAAAACAAGAGCCCTCCTTTCGAAACAGCTTAAACCCACATTGCTTTCGAAAGGAGGGTTATTTTGAAACCAGTGGCTTTGAAATAAGCCATTTGGACGTGTTATTTAGAAACAACCCTTTTTTCGAAATAAAGGACCTTCCCCCCTCAGCACCCTGGCCAGGGATCAGCACCCTGGCCAGGGTGCTGAGTGGGGCACAGGGGGTCAGAGGGTGCCCCAGCCAACTTCTCCCCGCTTCCCCTTGCTGGGAGCATGGGGGGATGGGAGCCTCAGCCCCCTTTGCCCCCCCCACCCCCGGCAAGGGGAAGGGGGGGAAGCCAGCTGGGGCTGCCCCCAAGCCCGGCTTCCTTCGCCCCCCCCACCCCCGCAGCTCCTGCCAGGGGTGGGGGGGGCTTCTCCTGCCCCCTCGTGGCTCCTGCCGGGCGTGGAGGGGGGCTTCCTCCACCCCCCCGCGCGGCCCCTGCTGGGTGCAGGGGCGCTTTCTCCATCCCCCCGCATGGCCCCTGCTGGGTGCAGGGGCGCTTTCTCCACCCCCCACACGCGGCTCCTGCCGGGCGCGGGGGCGCTTCCTCTGCCCCCCCAGCACGGATTCTGCCCAGCATGGGGGGGCTTCCCTCGCACCCCCCCCTGCGCAGCCACTGGAAGCCCCCCCCACGCCGGGCAGAAGCTGCACAAGGGCAGGCAGAGGAAGCCTCCCCGCACCCCGCAGAAGCTGCATGGGGGGGGCAGAGGAAGCGCCCCTGCACGCGGCAGGGGCCGCACGGGGAGCATGGAGGAAGGCCTCCTGCCCAGGCCAGACCCGCGGGAGGGGGGCAGAGGGACCCTCCCTTTGCCCCTGGCCTGAGCCGCAGGGGACTGGGGAATCCGGGGGACAGGGCTTCCCTGGCCCAGCAGAGGGCCTCCCTCCCCCTCCCCTCTCCTATTTCGAAATAGCATGTCTTACTGGACATGCTATTTCAATTCCTTCCTTTTCCCTTATTTTGAATACACTTTTTTTGTTATTTCGAAATAAGGTGTTTCAAAATAAGGCTTTATTTTGAAACAAGCTTGTTTCGAAACAGCTTGTTTCGAAACAAGCACTTGTGTGTGAACATAGTCTATACATTGTAGACATCACACCTGATACTCCTCTTCACTTATGCCATTTTATGCTGGTGTAATTCCATGGATTTAAATTACTTATTCTGATTATACCAGTGTAGTAGAGAAGAGAACTGAACTTCATTAACATTTTAGGCCAGATCCTGCATTCTAAATTTAGAGATCACGAACAGGACTCAGTAGGTTATGATCACCATCCCATTCGTTATAGTGAAAGGGGAGTCCTGAAACTCTCTTCTCTTTTCACTTGTAACGTGGGTTCAACATCTTGAGAACTAGTGTCTTTGAGGACATTACACTCATGAATGTGCTCCATAGTTCATAAAAGTAAACTTGTTTCACTTCAGAGAAAATTCCCTTTTTAGATAAAAATGTATGGGTAGCACTAACTGGTTGTTGTTTATGCCCATAGCACATAGGAGACCCAGTTGCAGAAGAGTATCTGGTTGTGCTAGTCTCTGCACAGACAGGACAAAAGGATTGTATAACACGTACTTTAATTAATCATTCAGACTCTAATTTTTTGGGACCTTCTGATTTCTCCCCTCCCCTCCTTCTCTCATTTTGTGCAGGAGAAATTCCAGATCTATTCAGCAATGAAGATATAGAGCACATTAGTGCAGGACTTAAGAATGATGTCCGAAGTCTAGGTCTGACTGAGACCAAGGAAAATTGTTGGAGATTCTTTTTGGACAGAATGCGGCAAAAGTTAAGAGTAAGAAAAATCACCTCCAAGAGAAACTCTGTAAAACCAGGAAACAGGGATGGAAAGTTGATTTATCTGAGTATACTATAGAGTGTATAAAGAATCTAGTCCTCCTACAGGACACTACACTTTCAGATGCACATTTCCATATGAGAAAGGCTTTTGACAGTGAGCTTACATAGTGCCTTTCATGCAGAAAGGATGCCAAAGGAATATACAAGTGAATCACAAACTATTGGCTCCATTTTTACCTAAGTCTGTCTTAAAGTTAATGGGAATTTCAGCTGAATAAAGACTGCTGAACTAGGCTGTGATATTGTTGTTGTGTGGAAGTGTGTATAGTTACAGGCCTTATCAACACTGGGACTCTATGCAGTGGTTAGCTGCAGTGATGGAAATCACGTCTGCACTCAACATTTGTACTAATGACTAGTCCGTTTCATTCCCCATCACAGGGCAGTTGTTTTATACTTAAAATGTTGGAGCTGTTTAACACAGCAGCACTACAAAGTGATTCAGGCAGGAAGTAAAGAAGAACGCCATATTCTATTGAAACCTATTGTAGGGGAAGTGTTATGTAGGCAGAATTTAGTTATCCATGTTGGAAACTGGAAAACAAAAGCCAGCGACTGCTCATCTGAAAAGTGCCAGGGGATGTTTGACGGCTTTACAGTCACACACATCTCAATTTTAGGTCTCAGCTGTATGGATAACAAGAATATCCAGTTTTTTAACTGTAAATGCTTTTTAAGAAATAAGTTTTGAAATGGATGTAAATCCTTATACTGATGGGGTTAAGATGATCTCTAATCAGTTTTTGCCTCTCTTCACATCCACTTTTTTGTTTCCTTTGCCTTCCTGTTCTGTTGCTATCACTTCTGTCCTCCATTGGTGATTTCTTCTGTAATGCAGAGCTGTGGTGTATGGTTGGTTACTGGACTTTGGGCGGCTGAGGAAGGATTTGGTATGAATTGTATTCTCTGCTATTTTCAATCATCAGGGCCGCAGTGCCTCAGAGATGAGGAAAGTACCTGCCCACTTTATGTTTAGCTCTGGTTAGCATTAGTCTCTCAGTCTTATGAAAGTCAATCCATAGACAATTTTTTATGAGGAGGAAAAATCCATGTATATCTCTTCTCAATTTTTCTTCTCCCTTCCTTTCCCTTTGTACCCCCTCTGATTGCTCCTATGATTCCATTATTTTTAACGGGCTTTTTAAAAAACCTGCTTTCAAAATGCCTCTTACCTTGCCACCGTTTTGCAGGTCTCCCACTGTGCAAATTACCACTTCAGGAGACAACAACAGGGGGTTTCCATTCACATTGCAAAGATTGTAAAGGAGAGATATGGTAGTTCTCTAGGAGACATAAAATTCATGAGTTAACACACCAGCAAATATCTGTGTGTACTTATGGTTATTGCTGGGTGACCCTCCTCCTGCCTACCTCTTTTCCCCAGATTTTCGGTGTAAACACAGACTGATAAGATATAAAAGAGAATACATCAAGGAGTTCAGTCAGTTCCTGAACCTCAGTCTTAATGAAGGTAGAAACATCTCTTTACCATTCAGCATTTGAGTAAAATCAGCACAATAGTTTAAGCTTGCTCCCTTCCAATCACTGTTCATCTTGTACCATACAATTAGATCATACAGTTAGTGATGAGCATCAGGGCTCTGGATTAGACCTGGACACATTTAGCTGACAAAACTCCAACAGATGTATGTTCTAGAATCTGAAACTATTAATTGTATGTGGCTAATTCTCTTCAAATGTTTTGGTTAGGAAAATAAATGTGAAGAATTGAAACAAAATGTTTTAAGATCTTTCATTTAGAAAGGGTTGAAACATTTTGTTCCACATTTGATTCAAAATGGTGTTTCAATTTTAAAAACAACTAGTTAAAAAGAAAAACAAAAAAGGTGGTGAAAATGGCCAAAATGAATAGAAACACTGAAAAAAAATAATTTTGGGTTGTCTCAAAATATTTTGATTCAAAACAATTTTTTCTAGTTTTTTAATTAATTAAAAAAATTGTAAAAAAATTCACTTCACATTCAACAGGACTTTTCCCCAGATTTTTCAGTTTAGTTCCAGAACTGAAAATCCATTATTTGTTCAGCTCTATTCCAAATTCAAGAAATCAAAGCACTTAGTGTTCCTATTTCACCCACAGAAGTATGCAAAAGGCAATGAGTTAAAGTGTAGATGATGAAGATTTATAGAACAATAGAAAGAAAAGAGAAACATGAGGAAAGGCTGATGCAGCACACATGTTTTAAAAAAATCAAAGGCAAGAAAATAAAGCAAAATGTCAGGATAAAAATGACAAAACTATTCTATATGGAGCCTCAAAACAACTCTGCTATTAAAGTGTGAGACTGATATAAATGTTACTTACGGTTGTGTAAACTCTAGCCACTTTTGCTAAGGGAACAGTTGCCTCATTTAGTTCCCTTCCTTTCCTCCATGACTGTTCATTCTTCACTTTTCCCTCCCCCATGTCTCCTTAGTCATCTCCATCATTTGCTGTAGAGATTAGCTTTTAAATGCTTTTGCCTACTGGTCACCAAACTAAGCTCTGGTAACTGTTGGCTAAATCAGAAAAAATGTAAGAACACATTGCTAGAATATAAATTTTAAAATTGCAAAAAGTTCTTTGTGTGAGGACTGAAAAGCAGGTGGGATCTGTGGATAATTTAGTAAAGCCATAATTTGTATGCTAAGAGGAAGTTAAAAGATTAGCTATTCAAGGTGCTGCAATACATAAAAAATACAGTATCTTGTAGATACTAGTGAGCAGTTTTGAACTGGAAAAACCAAGCAAGCCTAAGTAAAAAAGTATCAGCACCTCAAAAGAGCAATATAAATAATAATTCCATAGGTTTTATGTTATTAAAAGTAATTATTATACCATAAAAATAGTCGTACCTAATATTTAGAATGGAGAAAAACTGTGTTTGGGAAGAAAAATTGAGACACTGTTACATTCTGAGTCATTCCTTGTTTGACAGTATATCCAAACTTTGGATTTTGATTGTCCTTGCATCAAAGGAGCTCAGAAGGTTGGGTATGAAATTTGCTTCAATGTGAGAAACTTAGTTTAAACGGACATGAAGTAACAGCTTCATGAGACTACAACGTAGTCTTGCAACATAAGAAGAGAATAAATATATGCAAAGATACAATATGTACATCTTGATGTTACAATTGGCTGAGTGGCTGCAGAAAAGAAGGAAAGCTGGGGGTTGGGGGGAGCTATTTGAAGATCACAGAGCCAGGCACGTGGGGCATGAAAAAGTTCAGATAATGATCTAAACTTTTGAGATTCTCTGACAGAACCTCTTTGTTCTATTTCTGTTCACTCAGTTCTGGTTTAAAGATTATTATTGCCAACGCATTCTCAAGTGCTAGCCAAGATAAATGTACAAGTGAGTTATGGGTAGAGGAATTTGAGGTAAATATTAGAGAGGTGTTCCCTCTGTCTGTACATAAACTAGATCAACTGGGGAGAACAGTGACTGCAGCAAATCAAATCTCTATTATAATGTGAAATAGTCATCCCTCTCCCCATGCCACTCATGGAAATAAATACAATGAGATCATAGCTGGAGGCAACTGATGCATTGGTCAAGCATGATGGAAACTGAATGGCTACATGTGTGTCACAGTTAGTAAGGAGTAAAAAAAAAAAGGTAAATGCAATAAAAAATGGTTAGGTATATAATGCAAAACTGAGATCAGGGCCCCAAAAGCATGGATTTGGGGCCTTAATTTAGTTCTTTGTATGTACAAATTTTTCCAGTAATAGTTCCTGTTGCCCTCTTACTATTTAGTACTCGGCTGTCAGTTTTGGCTGAGTTATCTTGTTTTCTTTAATTCATAGCTTCTTTTCCTCATCTCCCTTTACTTTCTTCTCCTCCCTCATTGCCTTCCTCACTGTCTCCTCACCCCATCTCCATAATTGTCTCTAAAAGGACTGTTGAAATTGTGTTCTTTATGCTAATTTTCTGGCCAATAACATTCCCCTCTGAGAGCAATGCCAGCAGTTGTGCGAAGCTGTCAAGGATCACATGGCCCTGCTTCATTTATGGAGCCAACACCATCCCGAGGAAGTACCACTTTGCCCCAACACCATTAACTGTGAATTCAGTGAGAATTTCCTAACTGCACTGATAGTAAAGGGTGGAAGCACAAGGGGGAAATCCCCATGACCATGTACTGATTTCAAGCCCTTCAAAGCTGGAGCAGGCCAAGGGCAACATGACAAAAGCTACAAGGGTGGTGGTGTTGCAACTGACTTTAGAGGAGCTAATCAGTGACAAGGGCCTCCATGTATGGCACTCAGGAATAAGAAAAATATAGTACTTTCCTCAAAAGAATTTACAATCTGGGCATAATCTTCATTATTTGAATGGCAGAGGTTTTCCCAGTTTGGGGTACTTACTGCTGGAATTTATTCACCTTTGCCTATATATGCAAATTGATTGCAACAAACTGTCTACCTGGGTTACCCTCTCAGCGAAGAACTTGTAGGAAACTGTTCTGCAGTAGCTAGCCTTTTCTCTTTTCTCAAATACTCTGTTTAAGAGCTACCACAGCAGACTGGCTGAGCAGTTCCTTTCTGTTAACTCCCACTCAGCCAGAGTTGTCTTTTCTCTTCCCTCCTTTCCTAAAGGTCCGGAATCCAGGCCAAATGTTATTTCTGACAAATCGCCTTTAATTTTCATTCTTTCTTGACTTTTCTTATTTAGCTCGTCTGTCTTTTCCCCTCCACAGCTTCCTTTACAACTCTGCTTGTTTTTCCTCTTTTCAGCTGGCCTCACTTTCCTTCTTGACAATTTTCCATGTAATGGTGGTGACAGATGACTAAAGAGGCAGAATAAACCAATCATCTATCTAGAGGGCTCTGCCAGTCTCCATCCTGGCTTCTGCAATTATTAGAAATGATAATCAATTCTGGACACTTTACAGTTTTAATGAAAGAACTATTTGGGTATTTTTCCATTGATATCGATAGGATTAAGATATTTAATCAAACAGATGTTGATACCAAATGATTTGAAATATTCCTAAATAATTAGAGAAACAATGCCTCTCATTCTAGGAGTGTAGATATGGAGGAAAAGAGTCCTTCCCATCTTTTGGGCTCTATTGCTTGACATTCAGATAGTTATCTCAAATCAAACATAACACCCTAAAAAGATTTTAAGTACAATAACTAGCCCCTCTGCCAGCTCCTCTGGAGTACCTTTGGTAAGATGCTGTGATTTCAAAAATAAATCAGTCTAATCACAATATTATTTTATTTTAGTCCTGATTTGTAAGCTGTATTTTGCTTTCCAGAAAGAGTGATCCTTGGAAATGCATGTGCAAACCATAAGCCCTTTCCTTTTTTTCTAATGTCTTTTTTGAGGTTCAAGGGAGATGTTGAAACAGTATTTAGCTATTAGCTTTATCCTATATAGATTCAGGAATACGAGCACTGTTAGGTGGGTTGTCTACATTAGTGGACTCTAGCTGTCTCTGTGTTGACAAGATTTTATGGTCACACTACTCATTTTGTTCTACATCAAGCTCAGTCATTGAGACTAGCCTGAGGGAGGGGGAGAAGGAACCCACAGACAAGCATTGTTTGTATGATATACAATACAGTGAGTAAAGCCCATTTGCATTTGCAGGTATAATTCTAGTTTGCTGAAGTTCATTAGTTACTAGGCTTATTGGAATTTCAGCTGTGAACCCACTTGCAGTGGCTCATTGCCATGGTTCACTACATTCCTTTCTTTAATCACCTCAACTTGCCATGTAATTCTTTACTCTCTTTTCCCTCCTCATCTCCGCAGATCATTTTGTCTTTCTCTCCAGTTGGTTCCACGCTGAGAGTTAGAGCTCGGAAGTTCCCAGCCATAGTTAACTGCACAGCTATTGACTGGTTTCATGAGTGGCCGCAGGAGGCCCTGCACTCGGTCAGCAGGAGGTTCATTGAGGAGACGGAGGTGATTGAGGTACAGAGTTTCAAGCTCGTCAGTCATATGAGAAAGCAACACAGATCCCTGAAAGATCAATAATTGAATAAGCTGGAAAAACAATTTCCTTTTTATTCCTTTTGCATGTTCATTGTCTTTTAAGGTTATAAAGCTCACCCCTGCCACTGACTACATTTCTATGACAGGTCGCTGCTGGTTCCCTCCACAGAATTTAAAGAGCTCTCCAGCAGGGCAAGTGGGGATGGGGGAGGGAAATAAACTATGCACTCAGCACTATCTTCCCCCAAATTCCCCTCAATGTTGGGCTTTTGGAGATGCAACAGACCCAGGATTGTCTTGCGCCAAGGGATATATTTAACCCTGTCAACATAATCAGAGGTATTCACTAGCACAGTAATAGACAGGGACAAAACACTTGCAGTCGACAACCAAGATTGTTACTTCAACAGAGCTGCATGTTTCTATCCACTGAAGTTTTGGAAAGATTGAAATCTTCCCATCAGCTACACACACAATTCAGCAAGCAGTTGAAAAACTGGGTGCTGAGTTATTTCTTCCCCTTAAGTTGGAGTCTGAAACTTGACCCCCCAAGAAATCACATAATGGTAAGTTTCTTTTTAGGCTGCCAGTGTGAAAAAAGACCAAACATAGTTCCTGTGACGGGTAGTGAGGCTTTTAAATAACCTAGCAGCTTTTTTGTAATAGTTTTTCCTCCAGTATTATGTTGGGGGAGAAAGCTATTAATTAAAATACTTCTAAAGGACATTGACCTCCTTCTTTTGTTTCTTTGACTTTTGTTTCTGTGCCTTTTTTAGCCTGATTGGGACATGATGCTGTATAACTGATCAGGCAAGTGACACCCTTACCAGTATGAAAGCACAGATAACCCATTTCCTGATGTTGAACTGCTTGTAACTATATAGTTCACATTAAGCCAAAAAAAAATGTTTAACCTATTTCAACATTTCTGAAAATAGTCCTTGGTGAATTCTGCATCCTGGGATTTTGGAAATACCAGGGATCCTCTCTCTTTTAGTAAAGGCTGGCTTTTAGATTGTTTTCTGAAGTAGTGTGATTGTGAAGTGAATTCGCTGGTTATGAATCAGATGGATGCTGAGCAGAGGCTCATGTGCCAGTTTCTGCATGCATGGGTGGCTGGATCTCAACTTCAATAAATGCTTCACAATTTTGATATTGGACATCCTTTGGTGCGACTACCAAGGGCATGTCTACCAGCTTGTGCAGTAGCTTAGTGATATAGACAACTATGTTCATGATGAACTACACACAAATTTGATCTCTGGATGTGAAAAGTTGGTGCATTAGCTCACAGAGACCCCTTGCTCTGCCACATGTGACTATTTTTTAACATTAGAATTTAATACATGTGGAAATTTAGTGCAGAGAAGGCATTGATAAACAGACATCTTTATAAACAAGAAAGAAGTACAGAAATTGTTAGTTTTAGTTCTGGTTAATTCAAACTTGTTGGTTCAGTGGCAGTCAGTGTGCAGCAACCCTGATTTTTGGCGGATTGTACTTCTATTGTTCCGGAGTCCGTCTGGTAGTATAAAGGATTTGTAGAGATCAGAAGCACAGGATTTCAAGAGTGCCAGTTGAAGCTCCTAGCATCTCAAGTCAGCTATCTCCTGGCACAAAGGGGAACGCCGGAGGGAGAGTTTCTAAGCAACTGAACACAGTGGTGTTGACAAAAGCTGCAACTGAAGCACTGCCAGTGTCATGACGTTAAGATATCTCTGAGAAAAGAACTTGCAGAACATGATGCCACCAGTTAAATGCAATAAGAACTGGAACTTTGGGATAAAAGATAGTTTTGTGCTGAATTACTATATTTTCTTTTACCTTGGTAAACTGTACTCACCATTTGAAAAGCCTAAAAGGAAATAACATTTTAATGTGAAGGGAGCAGCCACATTTGCAGTTTCTGTACTCCATTGAGAAGGAAAAAATGCAGAGTTATTTAAAAAGTAAAGATGAGATGAGGGGCTTGCTTGGTGATCTTTACATCTTGGAAGCAGAGATACTTTGTGTCCTTTACCCCTCGTGTCATTGACCGTGATCAGTGCAGGGCAAGTTGAGATATGGAGAGTGACCAATGACATCTACTGGCCGTGAAGAGACTTGCTCCGCTTCTTATGTCAGTATCTCACATCACTGTTTGAAGTACCCAGTTCTACAGTGGTACACTGATGCCTCCTATAGGATTCTAAGAGCAAGAGAGAGAGAGACTCACAAATCCTTACTTTTCTATATAAACATCCTCCAATTAAATAACTCAGTCTTGCCTTGTAAAACATTTAAATAGATTTTGGTGTTAAGGCACCTGAACATTTTTTTTACCATTTTATCAAATTACATATTCCCATTTAGTTTAAGGGAGAAATTATGATAATGTTCAGAAAAGCAAGTGTGTTTATGGTGCGCTTTCTTTTGTTGAAAGCCTAATCATATGTATTTTGATCTGAATGAATATAAATATGATCACTTCCTTAATAAATTTTAATCCACTGCATGAAGAACATATGTCATCACAACTTAAGGCTTGTAATATGAACTGACCCTTTGCTAAGAATAATGTTTCTACATGGTATAGAGTACCTGCTTTGGACACCTAGAAATAATTCATTAACAGGAGGAAATATGTATATGTATGTTTGAGTCTCTTCTGTACACTAAAACAAACAAGTAGTCTCGTGGCAAGATAATGTCTGTGGGTATGTGAAGCCAATTAGAAGATCAGCATGGCAGAAAGACCAGCAAACAAGGGTTGAGGGAGAGCAAGAGTGGAAGGGTAGGCAGGACTGGATTAAGTCTGCATAGTCCCTAGGCAGTTCTGTTTCATAGGCCCTTTGGTGGATGCATTTTTTTAGGTATATCAGTGTTACTGCTGATTTTGTTTTGAAAAAAATCTCAAAAAATTCATCTCTGGTGTTAATTTCTTTTACTTCGTGAAAAAAAGATTGACACTGACATGACCCCGCCTCGTTGTGTATACACTGGGCCTATACTTGATATCTATCTATCTATCTATCTTAAAGAAGAGATCTTTGTTACAGTTTTTATCATACAAATAATAAAAAGGTCAGAATAGCCCTTTAGTTTTTGTAGGCCATAGGCACAGTACCTACGGTGCCTTTTGGATAGTACAGGCCTGGTGCTAGGGCATACCTGGAACAAATAGACAGAGCAGCTATGACCACCATCTTTTGGGAGAAAAATATAATTAAGGGAGGGGAAAGAGAAGCATAAATTAATCAGAAAGGAAGGTGAAGTGAATAGCAATGAGAGCATCTGAGAAAGAGTAGAAAGGGTTGTGAAGGAATAATAACCAGAAAGGAATGGGATGCAAACAGAGGGCCAAAAGAACAGCAGAAGTATATTAGGAAACCAGCAAAGGAGAAGACCATCCTGAAGAAAAAAAAGAAACTGAACTGTAAAGGGAAAAAAATCACTACAGACGAAATACTACATACAGCTGAGAGAGTGACCCCTTTAAAAATAAACTTCTGGGTCAAATGCCAACTCTCTCGTGGAAAAAGGAAACCGGAAAAAGTCAGGCCAATGCTGGAGAGTACCTGGATTTTGTGATTGCTTTAGGTTTTAGCATTTAGCATTCAGCTTCTACAGGTTAAGAGGGAAACCAGTGTTTCACCCCTTATCTTCAGTGAAGTCCTGGCCTTCCTTTTTGAAATCAAAAGCAAACTGAGCCAGAATTCATACCTATTTTTTAATAAGTCTAACACTGTATTTTTTGATTGGGGGGGAAGAGCTGGCAACATCCCAAAGTTTCATTCTTATTTGCTACTAGAGTCTGGGTGCAGCTAGACAATGGTTGTTATAAAACATCAAGTTCAGGGTAATTAAAGAACTTCATTTGGAATAACAGAGGACTTAAAATGTCTCTGCTGCAAGCCCAGTTAAATTTTCAATAAACTCCTTTATGCTGTATTTTTCAATTATGTGTTTAAAAAACCTGAGCTATTTGACTGATCATAGCATCAGGATTTCATCAGACCTGCAGAAAATGGGCACTCAGTTCTTTCTCTTCTTGTGCAAGGACTACAAATACTAGAAGAGACACAGAATAAATATATGAAGATCAGTGAAGTGAAGAACAGTGCAGTCATGGAGGGCAAGCTGGATCACTAGGTAAACTGGACCCATACAAATAAAAACATTAAATACAACCAATTGCAAAGTTATATGTCTAGGAGCAAGGACTGCAGCTATGCTTACAGAATGGGGGCTTTTACTATGGAAAGCTGTGACAATGAAAATGATTTAGGGGTCATAACTGGCAAGTAACTGACCATGAGCTCCCAGTGATCCTCAGATGTGTAAATGGGGGAGTAGAGAGCAGGAGTAGGGCAGTGGTTTTTTGTCTCTGCATATATCATTGGTGGGATCAATAGTGCACACAATGCTGATTTTCATTTTTTTAAAGGGTGTTGATAAACTGAAGAAATTGCAGAAAAGAGCCACAAAAAGGATTCAGTGGCTGGTGAAAATGCTTTGAAGTGAGAGACTTAAGAGCTCAGTTTCTTTAATTTATCAAAAAGAAGAGATTGTTGCTCATTGATTACCGTGTGTAAGCATTTTCATGAAGAGAAAATACTAGTACTGTGTCACATTCTTGTAGTCTAGTAGAGAAAGATGTAACAAGATCCAGTGACTGGAAACTGAAGCCAGATGAATTTAAATTGTAAGTAAGGCTTGCATTTTTAGCAGTGAAGATGATTAACTACTGGAAAAAACTACCTAGCGAACTTAGTGAATTCTCCATCTCTGGATGTCTTTAAATCAAGACTGGGTATCAAGATATGCTTTAGTCAAACATACTCAAGTTAGTGGGCTCAATTCAGAATAATTGAGTGAAACTTAATGGCCTGCAAAATACAGGAGTTCAGACTAACTGATCTAATAGTCCCTTTGGTTTTAAACTCTATGTCTCCGTGAATGAAATATAAAGCTTAGAAAAGCAAGTGACTTGCCTTATTCAACAGAATACTCCTACTATAGGAGTCCTCACTGGAAGGGTGATCATAGTGAGAAAGAGTAAAGCAACTTTAAGTTCAGAGAAACTGAGGAGGAATTGGAGATTATCACGTAATGTGGAAGTTAAGTTGATTTTGGTGGGGCTTTTAAAATGTTTTAAAATAAAAACTCAAACTTACAAACATTAATGTGCAGCATGGCAAAAACAAAGAATGCTGTGTAGAGATGCTGAGATTTAAATGCCACATATGGCTGTATACTAGGGTTAACACCCCATTATAAAACTTTGTTTGAGTCTGAAACAATGTTTGTAAAGTGTGTTTTTTTGAGCTATTGGCTTTATCTGTGTAATCTTGGTGTGCCACATAATGCCCACTTCCTACAACCAACTATTTTCATATTTTATCTGCAAACATAAAAAAGGGAATTCACAATTAATCTCCATTTCCTCAAACAAAAAAAACCTCCCTGCCCCTTTGAAGTTCTATTGTTGCTCACTAGTACCATACTGCTGAAGGCTTGCTGCTAAACTGTGCATTTTGTTTAAAAAATTCTTCATTCTACCCTTGGAGCACTGTATCTTGCATGAGATATAGTGAAATCCAGCATAATATGAGTGATACGACATAACGGCAGCTTGAAATAATGTCCCTTCTTGATCCTAGTACTAACAGGTAGGTCTCCTTCCCTGTTTTGATAAATACCTGAATTACACGATCAAGAGGTTCAGTAGCATGCATCAGTCATTTCTGCTGTTGCTTGATGCATGTTCAGCTAATGAATTTGTTGCCAAAAGCTGAGTTCTGTTGTCAGAAGGTGGAATAACTGATATAGTAATGACTTGTTTAGGTCTCAAAGAAAGCATTAAAAGGGCTTTCCTCATTCAGACATAAATTTTCTTAATTCTGGTGTGTTCGACTGAGAGGGGTTACAGGGTTGTCTGAGATTTGCATACACAAAAAGTCACTATGCTGAGATCTAAAATAAAGTGATTTTCTCAATGAATCAAGAGGCTTTTTATAAAATAAAAAGAAAAAAACTTGACTTCGTATTTCGTTTATAGGTTGAATGAAATCCTTTTTAGGAATCTCCAGTCCTCTTTAGGAATACTGAATATTCCTGATTCAGAACTGGCTAATTTTGGTTATTGGCTTCTTGCTATTTTTTATTTCCTAGTGATCAGCAGTGAAGTCAAAAACTGGAAGTATCAACTAGTTTTATATAAAGAAGGCCGAAGTAGCACTAATAATTTTCTTTGCCTTCATCTCTGAATGGGCTTATACTGAAAAATGCAATGTAGTATTTTTTAAAAAAGAGAGAGATAAAATGAATGGCAGAATAAATAATTTATGCTAATGAAATTACTGCAATTAGTAGTTTCACAATGACCCTTTTAAAAGCCACAGCTGTTAATGTCAGGAAGTGCTGTCACTGCTGACCTTATCATAAGAGAAAGTGACAAATTGAAAATGCAGGGAAGACCAATCATCAAAGAGGTCTGTTCGAGAACGATTAGAGTTTTCTGAAAAACAGTGTGAATTACAACCAGCTGCTCTCTGGCTCAGCATATCTCCCATGCTGTGCCATTTTGTTAAGCTTGATAACAATAGTTATTTTGCCCCATTGAGACAACTTGTCTCAGGCCACTTGCAGCTCTACCGGAACCCACTTCTTCCCTCACTGATTTACAAATGAAACTGTTGTCAAAGACTGCTTTTCAGGATGGCTGAGTAGAGACCTCTCATAAGCATCAAGGCTGGGTAGGGGCCAGTTATTCTGTAAGAAGGTTGCCCTTGGCTAGGATGGGTGTCTGTACTGCAATGTTTGTGTATATAATAGACATTTAAAAGTGAAAGACTGGAACAGATTTCCGCTTGTGACCAAATGTTGTTCAAATGTGCGTAAAATGGTTTTGGTTTTTTTTTTCCCCCCCTTGCTTTAAGAAATAGAGGTATTTTTTGTTTGGTTTGGTTTTAAGCTACCTTTGCTCCAACGAAGGATGTGGTGATGCCTATTTATTCATTATTTTAAAGGCAGTTTATTTCAACTTTACCACACATATGCAATCGTTCCGTGCTTGGTTCCTCTTTCTGATTTCCATTATTACAATCACAGGTAAAATGGGGCAGGGGGGAGTTAAGCTAGCTTTTAAAGCCACAAAAATAATGAGGTTTCTCACTGAGAAAAATTGTAAATCTATCTACACTAAACTGATTGTAATATTAATGATGTAGGTTTGAAACATTTAACTGCATCAACAACCACTCACAAGCAATTTTCTGAAAGATCTCTAAGCATTATTGACAATGCTTTGGTAAATTATGTGTGACTTTCCTAAGAGTTGGTGTAGCTCATTTAATTCATATTAATTGATTTTTAGGCTTCCCTTGATTAATTGAACTGGGTTTGTCTTGTACAGAATGCAATAAATAATGATTAAAATGAGGGAGATGTGACTCCACAAATTATAAAGTTAAGTACGTTAGAAGTCATAGAGGACAAAGTGGAAGTTATTTTCAGTGATGGATCTAAATAAGTCTTCATAGCAGCATTTTCTACTTAATTTTTATATGTAATAGAAAGGGGGAGGGAATTCAACTCTGGAATTACTTCCCCAAGCTCAAAGTCCTACCGAATATATAGGTGTATATTTATATGCTAATATCTCTGATATCCTTAGACTTGTATTATTTTAAAAAGCCCAAAATTTTTCTCATTTAAAATGAGCTTTTCATTCCAAGCTTTATTCAGTAATTAGTGCTCCAGATCAAAGTCTATCTTATCTGCTAGGAAGTCTGGAATGAAATTAATTAGAAAACTTGCACTTAAAACACTTCTTGTTCTTCCCACATAATTTAAGACAAGTGAATGAAGACACATTTTCGCTTTTGTGCTTGGCACATGTTTTGTTCTTGGCATGGAAATATGTAAGTAAATATAATCTCTTTCCTAAGCTTTAAATAAACTGCCTGTTTTGATTATCATGTGTTTATACATTATAAGAGATCATTGGGTATGTCCACACACACTCCTTATTTCGAAACAACAGAGGTTGTTTCGAAATAAGGA
>ML681964.1:18544867-18579800 GCA_007922195.1 Podocnemis expansa | reverse complement strand
GTTAAATGTTAGGTTAGATGATAGAAGAAACTTTAAATATAAAAGTAATTAAGCTCTGGAGTAGGCTTCCACCGGAGGTGAAGAACGGGTTTGTCAGGGATGGTCTAGGTATACTTGGTCATGTCTTAGTGCAGAGGCTTTGGCTAGATGACTTCTCGAGGGTACCTTCCATTCTGCATTTCTGAATCTCTGATTATATATCAGTTTGGGATCCTCAGATGGAAGCCACAAACCATGTTCACTGCACTTATCTCCTATTTTGACAGAATAGATGCCTACCAATTCCAGGAAGTCCAGCACTTCATATCTGACCTAGTGGTCACCTAGAATTTCACAGGTAGCCTCTGGTTTGTGGCTATTCTCAGCTTTCCAGGCTTAGTTTCCTTTCTTTTTCCTCTACTGCGGCATTTTTCTCCCAACCTGCCACATGCAGTTTGGAATGAATCATCTGTGGCTGATCTAGAGCAGCGGTTGTGAAACTTAGGGTCAGAATCCAGTACTGGGTCGTAGACCCTCAAGCACTGGATCATGGCACCCCTTGCTGCCACTGCCAAAAGACTGGAGTCCATTGCTCAAAGATATAATTGTTGGGTCACAGGCATAAATGATTTTTTCAACTGCGTCCCAAGGAGGAAAGTTTGAAAACCACTGATCTAGAGTTTGGGGACCCTCTACTCTGCAACCTACTTTCCCCCCACAATTATTTTCCTTCTTATATTCAAAAGTAGTTTGGATCTCCTGGATTTGTCTACACCGTAAGATTAATAGCATGTTAGATCACATGTTAACTAACCTGATGACCCATCTTTGTACTGAGTTGAGGCACAGACTGTCATGCAGAACAAGATTAATCATGATCAGCTGACAAAATGTTTAACATATAACATGACAGATTATGGTACTGTGGGGGCCAGATTCTATAGTGAATTTACATCCCCTTTATGACATTTAGGCAGCATAAATGAGTCCGAATCTAACTGTAAATGTCCAGAGAGTTCTCTTGTGTATGGAAACTTTGCTTGGTGCATATGAGATATACTATGGTCTGTGCCTATGCCCCCCAGCCTTCAGATAGATAGCATGTAGACTCTACATTGTGGAAGGGGGGACTGGGGTGTGTGACGGAGTGCAGCTTCGGCAGTCCTCTGGGTCTGAACTCATGTGGCTAGCCCAAGTATGTGCCACAGACACAATGTCCACACTGCTATTTTTGGCATGCTGCAAGTGAGTGCAAGTTTGTCCACACAAACTGGGAGGTGAGCTCCCATCTGCAGTATAAACATACCCTCTGACACCCTCATTCTGCTCTCAGCAGAGCTCAGGAACAGGAGTGAATCTTGCCTTGAGCATCTGATGTTTTAGCACACATGTTAACTAACACAATACAACTTTTCACCATAGACAAGGCCTAATACAGCGCTTCCTGGCTGATGTAATACCTTCTGCAGAACTTTCCATTATGAAGTGTCTCTTATGAAGTGCCCCCAGGTTTGACAGTGAATAACAGTTCACCAGGGATTTGAAGATAGGCAGTGTAGGAAAGTGTTGTAATGGGCAGGAAAGAGTCTCATTGTGGGGCATCTGGACCCTATAATAGTGGGTATGGAGAGAAGGCAAATGTCATCCTTCAAAAGAATGGGGTGTGAAATGGACACCCCATGTGATAAGCACCAGACCTTGTTCCTTCCAGCTGCTGAAAGGTTCCTGTAGCCAACCCTCCTAATAAGATCCTTCAATCCTTTACTTTGGTTGTGGCCTTCCACACTACAAGAGAAAATAAAAAATTGAGGCCCTCTAATATTTAATACCTCCTGATTTAAGTGCCTATCTTCCTCTCTCTACATTACCATAATGTAACCTCTGTCTGATTGAGCCCAGGAAAGTTTCCAAGGCTAACCAACCTCCAGGTATTTACACATACCACCACAATCAAGTAGTTTTGAAAACCAGTTTCCATTACTACCATATAATTAACTACTTGTTGTTACTCATTGTACTGTAGTATAACAAATGGGAAACAAATAGTGAGAGTTAATTTTCTGTCAGTCTCTTGATTCATCATACTGAAATAGGCATTTACATTTTTCCTTAAACTATCTGAACTTCAAAACAAACAAGGAGTCTTGTGACACTTCTAAAACCTAACAAGCTTATTTATCATATGAACTTTCATAGGGGAAAATCCTACTTCCATGAAAGCTCATGCAATAAATAAATTAGTCTTTATAAGTGCCACAAAACTCTTTGTTTGTTTTGCTGAACTAGACTGACAGGGTTACCCCTCTGGTACTTATCTGAACATCAGTCCATCCGTTCATTGGCTTCTGTGCTTCAGTCCACTCCTCAGACTTTTGCCCCTTGACCATTTATTGGTCTCTCTCTCTCTCTCTCTCCTTCCCCAGCACAGTCTTTTGAAAAATAGAGTTAATGGCAGAGTACCATAAGTGGCTTATCTCTGGATCCATGGATCTCCATTTGCTCCTTGTCCTATGGCCCAATACCCTTTTTACTGGCCAACAGAGAAAAGTTAAAATGTTATTCATAAAAAAGTTTTTGTAGTTAGCAGTTTTGTGTAATGATTGATAATCATTGCAGCTATTAGTCAGTAAGCAATAATATATATCCAGTTCAAGTGATGTGATGGGTTTCACCTTTCACTTCTAATGCCTTCAGAACTATATTGTAAAATGGCAAATTAAAATAATTGTCAAGGGCATACAATATCATAATGAACTGTAGGTTTTTTTTAAAAATGACAGATATGCCTACTGGTGCAAATACTGTATAGAGGGCTTGGAGGCAAAGGGACCTCAGAGGAGCAAGTGGGATTTAGTCTTGGGAGAGGAGTCAGGGCATGGGTGTTCAGTTTTCAGAAATTGAAAAGTTAGCAATACTAGGAATTGGGGCTCATGTACAATAAAGAGAAAACAATTCAATTTTTAATTAATTAATTAAAATTGGATCCAACAGGACTCAGCAACATCATTCTGAAGACATAATATGTTGTTGTTTCAGTATTATTTGGGGCACATTGTACTGTAAGCACCATAATAAAGTCATGTGCTAAAAATCTGTGTGAAATCTGTTCATACACACACCCACACACAGACAGATAATACAGCATGTATTAGATCTCAGGCTAAGCTGGGTTGGACCATGTTGATATTTGTATGGGAGACATTGTTTTTTATTATTTATCTTTAAAATTGTTTGCATAACATCACACATTTATCCATCACTCTGCAATGGTGTAAAATACGTTTCTTGTCTTGAAGATATTACAATCAAGGGCCTAATTCGGCAAGCATTTATCACTGAGTATAAGTGCTTGCTACTGTCAGTTGTCTCACAGGTTCCAGGGCACACCGTTCAATAGTAAGTTTTTAAAAATGGGTATGCACCATTCCATAAAATTTAAGTAATATGCGATCTATAAAAAAAAAAAACCTCTGTATTAGCTAGGTATAGTATTACTAACATTATACTTTTATACACAAGAGTTACTGATGAAGTGTATTGTATTGTAAGAGCAAAAATCCAAAGGGTTAGCCATGTTAGTTTAGTTCAGTAAAACAAAGAAGGAATTCTGTGGCATTTAAAGGCTAACAAATTTATTTATTGCATGAGCTTTCCATGGGAGAAAATTCCATTTTGTCACACACTTTGAAGATGAGGGAAATTACAGAATGGGGGGAAATAAATGCGGGGAGTGTAAGTCATGGGAAAAAGTCACACTGTAATAGCAAATCAAAACAGTTGTTAAGAGTCAAACACTGGGAAACAGCATACAGAGGAAGATGAGGTCAAATCACCTGTTATAATGCCAGAAAAATCCAAAGTCCTGATTAAGTCCTGAAGCAATGCAACTGAATTTGCAAATTAATTCAGTTTCACTAGCTTCTCTTTGAAGCCTTGATTTAGTATTCATTTGTATGCGCACAGCAATTAACAAATCGTTAATGGAGTGATTACAAAAATTGAAATGCTGACCCACTGATTTTAGTTTGTTGTGGTTTCTGTTGTCAGTTTTGTGCCCATTAATTCTTTTGCACAGAGACTGTCCTGTTTGTTCAACATGCAAGGCAGAGGGGCATTTCTTGCACATGATGGCATAAATTACATTGGTGGATGAGCAGGTGAATGAGCCTGTGATGGAATAGCTGGTATCATTAGGTCCTGTAATAGTGTCTTTTGTGCAGACATTTGGGCAAAGTTGGCAGCATGGTTTGTTGCAGGGATATATGCCTGCTTTAATGGTTCTGTTGTTAGGTCTGTAGTTGCTGGTAAGTATCTGTTTAAGGTTGGGGGACTGTCTGTAAGCGAGGAGAGGGCTGTCTCCCAAGACTTGAGAGAGTCAGGGATCATCTTGTAGAAGAGGCTTTAGATCCTGAGGATGTGCTGTAGAGGTTTGATTTGTAGGTGATAAGTTGTAGGTGATGACTAGCGACATTCTGTTTTCTTTCTTGGGCTTCTCCTGTAAGAACAGTTTACTTTAGGTATATTGAAGGGCATGGGAGGCTAGAAAATGCACCTGGATAGGAAAATACCATGTAAGCCAGAAGCTGAGATAGATTGTTGTTAGAGGAAGATCACTAACTAGATTCATCAGTTCTTTCCCCTTTGCTGTAATGGCTCCCATTCTTAGATGATTTTTTGTCAAGAAAATGTAGCATTTTCCTTTATATATAATTGAAGCATTGCCAACTCTTGTGGGTTTTTTTTTTCATAAAGGACAGGATTTTGATGGGGATGGGAGCAGGTGCCTGGTCTCCCAATAATGTCAGAAACTCCAGTCTTCTAGCTGATTTGAGCACTGCCTGGAGGTAGACCCCTTCTTATTGGTTGCTTAGGCCCAGTAGTTGGGTAAATGGGGCAGGCAGCCAGTCCAAGGAGCTGCAAGAAGAAATCTCTCTCTCTCTTTTTCCTCCTCCCAACAACTGAATCTATCATCATGGGAGCAGGAGGGAGCTACATAGCCCAGCCACTCAGGATGGGGCCCTCTGCTCCTTTCTCCTCCTCTTTTGTGAGCAACAAAGACAGGGTGACACCTTTGCTCCTGCAGGATCTGGCCTGGGAAGAGACAGAGGGGCTGTTGAACCCATGGAGCTGCTCCATATCATAGAATCATAGAAACATAAGGTTGGAAGGGACCTCAAAGGTCATCTAGTCCAACCCCCTGCGAGAGGCAGGACCACACCCACTAAACCATCCCAGTCATAGTTTTGTCCAGCCGGGCCTTAAACACCTCCAAAGATGGAGACTCCACCACCTCCCTAGGCAGCTCATTCCAATGCTTCACCACTCGCCTAGTAAAAAAGTTTTTTCTAATGTCCAGCCTCAACCGCCCTAACTGCAACTTGAGACCATTGCTCCTCGTTCTGTCCTCTGTTACTACCGAGAACAGTTGAGCTCCATCTTCCTTGGAGCATCCCTTCAAGTAGTTGAAGGTTGCTATCAAATCCCCCCTCAATCCTCTCTTCTGCAGACTAAATAAGCCTGATGCTTTCAGTCTTTCCTCATAGGGCTTGTGCTCCAGCCCTTTAATCATTTTGGTTGCCCTCTGCTGAACTCTCTCTAGCATGTCCCTGTCCTTTTTGTAGTGGGGAGCCCAAAACTGAACACATATTGTCATGGAAGGCTGGGTAGCTGCATAGATGCAGGGTGGGGGCTGAAGTAGTATATAGAGGGGCCGTGAGGGATGCTGAACTGATATGAGGACAAGGTGATCTGGAGGTTGGGGGACAGAATTAATTGGTGGGCTGGAGATGGACAGATGTGGGGGCAAAAAAATCTGCTTACCCAATAAAGGTGGGAGAATGAGAAACACTAATTGTCTCTCTCACACACTGTGGTTAAGCAAGAGAAGCTCAAAAATCAAAATACCCTATCATCCTTCTTTTTAAAAAAATTTCATGAGTGTTGGGGCGGAGGGCAGGAACCATGATTTTTGATCTTTTGAGGTTGGAAACATTGTAGTTGGCACTTCTCCAGAAAATAAAAGAAAGGAAACTTCTGACTATACTCTGTAAATTCTGTTTTTATGATACCAAATTCCCAGTTCCTGGCCTCTGTAAATGGACCCTTGGTAAATGTCTGCCAGGAATTGGGGCATGGGCAGTCAGGCGTAGTGGTCAGAGCCAAGATTCACAAGCCAAGGGCCAGAACTAGATTACCTACAGTCAGGGAAGGCAAGAGCAAGGTTGAAATGGATCTGGAACAAGCCTGGGTTTGTCTGTACAACCTGTCAGTGATTTAACTAGATGAAGACAGCCTCTAGGACAGGGGCTTCAAACTCACGACCCACAGGCCACATGTACCTCCTAAAGTTATTTCCTGCAGCCCACAATGACAATATTGTTATCTGCTGTGTGAAAAGATTTCAGGGGTGCGGCTATCGGACTAACAGACTAGTCCTCATGCAGCCCTCATCGTGTTTTGAGTTTGAGACCCCTGTGCTAGGAGTTTTCTCCAGGTCTTAGTGTGACTGTGGGGATGAGGAAATGAAGTAAGCTACTGCAGCCAGGAACTCTCTGGGCAAGAAATCCAGTGGTTCTTAGCCTCATAAGGTGCACAGCCCATCATTCACTTCTCTGCCAAAGCTGTTAGGTGGCAGCATGGATCTGTCGGTCACTCATGGACCCACCAGGTCTCAACTGATAACCATGGTTCTGAGCAAAGCATTTTTTATTTACCCAAAGGTACATCACAAGCAGAGCAAAGGAATAAAACTACAGAACACCTCTAATGCCTGGGCCTAACCTAAACTTTATTCTTTTCCTTTCAAGTTTTAGGTAAGTTCCATTCAGCACAAACTCCCATTCCACGTATGGGAGAAAAAGATAACCCCTGCAACATTCTCTGTCTCTCTCAACAACTCCTCACTAGAGCTGGTTAAAGCTTGGACTTTCTATTTTGTGAGAACTTTTTCTACATTTCACAAGTTGTTTTCATTCCACATAAGAACAAAATCAAATATTTTTTAAATTTTCTCCAAAATGAAAATTCTGATAACTTTTGTTTGGGAAAAAATGGTTTGGAAGATATTTGAATATTATGTTTAATTTTGTTTTTGTCTTTTACACTTTTTCATGATGTGTCATATTGTGCAATACTACTATTGATATCTTAATGTGATATAATATAAATAGTTGAAATTTTCTGTTATTTTTATTTTATAATTAAAATTAACAGCAACTTCTACTTAGTACTAACTGAAACATCTTAATGTCTGTTCTAGATCACATTGTTTCCTCTTTGTGTTGTGTTGAAATAGTTTAACACAAAGTGTTGCCTCCTTCCTCCTCGGGCCACAGTGTTTTTGATGGCTTAGTGCCCTTTTGATCCTAGGCTTTCATCTGGGAAAAAAATTAATCTGGTCTGACTGAGCGAGGCAGGTTTAGGGTTATCAGATACCAAAGGTCAGAAAGGAGGACAGGGAAGTACAAAAATGATGACATTGGAGGACATGTAGAAAATGTAGTATTAATATAACTGTCATTACCATAATATATCATGGAAAATGGGTAATGATTAATGAATGTACCATTAAAACTGCACAATGTCATGTGTTTTTTAAATTATTTTAAAATAAAAAAAATTACCGAAATGTTTTCTTTTACTGAAAACCGGATATTTTCATTACATGAAGGTTTTTCATGACCCTTTCATTAATGTTCATGAGACTAAAAAAAGTTAAAAAACTAAATTTGCAAATATAAACTCAAAAAACACCTAAAAAAGTTTTTTAAAAAGCAGTTAACTCACCTCTCATTTTTCATTTGCCACAGCAGCCCATTTTACAATTTAAAAAAAATTGTCCTAAATCATTCTATCCAGTTCAAATGTGCCCCTTTATTTGTTTTACTTAATTGGTCCCTGTTACTAATTTTATTAATGGTATTCTTTATTTTCCTTCATTTTATTAGTGTCCCTATATTTCTTTCCCAATTAGCCCTTTCATAGGGAGCAACAGGCCAAAAATTAAAGTACCTAACAAAGGTCTTAAACCCACAACCTTGAGGTTAAGAGACACTGTTCCCACCAACTGAGCAAACCAGGCTGCTATCAGAAGGCAGGAGTCCACTGTCAGGGGATTTCTGATGTCTTAGTGAGGAGGACTGGTTTATGCAGAGCTTTGATTGGGCCATGTGGGCATGTGGCTGCCTCTGAGTTCACTGCTCCAACACCCAGCCGCTGGGGGAAGATTCCTCTACTGGCCTCAGGAACTTGGGTGTTATAAGGTTTTGGGGGTTTTTTTGGTTTTTGGTTTTTTTTTAACATTCTACTCCTCATTAGTAAAAAGCCAGACAAAATCACCTATTTTTAAAACGCCTGAAGGACATGAAGGTAAAAAGGAGGATATATCCTCCTTTTGCTGGACATCTGGTAACCCTAGGCAGGTGGGCATTTACCAGTAACTCCCATGTGTTTCCATAAGGACCCTTTGTATTCTCATTAGTCACACCTTGTATTTTTGCTTTCCATGGGTTCCCCCGAACAATTTGTTTTGACTGGTCTCTATGCAGGATAATATCAAGCAGGTAAACTGCAATGCATATGCTTTTGTAAAATATTATTCAGATATCTCCATAATTCTACACAGTCATGAAAGAAAAAAATTGTTTCTAGCTTTGTATGTTAGACATTTCTTACTATTTGCTGCATTCAAAACTCAGTAACATTCCATTAAATCTGACAGGATCAGTGTTAACATTGCACCTTTCTCAGGTATCCTTTTGGAAGCCCTCAGATGAAGCAGTAGCTTTTTGTGACACAAAATGAATATCTTTAACTTCCAGGATTAAAATCATCGTCATAAACAAAGTAGAATTTTTGTGGCTAATGAGGCAAGCAATACAAATCACCCTTGCATATCAGGATCTAACCTCGTATTCCAGCTGTTCCCACTCTCTCCAACATTGTATTACTCTAATTTAAAACTTTTGTACTGCATGAATTCTTTGAAATTCTCTTGATTGCATGTTTTCACTCCCATAGATTTGCCTATCCAAACTACTGATCATGATAATTACAGTCTAAAACTTTTTTTTCCAAGGAAATCATGCTGTTACAGAACAGTGTACTCTTTGCTTCTTATTTGCACTTCTAGTACCTCAGAAGTAGTCATTTTTGTCCAAAGCAGAAGTTAGATAAGCAGTTTCTGAAACTACTGTGGGACTACAAAATGGCTTCAGGAGACCTGTCTCCAACAGCTTTCTTTCAAAAATCTTTTTTTACAGTATTCTTGTATTCAACTCATGCCTCACCTGAGTGTTCATGTGCAAAAATGAGACTTTTCAAGCTAGTTGTCTTCTCAGTTTGTTAAACCTTAGAGGACATGTCTGCCACTCCAGCATCTGACTCAGAAACCATCTTTCTTTCATATTTCTTCATTCATTTGTTTTTGCTGTGCTGGGAAGCATTAATTTTCTTTTGGAAGTATAGGGGGAAGGATGCCTAGGCAGTGGAGGAAAAAAACCTATGATAAATACATTGAACTTTATTTTTCTGCCTTCTTTTAATGATTGTTAAAGGTGACCCATGAAAGGAGAAGAATGTGTTTGTGCCCTTTTGATTCTTCATCAGAAACAAAGAGGATGATTTTTAATTTTTTGTTTTAGAAGTAGTAGTAATGTCAGGGCTTCCCTAGATTTTTGGGAGGACTTACTGGAGATTTTCAATGACTATTGAGGGCTTTCTTAAGCTTTAATGGAAGGGTTGGGCTGAATAATGAATGTTTAGTAATAAAAAAAAAATTCTCTGTGTTTCAGTTAAAGAGGAATGAATAGAAATAGTTTTAAACCTGCTTCTCCTCTAAAAATCCTTCCTTTTCTCATTTGCTCACCTTTCAGTGTCCTTTGATAATATGTCCCATTAGTTCCTCACTTAACCTTAGAATCTTCCAAGGTAGAAGAGATTGAAGGGTCTCACATATAACAATGAGCAGAGAGAAAGGGTAGTCTTTTGGTTAAAGCACTGGATTGAGACTTGAGATTTGCTTTCCATTTCTGGTTCTGCTACAGACTTCATGTGTGACTAGGGGCTAGTTATTCGATCTCTCTGTGCCTCAGCATCTTTCTGCAAAATGGAGGTGATCATTCTTTTAATCTTTTTTCTATTTAAATTGTAAGTTCTTTGGAGCAGGAACTATCTCTTGCTATGTGGCAGTGTGGTCCCAGTTCTGATTGGGATCTTTAGGCCTTACCAAAATATTCATTGTTATCTCATTAAAGCAGAAACCTGGCTCTTTTCAAAACAAATAACTTCAGGCTTTCACTAGCATGTAGTGCAATGTACCGTGTTTCACTTAGTTAGTGATCTCCATTACTTCCATATATGTTTAATAAGAGCCTCTGGAATTTATTTATTTAGTAGAACATAAAATGCCCCAGGAGCTCCATGGGCATATAGAAAAACAGAATTCCTGCCCTAAAGAGTTGACATCCTTTAGAACGAAGCACATTCTAGACATGTAAAATATTATTATTAAATTACTGAAAAAAACCACTGAGGTTACAAAACCTATATCTGACTCATTTGTACAGGATCTGGATAGCAATTTGTGCAGGCTCACAGCATCATTTGAAAAAGCAACAGCAGAGAAAGTCCAATGTCAAGAAGATGTGAACCGAACCAGCAAAACTATTGAGCTGGCTAACAGACTTGTCAAGGGACTTCAGGTGAGTAGACTTTTTTCTTAATGCTGTTTCCAAAATTAATAATGAATATATTCCAAATATTTTAAGCTATTCTGGTAAAATTAAAAAATTCTAAAGTATAAAATATTCCCAGATGACTGATGATTTAAGTCAATTCAGTAAAAAACAAACAAAGAAATAAAAAATAAGAGGCAAGGTATAAGTCAAACAAAATCTGAGAATAATAAAAATGGTGTTATCCATTCAAAAAAAAATCACATGCCACTTGCTAGGTTATGTTTGCATGGACCCCAGAGAAAAGTCTCCATAACTAAGTCACCACATTTGTACACAACTGTGAACACATTGTGACAGCATGGGAAGATTTTGGTTAATGAGCAGAGAGACTGAACAATCCTCTAGGTCAGGATTGAGTCACATTGCATCCGCCCACATTTCATTTAGTCTGTAAGTAAGTGGCATATATCAATTGGATACTTTCTGTGTTGCTTTTGCAAAAATTATTCACTTTAATAGGAACAAAATGTATTTCTGTTTAAAAAATAGTATAAATTTCAATGTAGTGATTATTTTTATGCACAGACAATATCATCATAACAAAACAGATGCCTGTTTAATGGTCAGTTTCTACATAGCTGTTCAAGTAATCCATAATGCTGCTATATGGTTTCTCTAATTACACAGTTAATCCTGTCTTGGCACAATAAGTGGAATTTATTACACATTGTTTCTTGGTAAATTAATATTAATAATAAAACAACAACATGAAAGATGGTTATACTACACAGTTCCCTATGCTATTCCCAATGTATGTTTAAAACATTTTTTTAAAAATATTTTAAAGTTCAGTTAGATTTAAGTAAGTCTTTGTTTACGAATTCTGTAAGAATGCAACTCATTTTCTTCCCAAGAAATGCCTCCATTTCTGCAGTTTAGGTGGGGGAGGTAATATCTTTTATTGGACCAGCTCCTGTTGGTGAGAGAGAAACTTTTGAGGTCACTTGAAGAAGAGCTCTGTATAAGAGTGAAATCTAGTCTCAATCACCAACAGAATTTGGTCTAATAAAAAATATTGCCTCACCCACCTTTTCCTATAACATTCTGGGTCCAGTACAGCTGCAATGACACTGCATATCTGGAGTGAGTCAGTGAAGGCTACAATGAAGGAGATTAGGTCACTCTGGAAAACAAAATGGAAGATTATCACCTACTGAAACGATGTGATGCAATTAATTAAAACAAGCCAGTTTTTGTCATCTAGTTAAATTTAACTTGCATATTGTCAGACATTAAAGAAGAAAAAAATTCTGTTTGTTACAGCACAGTGAAACCACTAATTTATTTTGTTATTTGTTGGGTACTGACAATTTTGGTTGAAGCAAGACAAACCTAAAATTGTGACCATGAGCCTGATGCTACAAGTCCTTACTACCATGTGTAATCCGACTGAGTTCTTGATGGGGTGGGAAATGCCTGCTAGTATCAGTTTTAAGGATTTATTTCAAATGTGAAGAAAATTATTTTCAAAGACTGAGAATTTTTCTTAGTGGTGGGGAAAAAATATTTTAAAGGGTTCATTGAGAATGTCAGGTCTTTTCCTCTGAGAATAAATTCTTTTTGAGTAGAACAGGAGACAGTTAACTTCTGAAAAACATCAAGACTGATGATTTTGTCTATATAGCATTGACCTGAAAGCTCAACCATTCAGACTAATAAATCAGGCAATTTATATTTAATCATTAACTAACTCCCGAGCTGAACAGCTGTTCAAAATTAGAAATGGGTCACCCTGGCCAGGATGACATTACAGGCAATCTATAATGCATTAGAATAAAATTATAGTGATTTTTAACTGTCTGGAAATTTATTACAGTGCATGTTCGTACTCTTAAACCCTTGTTAGCCAATGTCACTAGTGATTTATGGTGCTTGGTTAGTATGGTAAAATTACTGAAGATTTAAATAGACTATCATTCTGTGTTTAGTAAATCTTCAAATTTCAAAGCTATTTTGGAGAATTAGGTGGGTGAACTTTATTGTTTATGACTTACCAACCAGTGACAACAAGAAAGGACAAAGGATAAATCTAAAAGTCTTCTTGTAAATTAATGGATTTATTGTCTGGTTGACTTAAATTAATGATTTAAGGGAGAATCTAATGGGTCAACAGAAAGTACTGGATAGCTGAAATACTACAAAATGAAGGTACTTGATTACAGAGGTAATTGTTAGTGCTTTAAACAAAAATATTTCTTGGGCATCTCTGATGCACAAAAATACAATTTAGAATTAAGCCCCATCACACATATCAAGTTCCATTTCACAAGTTCACACCATGACTCTTAAAGTGCTCAGATAAGTAAGAATTGTGGTTTGGATAAAGATACTTCAGCTATCTTTGTGGATAATTGGGATGCACATACGTTAATGCAGAGGTCTGGAGATGTGTGTCTTTTTGGGACTCTTGTCCATAAAGAGTAAAATGATTAATTTGAAATATCTCTTACTTTTCTGCCGTGTGACTTACTTTCACTGTCTCATGTTGATCAAACCATGAAAGGGACTACAAATCTGGAAAATTCTATGGCTTGTGAATTTCATTATTTTTCTAGTTTTCTTCAGTCAACAAAATTTAAAGATTTTGTCAGAAGTGCTGGGTGGGGGTCCCTGTCAAGTTGTCCTGCAATATACTTCCCTGCACTCATCCTGGCAACTACTGCGTTGGATCTGTGTGCTTATTGCGGGATAATCTTTTGAGGTCTCCAGAATATCTGCAGGTATACCTGTTTTTAAATAGCCTATCACTAGCTCACCTGGTGCCACTGATATTCCTGAAAGAGCAAGAAATATTCCTATGCGTGTATATTTACAGCTATTTCAGATACATTTTTATAATTTATAGTTTAAAATGTCAAGAAAAAAATAAAATAAAATACATTTATAACAGTATCTTAATATTTTACAGGCTACATCCTCATCATTCAGAATTCTGCCATAATGAAATACATGTATTTACAACCATTGCTAACATGTTGAAAATATACATTAATTTTCCAGAGCGATAGCCTTAATCATAAAAAAGTAGTATAAAAGTAGTAAATGAATATCTTTAAAAATTTAGGCAAAATCTATGCTTTTAGTAATCTTTGGAAACTGATGCTGCTATCAATCCTCACTCAAGATGCCAATTGGAATTCCAAGTCAATGGGAATTCCACATACAAACCAGTTTTGGGGATTGTGTGCCAAGCACTTTAAAATTTATTTTTCTAAAATGTTATACATTTTGATTGGAAATATAAAATATATTTCTAAAAATGTATGATATATTTAAAGTACCTTTTCCAGTGGCTCTAGGCGCTTTAACAGCTCTTAAATACAGAATGAACTTTTTGCACAGGCCTTGTGGAGTTAAATAATACTTGTCTATATTATTTCTAATAATAACCTCCCAACATTTAACCATGTAATATGTCTCCAAAACATCCCAAATATGGATTGGAAAAAGATTTACTTTGCAGCCTGGTCTGAAGATTAAGAAATCCAGACTCTGCAAAAATAAAAACATCAAGTAGAACAAGAACAAAAGTCAAAGAACCTCTTATTGTGAATGCTGTGCCATCAGACCCTCTCTCTTACAAACCATCAAATTTGTAATGTGGTGTTTCAGCTGATTCTCATTATGGGATACCATCAAGGATACAAAGTCAGACTTTCAGATATTCATGCTTTAAACCACTGAGATTTTCTTCCTAGATATTTCTTTCAAGTATCTGGCCCTCACTATTATGCTTTCCAACAAATATAAAGAAGTTGGAGAAAGAAATTTATTAGTTCCAAATCATTACAGTTTTTAATTCTGTAAAGTCTCTGTGACTCATAGTGGGTGAGTCAAAGTAAGACAAAATATGAATAGAACTTCTTCAGTCAAAAGTTGAACTAAAGATTAAGTCATATCTTTGCTGATGATTTAACAGTTTGGTTGACATTTTTTTCCTTGTAATTCATCATTTTTGGCCAGAAGCAATGAAATACCACACAAAACACTATTAACAGAATATATATGGGCTAACCAGAAGAAAGAATTTACTGGAAAGAAAAAGAAAGAGCATGTTTACTCAATAATGCCATCCTAATGTTGCAGACACAGAAGTTGCCAATAGACACAAAAATGTAGGAGAGAGACTAAGTAGGTGAGGTAACATCTTTTAGTAGTTTTTGAGCTTTACCATTCTTCCTCAGCTTTAGAGAAGGTAACCTGGGTGTCAGAACTAATCATAAAAAAGATTGATCCTTAAGCATAAAGGGGTTCACGTGGTTTAGGAGACCCCTTGAAGTGAGCACTGACTTATGACCTCTGCAGTCGTAGGATGAAGGAGGGTTAATAGGCAGCAGTATGAGTTACAAATTTTTATAGAGTCCAAAAACCAGTGACTATATGAAGTCCAGGTTTTTTAGTATACAGCAGAGTTATGAATTTAAGTTCCTAGTTACATCTTTTGAAGTTGTCATACAGGTTTCCTTTGAAGACAGGAGCTTGGAGGTCTTTGTAAGAAGTAGTCACTCACAGGTGATTGTGTTTTTGCCAAGTTCCAAAGGGGCAGCCGTGTTAGTCTAGTCCAGGAAAAAAAAAAAAAAAAAAAGGGGTGTGTTCACACAGCAGTCTTATTTCGAACCAACAGAGGTTGTTTTCGAAATAAGAAACGCCATGTTCACACAACGTACCGTTGTTTCAAAACAACAGGTTCTGTTGTTTCGAAACAACGGCGTTGTTTCGAAACAACTTAAACCCCATTTGGTTACAAAACAACATTGTTTCACAATGATTGTTTCGAAACAATCCCATCTGAACATGTTATTTTGAAACAACGGTGACTCATTTCGAAATAACTGTTGTCCAAACCTGCTATTTCGCTTTGAGCTTTTTTCCTTAATTTGAATTAACATTTTCTTAATTCGAATTAACTTATTTCGAAATAACGCCTTATTTCAATACAAGTTTAGAAACAACTTGTATCGAAATAACTCCCTGTGTGTGAACACAGCCAAGGAGTCCTGTGGCACTTAAAGACTAACAGATTTATTTTATGCATGAGCTTTCGTGGGAGAAAATCCCACTTCATCAGATGAGGGAATTTACAGAATGAAGTGAAAATAAATGCAAGGGAGTGAAAAACATGGGATCAGGTCACACAGGTTTTTTGTTTTTGTTTTTTTGTCTGCCATGTGTCTTTATGAGTTCAGTGCTAACAATCTCCCTCAGAACACCATTTTTGCCAGTGGATGTCACCTTGCTAAACACCCTTCACGAAGACTGTTACCCACACACTAGGGCACCCCACCTTAATATGAACTGTAGGCATAACTCAGTTAATTTAGGCACCCCCATCTTTTCCCAATTCCTAGAGCTCAGGGCATTACCTGGTTAACTTAAGTACCCCCTTTTACCTAGTTCTTAGAACTCAGGACACAATTATCTGTGGATTTGGGGGCCTTTTACTAGTGAAAGAGTTTTACACGGTAATATCCTTAACCTCTGTTTATTAACAATTACCAAAACAGAATTATACACAGGAGGCATGTTGTGCTCACCACTCCCAGTAAGGCAGAAGAATTTTTCTTAGACGCCAGTCAAGATTAGATTGTCCAGGGCTTCAGGTCCCCCACAGTATGATTGGCAGGTGTGGAGCCCCTGGCCCTTCTCATCTTGTGCTATTGTCCTGGACTTAGTTTCTGAAGAACCTCCTTTTGGACCCTAGTTTATATACCATAGTTAAAACTTGTTTTCTACTAAGTGATACCTTAAACAATCATTTTAAGCTAAAATAGTACAAAACAGAACTTTTCACCAGTCCTAACCAAGTACAAAATACCTCTTTAATCAATCATACCCCACCACCTTAATTGATTTAAATCTTGCAGAAATAGTTCTGCCGTAGACAGAAGCAATTAAAGAATCAAACAGAGATCATACAGATAAGCATTAAACAAGTAGAACCATAAAGACAAAACAATTAAGTATAGATTTCACAATCACAACTGTTAAGTGATTCCTTGCCAGACAGAAAGCTATTGAATAAAACAGACAAGGAGTCCTGTGCCACTTTAAAGAGTAACAAAATCATTTATCGCATGAGCTTTCATGAGTGAAATCCCACTTCATCAGACACATGAAATGGAAACAATAATATGGAAGGAGCTATATAAATGCAGAGATGATGAAGTGGAAGTTTACCTATGAAAGCAGTGCTGGAACTAAGTATCTTGGCACCCAGGGAGCACCCAGAGCAAGCAGCATACGGAATGCGCCCTCAGATTGAGCGGTGAATGGAGCTGCTTGCTACATGCCTGGGGCAAAGCCCAGTCGCTCTGCCCTAGATATGGCCCTGAATGAAAGCTCAAGCAATGAATAAATTTGTTAGTCTTTAAAAGTGCCACGGGTTTCCTTGTGACTCCTTGTTTGTTTTGCTGAACTAGACTAACATGTCTTCCCCTCTGGAACTTATCAAATGATGTTTTCTTTAAATATAGTAAGAACTGGGTTTTCTTAATCTGATGATGGTGGTAATGTTAGTACAGAAGTGTTTCCTTAATGGCCCAATATTACATTCTTTTGATGAAATTTAGATCTTATGTGAAGATGTGATTCTCTGCTTTTTAGCTCGTGACGACTGCTGCTGCTGCTTATAGCAGAAAAAAGCCTCAGAACTTACACAATAGCATCTCTGCATATCTCACCTGTCTACAAGACAATACATAACACTGATACCCATCCCAAACACATCATCAAATTCCTCGATTTCATCCTCACTCATAACAAGTTTGCATTTAGTAACAAACTCTTTCCTCAAAACATAGGAACAGCAAAGGACACCAGGGTAGCTCCCAAATATGCCGTCCTCATCGTAGGCCACCTCAAGGAAGAATTTGTTTTTTAAAATGTACTATGATGTATGAGAGATATGTGAGATACATCAATGATAGTTTCATTCTCTGGGCAGAGAACCTAAACTCTCACACATTTCCACCACTATTTCAACAACTACCACCCATTCATCAAACTCTCTCAAGAACACTCCCACGCCAGCATCAACTTGTGGGAGCCCAGAACTGGCTTCAAAACTGGAACCTTGCAGACAACTACATACAGGAAATCCACAGAGCACCGTGTTTACCTTTCAGGTACAGCTATCATCCCAGACATATCAAGAAATCTGTTATCTACAGTTAGCCTCATAAATGCCACAGAATATGCTCCAAAGAGAAAATCCAGGATACACACATGAACACACTTAAAACTGTTTTCATCAAACAAGGACATTCCATCACTGCAGTGGATTGCATCATGGAATGGGGCACCCAGATACCCCAAGAGAATCTGTTTCACTACAACTCTGCTGTCCGCATACCTGGAGTTGTCACCTACCATCCAATACTGGAACACATATGGGATGTCATCCATCAAAAACAATCCAAACTCAATGGACACCACATCCTGAAAGCAATCTTTTCCAAGTCCCCTCTTCTGGCCTTCAAACAAGCCACTAATCTTGACAAACTCATTATCAGAGACAGTCTTCCCACAAACCAGGACATGCCAACCCAAAATGGTATCAGACCCTGACAAAACAACAGATACAAAACCTGCAGCCAAATCTCAGCTGCTATGATTTTCCCCACACATTTCAAGGTCTATGGGTCCTACACATGATTATTACAACAGGTAATGTACCTTATCCACTGCACAAATGTCCAAATCATAACTATGTCAGTGAAACCAGACAATCCCTATGCTACCAAATGAACTCACAAAAAATTATAAAAGCTGAAAACACCCTTTCACCTGTGAGTGAACACTGTTCACAAAAGAATCATTCCATGTCTGACCTTTCAGTCCTCTTCCTGGAAGAAAACCTGCCCCACACCTTCAGAGGCCAGGAACTTAATTTCATAACTTTGTTAGAATAAAAAGATTGTGGATTTAAGACACATGGTTTTATATGTTGTTGTATCAGCTTATAACACATTTTGCTGACTTTTAATCCACCTTCATCCTACAGCTGCAGAGGTGTTAAGTGGCCACTTCATTTCAAGTGGTCCCCTAAAATGTGTCATCCCTTTATGTTTAATAATCTGTCCCACCTTCTAGTTAACTGTGAGATTCTGACTACCTTTTCCAGATCTGAGGAAGAGCTCTTTGCAGCTCAAAAGCTTGTCTTCTCCCTCAACAGAAGTTGATCTAATAAAAGATGTTACGTCTCCCACCTTGTCTGTTTTGTGTCATGGGATCACCATGGCTTAAAAATAAATAAACAAACAAACAAACAAACAAAATTATATAGATAGTCATCTGAACCATACCTCTAATTCTTCTGAAATTCTCTCATCATTTATATTGTACATTTCCTTATACCAAATTACTGTGCTTCTAATTATTTTTATTTCTGTTAATTCTGAGTTTAAAGAGGTGGTTAACACACATCTGTCCATGAAATTTTATAATTTTGCATTTTAGGCTGAAAAAATTCGTTGGAACCAGTCTATTAAGCATTTTGAAGCTCAAGAAAAGACACTATGCGGTGATGTCCTGTTAACAGCCGCCTTTGTGTCCTATGTTGGATCCTTTACAAAACAATATCGTCAAGAATTGGTGGAACACGTGTGGATTCCTTTCCTTAAATCACAAAAGATAAAACTTATTATATGAAATGGTGGTCCATAATGGAAGCTCAGGTTCACTAGCTTCTCTGTAGTTCAGGATGTAAAAGTACAGGTATGCTCTGAAAAAGTATTATAAAATATCTTTGTGGAGTTCAGTGCTTGTTTTTCAATGGCTTTGCATCTGATTACAAGTAAAAAGTTTTCTCTGACTGTAAGGCTTGCAAACACTACTTGGGGTCTGAATGCCAAGTGAGGTTCTTTCCCTTTTACACATCTTCATTCTGTAAGCCAAATTATGTCTTCCACTGCTCCCATGCACTAACAATTGTCACTGTTGAGGATGCGTACATTAAATTCCATTCAACTTTTAGTTTCCAGGGGAATGCAGAAAAGGCGTTTCTTATATTGATTATTGCAACATCCTATTCTCTGGCCTCCCAGCCTCTTCCCTCACACCCATCAGCCCAAAATGCTACCATTAAAGTCATCTCTCTTGCCTGTTGACTTCATCATACAATTTTATAACATGACAACATGTGCCATGTAACTTCTCTGAATCCCTCTATTTGGATTTCCATCCAACATATATGTAAGCTTCCTTTCAAACTGTGTTACTCTGCTCATCCCTGCTTATGTGTCCTTCTGAAGTTTTGTGTTGCCTCTCTCCCCACAACCACTCTGCTATGTTAAAGAATGATCACAACCTCTGTGTATTTCTTAACGTGCTTCTACAGCCCTCACCACTGTAAAATCTCAGCTCCCAGTTATTATTTGGTTTTATCCTCACAACACCTCTCTGAAGTCAGGAAGCATTACCATCCTTATTTTCAGGTGGGGAGCTGAGGTATAAGGGTAGGTTAACTGGTGTGCCCACGGCTACTCCAGAAGTAAGTGGTTCAGCTGTAAATTGAATAAAGGTCTCCAGAATCTACCAAGTCCAAATCCTCACACAATCTCCTTTGTACACAATATGACCTTGCTGATCTTTTCGGCAGGATCCCTATACCCTCTCCACCTACTTCTATGTTGAAGTCTATAGGTGATTTAAATGACCTATCATTATTCCTTTCCCCCAATTCTACATACTTCTTGGTCTTTAGAGTGTATGCTCCTTGGAGAAGGGAGTCTTAGAACATTGTGAGCACTAGCTTAAATTAATAATAACAGTATCTTTAATACACTCTCTAAACACCAGCATTGCTAATCAAATCAGCTCTTTTACTGAGTGGTAATTGCCAAGATTGTTTGTTTCGGTTTTGACGTGTCCCATGGAGAGAGAGAAATATGGGTTATAAATTGTTTTAAAAATACAGGCAGTAGCTAAAAGCTCTTCTTTATAAAAAAAAGTATAAGCTACAATGGTACAGTACCTTAGTTTTGTACAGGTATTGGTATGGTAAAGAAAGGTAAATATTGAAATACATACCTTGTCTATGCGAACAACAGACAAACCACTGTCACTACCACAGTGCTATTCTACTTCCAAATAAATGTATTTCAATCCTTGAATCTGATTATATTGTGTATCATTGTGAAATTGATGACTGTGTGATAAGAATCAGGGTTTAGGCAATTTTAAAGAAATACATCTTTGCTGTAGTTCAGTAATATACTTGTGAACAAAACTGTGGCCACAGTAACTAAACTGGAGATATGTATGACCTGGGGAATTATAGTGAGTTTATCTTCAGTACCTAGAAACAGCACCTAGAACAGGGGTTGGTAATAATTTTCATAAATGGGCTGGAGTGATGGCAGGCCCCTGGGCCAGGGAGTCGGTGGAGCTGGTGGTGGGGAGGCAGCACAGAGCCACAGGCCTGGATTAAAGGTCCTCAGGGCCCTAGGCTGCTCCACCACTGTGGGCTCCTTTGGGTTACCCCCAGCAGCCTGGGGCTCCAGGTCCCTATGACCATGAAGGTCCCTGCCTGGGCTAGTGCTGTCAGAACCCACAGGTTGTGCTCACAGCTGGTCTGCCCCCAGGGGCAGGGCAGGCTGGCCCCGATCCCTCTGTTCTGGGGGCGCATGGCTAGGGGCTGGCACGTGGTACAGCCTATAGTGCAGCCCTGCAAGGCGGCACCAAAGCCATACCATGTGCCAGCCAACCCTGGCCCTCACCCTGCCCCTGACAGAGCCCTCTAATGGACCATATGTTGCCCACCCTTGACCTAGAAGATAATAAGGTAATATGTTACAGTCAACATGGATTTTCTGAGAACAACTGACATCAGACTAACCTAACAGCTTTCTCTGACAGGGTAATGAAACTTGTGAATAGGGGAAAAGCAGTAGATGTGGTATATCTCAACTGTGATGAGGCTTCTGTTACTGTCTCACATGATTTTCTCATGAACAAAACTAAGGGAATATAATCTAGTTAAACTTACTATAAGGTGGGTGCACAGCAGGTTGGAAAACTGTGTTCATAGAGTAGTTATCAGCGATTCATAATAAAGTTAGAACAGCATATCAAAAGGAGTCACTCAGAATCTGTCTTGGGTCTGGTTCTGTTCAGTGCCTTCAAAAATTGTTTGGCTAATGGCAGTGAGTACTCTTATAAAATTTGCAGATGGTACGGGAGAGGTTGCAAACTCTTTGGTGGACTGGATTAGAATTGCAATTGATCTTGACAAACTGGAGAAATGGTTTGAAATGAAATAGGTTAAAATTCAATAAGGACAAATACAAAGTACTATATTTAGGAAGGTCTAATCAGTTGTACAACTACAAAATGGGTGGTAAGTTTCTCAGAAGGGCTATCTCAGAAAAAGATTTGGGAGGCATAGTTGATCATAAACTAAATCTCAGTCAACAGTAATACTGTTGCAAAAAGAAGTGAACATCATTCTGGGACATATTAGTAGCAGTGTTATAAGAAAGACCAAAGAAGTCATTATTCTACTTACTCAGAACTGAGAAGGCCTTATATAGAGTACTGTGTTTAGTTCTGGACACCACACTTTGGGGAAAAATGTGCAGAAATTGTAGAAAGTACAGAGGGAAGCAACAAAAATTTTTAAAGATCTAGAAAACAGGATCTATGCAGAAAGATTGAAAAAAATGGGTTTGCTTAGTTTGGAGAAGAGAAAATTGAAGAGAGACACTACTGTCTTCCAGTATATTGAAAACCGTTATAAAGATGATAACCTTGCCCTTAACCACTGAAGGTAGGATAAGAAGTAATGGGTTTAAATTCCAGCAAGGGAGATTTAGGTTAGATCTTAGGAAATCCTCCTAACTAGAAGGGTAATTAAGAAATGAAACTAATTGTCTAGGGAGGCTGTGGAATTTTTGTCACTGAAGGATTTTAGGAACAATAGAAACAAACACCTGGCAGGACTGGTTTGGAAAGCACTTAATCTTGCCTCAGTGCAGGAACTGGGCTAGATGACCTGTCAAGCTCCCTCCAGTCCTGCATTTCCGTGATTGGTGCCTTTCTTTTAGTGCTAAAGAACTTCCAAATCTGGGTAGGCATAAATTGAAATATCTTCCTGTATAATGAACCACCAGAAAACTACATGCTTCTGGGTATTTCACATGAAACCAAAACATTAATTCCAAATGGGTAGAATGCTAGATGGCTGGGAGGCTTGATTATAAAGTGTTTCTCTTCTAAGTTATAGTTTTGGAATTCAGTTAAGGCTGCTAATCATCAGAGACCTTGTTAGAATCAATGGGGGTTTTGCCATTGACTTCTGTGAGGCTAAGATTTCACTCCTAGAAAAGAAAGTTTAGATATTCCAATATCAATCCTCTAACCCACACAATGCACTGCTTATTTGGAAATTTTCATAAAACACTTGCCTTTTTAAAAATTCTTTCCCTCTTGTGTGTGCATCCCCATCCCTCTACCTTCCTGCTCAGTAAGTACTGATATGAGATTTTCATTTCTTTGAAAGCACACAGAGGCATGATAATGCTTACAGTCAGTATGACTATCTCATGGCTATTTGGCTTGTGTGAAACGAGTTGGCGATCACAGTGCAGTTTCTGGTTAAAAAACGGCAATATTAAAAAACCACTATAGTTGGCTCTGACTGTTAAGTTTATTGGCCATCTTTGCAGCTGAGCAATAGCAATGGAGATTGCTGTATTCTGTAATTTATGTAGCTGACCTTTTTATTGCAAACTAATGCACAATAGCAAAGTGGTGCAAGAATCCTGTTAGGCTGTTATCCATATTGTATACCTCTTCTGTAGATAATGACCTTTATTCTTCAGAATTAACAGTTCATCATCATTCATGAGCACTGACTTTTGTTCTTCTCCTCTTTAATTGGTAAAAGCCATATATACAGCAAATGTGTGCTGTTTACTTACTTTAATAAATCAAATATTTGTTTACATGATTCCTTAAATGGAAAGAAAACATAATTTAAAAGTCCTATGGTAAATTATGGGATTATCTGCTTTGCATTATATGTCCTGATGTCTCTTTTGGCATCTTATAATCCACAGGGGTCTTACTTTCTTTTCTGTATAATAAATCTCTAATTGCATTGACTTCTGTTACCTTGTCGATCAAACTGAGTCTCGTCTTGTTGCTTTACCACCTTTCTGTATTATTATATTTCACTCTGATTCAAAGGTTCCTATTCCAATAACTGAAGGCCTGGAGCTAATTGCCAAGTTGACTGATGATGCTACGATTGCAGCATGGAATAACGAAGGCCTGCCCAGTGATAGAATGTCAACAGAAAATGCCACTATTCTAACACACTGTGAGCGCTGGCCTCTGATGATAGATCCCCAGCAACAGGGAATTAAATGGATAAAGAATAAGTATGGAAATGACCTTAAAGTCATACATCTAGGACAGAAAGGGTAAGTGTCTGCACTGAAGAATTAGCTCTCAAATTTACTGCAATAAAGTTCCTGTAATTTCTACAAGGACTTTGTGTTTGTTGTAAGGGCTTTACTTGTAGATTTGATGTATTTTAATACAGCTGATTATTTAGCCATGGTAGCATTTCCCATTTTAAAAGCTCTAGTTGAAAATGATAGTTTCTGCTGTACTGTTTTCAAGTGCTAAAGAGGGAATAAAGTTAATATTGGAGGTGTATTGCTTGTAAAGGGCAAATAGATTTTTCCCATAAATAGGGTGCCAAAGGCTTTGTTCAATTTCCTGATTGTTGGACATTAGACAGTATAATTTAGTAGATGGGATAATGGCATATATGTACCAAATGGAGAGTGAGAACCTCTATCTAGTGTTAATACACAGAAGACTGCAATTTATCAAAGACTTTTTGAATTCTGGTATCTAATTTTGAATGGATTAAGTTTAGGTTGATATCACTTCTTTGCAGTGGGTGGGTTTTTATCTCTTGTCATGCTGACTTTGATTTATTGAGGGGATTGTGGTAAATGTCAAATTGAACATTATTTTATCCACTGTAGTAAAATACCTTTGAAAACTACCAAATCCTTTTAATACCTTTAAAAATCTTTTAAAGATTGTCATGCTAGAAAAGGCTAGGTTAGTTTTTTTTTTTTTTGAAATCTAGGTACAACAGGCAGTTACATAACATAGTTCAGTAAATGGTTTCAATAATACTTCATTTTTAAAAGCGCTGAACATTTTGGGTCCAATTTGTCTCCCTTAAATCATTTTTTTGTACTTTTCCCACTCAACAGTTTCTTTTTTGCTTTCCCAAGCCACACACATAATTTTCCCCTTTTTGTGACCACCCACTCTTCTCCATGTTGTCTCTGCAGTCTCCTTATGCCTGAAGTGATATAGCTTGGCATTCATGTTAACTCTTCTAGACCCAGCCCACCATGCTACCAACCTCTCCTCTTTCAAGTCTCCTTAAAACACAGTTCTTCAAAGTGTCACACAAATCTTAATTCCTCCATCAAGGCAGTATTCATTTTATAGAGGATGACACCAACATAAAGCCGAAACATAAATTATGGAACCAACAAGATGTGCTAATATTCACTGTCATTTACTTTTTGAGGCATTCCATCCCATTCCTATATATTATTATGAAAATTTATTTGAATTACAACTATTTATTTGTATTGTGGTAATGCCTTGGTGCACCAGTCATGGACAAGAACCCCATTGCAGTAGGCATTATATAACTGAACAAGTTTTCAAAAGAAAATATTACCTCCATGAGAACGGTGGGTTACTCGCCAGTAACCATCCTTCTTCAAGATGAGCTGCTTGGATCCATTCAGTAATAGGTGTCTCCATGCCGGAGCACCAGATTGTTCAGAAAACTTTTGTCTTAGCCTGTCAGGAGAGGGCAGGCGGCCACTGCCCCCCACGCCACCCAGTGGCTATATATACGGCCACCTCTCAACCCCTCCCCGGTTCCTAGGAGTCACCAACTCCAGATGCGGGGATAGAGGGGAGGGACTTGAATGGATCCAAGCAGCCTATCTTGAAGAAGGATGGTTACTGGTGAGTAACTCACCGTTCTTCTTTGAGCACTGCTCAGATTCATTGAGTAATAAGTGACTACTAGCCATGCTGACAGATGGCAGGTGGAGTTGGCTCTTCCACCTACAGCACAGCAAACCACCCCAGAAGGGAAGAAGCCCAGCGAACGAGGTTCTAACAGGAGCCAAGAGGCCAACCAGGCTCTTGGTCTGGCGAAGGAGAACCAACAACTCTGGGGCCAACCCAAAGCAGGGGGTAGGTCCAGTCCAGCTGAGGCATGCATGCATGGGCTGAACGGACTAGTGTCAACTTAAACAAGAGTTGAATCAACGCAACACGACTAATGTGGAGGAAATGCATTAATTGCTGTACCTAGGGGTGTGGCATAAGGTGTGAAGGCCAAATGGTAAATGACTGGCCATAGATGACCTCCAACGTGGACTTACAAGAGAAGTGACGGAAGCCAAAGGGTTATGGGCCTAGCCATGATGGCTGCAGCCTACACAGATAGCCATAGAAGGGATGAACGATATCTCTGGAACTGGCCACGGATGGGACCTTCATGTACATGGCCGAAGGGTGGAAGAATTAAAGTACGTAGCAGCACAAGAGAATAAGGACTACCGAATTCAATCAAGAAGGGTCTAGATGAAGACACTTTATGCTAGTACGATGAAGACAGAAAGCCAAAGGTGGTGCGATGAGTAGCACCTGGCAAGCTGGGCCAAAGAGCAAACTTCCAGCTGCGTATAGTGTCAGAACCCAGAGGATTACCACTGGAAGGGCACTTCGGATCACTAGCACCTATAAGGCAGCATGATGGCCTTCGGTGGTGCTGTTGGCTTGGTACCTATAAGTAGCTCGGTAAGCATGAGGACTCACGGAGAGAGCCAGCCTATTGGGCCTTACATTCTCTTCAGGATTCCAGCACCAGGAAGACTGCCTGGAGGACAAGAGATGTGTGAAGGATGGGAGAAGGGAAGGTGGGAAACAAATGCAATGCCACCGATTGGCCACTTAGTTGAGGTGGCCAGAGGGCTCGTGGAGTTTGAATATCAGGAATAAGATTTTGTGTGCCTAGGGCACTGCCAGAAATGATGTTGTCTCAACTATGCTGCACCTACATGTTTGCCGGAGATAAGGACACATTAAGGCAGAACTACCCCAAATGATATGGGTATTGGAGGAAGGAGAGGTCTCCTCCCAACCACCTGGGAAGTGAAGCTACTCTCGGAGTGTCAACTGCAGTGCTGCAGGAGTACCCTGGGTTTTAGAGAAACCAGTCAAGGTGGATTACCTCCATCCTGGGAAATATTCTGGGTAGCATTCCCCATGGAGGATACAGGCCCCTGAATTTCTGAGCACATCAGAAAATGGGTTTTCTCTTACATCTCTTCCTTCTCTCTATTTTTTTTTTTTTTGGCCCCTCAAGAGAGTGAGGGAAGCAAAACGGCCTTGGTAATTGCCATTATCAAGTATCATGTGGAGATAACCCAATGGTTTTTGGGCCTCAGGTCCCCAGACAAGGTATAGCGAGTTGCCAGATTCCCAGGGAGTAGTGCCCCAGGCCAAGATACAAATGATCGATAAAGCGAGGTGGACTAGGGTGAGACATGTATGAATGCCCCGGTAGGGGAACCTCCATATGTGGAACGCAGTATTGCACATGGAGCTTGTTAGTGGACTGATGCCGCGGTAGCTGGACGTTAGCACGGGAGGCCCAAAATGGGTTCTTCCCCACTGCTGTTCACCTGCTTTGGGGGAGAGACATTGCCTCCTCCCCCCTGAGCTCCTTGATCTGGTAGATTCCAGGTCAAGTGAACTTAAGTTGTTGCTTCAGGGGTGAAGGGGAGGAGATATGAAGAGGGTTTCACTACCGCTTCCTTGGTAGGGTAGACCTAAGATAAGGGCTACCATAACAGGACATCCTGATAATAACCAAGAGTGCCCGAAGAAGCAGAGGAGGCTGTTACATAGCATCAGCTTTCTTTTGTTTAGGGAAAGGGATAGCATGGGCAGGAGGTGGACAGCTCTGCCTTGGCCTTCCCTGGAGCATAGAACCCCTTATGATAAAAAGCGAATCGTGTTCCCACCTGACGGGTAGGGTGGTGGAGGGTCACTTCCACCGTAGAGGACCCAGCAGGGCTGACCTAACCAGTGTGCCAGTCGGTATGTTAGAGGGGGAGGTGTCCAAGGTGTCCCTCTCCGTCCCAGGAAGGAGAATGGGTCCTACCTGATGTAGGACAGTCGGGTAGGCGCGAAGGGTTCCTCATGTCTGGATGAGCACCTGTGTCTGTGCATACCGGAGCATCTGCAATCGTGGCTGGAGCTACTATAAGATGCGCTTCTCGGCCTTGGCAAGGGCCATCTTGCTGCTTACGAGCACAGGAGTCGCCGGTCAAGGGGTACCTGAAGGGGGGGCTTTGTTCGTTTCTCCAGTAAGATCCTGAAAGTAGCAACTGCTAAGAGACATCTCGGTGTTGGGCCTCAGTGTAGGTGTCTCGATGGCTGAGAGGGACTTGGGTTATGTGGCCTGTGTCTCCTCCAAGACCAGAGGGCAGGGCCAAGGACTGGCTCGCCCCTGTTCACAATGTCAAGACAGGGCTGGTCCCGATAAGTTCCCCCTTCCCCGCAAAGGAAGGGGGAAAGGGGTATCAGCTGCCCACTCTGATGGTGCACTGAAGTCATGTCGTGTCCTGGATGTTATGGGAATGGGGTGGCAGCCAATTGGGGCAGGCATCTTCCTTGCAGGTGAAAAAGGCTCCAAAACACCCTAGAGATGGGCTGATGGTGGGGGGGGGATTATAAGTTTCTGCCCCCTGGGGTCATGTAAGAAAGTGGGGGAAAAGAAGGGTGCTCGTTGTCCCATAAAGTTTATGAGGGGGAAAAAGGCCCCGATGGGAGGAGGCCGAGGTATTTGACCTCTCCCCTAGGGTCCTGCACGGTGCCCACCATGGTTAGGGTCTCCGGAGGAAACAAGACGTCCCCCCTGAAAGGCAGGGCAAGCACCGCCTGCTGTGCAGTGGGGGGCACCCTGGCTTCCCTAAGCCAGGCCACTCGGCAGATAGTCACAGCTGAGGCCATAGTACGGGCAGCTGTATCCACCGCGTCTCGGGCCAAGAGGAGGAGGTCCTGTGAGATTATTCTGCCCTCCTCTAGGTACGCATCGTACTCCTCTTTGGCCTCTGGTGGGAGCAAGCATCGGAATTTTGCAACCGATTCCCACACATCCAGTAAATACCTGCTGGTTAGGGTCTGATTATTCACCCCCCGAAGTTGGAAGGCTGAGGAGGAGTAGACCTTACGGCCCAGGAGGTCCAGTTCCCTGGGTTCCCTAGAAGCCGGGAGGGGGTCGCTAGAAGGCTCACCCTAGGAGGGACTGGGTGATCGGTGAGGGAAGGGAGGTCCGACTCGGGAACCCAATACTTAAAGCTTGCTGTGTCGGAGACCAGGGCAGTAGAGCTTGTACTCTGCCACCGGGAAAATGTTGGGTCCCAAACACTTGGGTGGAGCGGAACTGTCAGCGGCTCTGCAGAGGCAAAGGCCAGCCCAAACAGGATGTCTGGAGGGGGACTGGAGGGCTGGATCTCCATCTCTAAATGGGCTGTAGCAAGACACAACAAATCAAAGTGCGCCAACAGGTTGCCGGTATAGGAGTCTGGTACTGGGAACAGGGCAGTACTGGGTGTTCGACGTGGAGGAGAAGGGGTTTCCCGGGGGGACCATTCTTGGGGACAAAAACAGAAGGGTGACAGTGCCGAGCTGTGGCGCCGGGGTCGCTTGGAGCCCCTCGATGGGTGTTCCTCCGGGCTTGAGGTGGGAGAAGGACTTTGTGATTCCAAGGGCGGTACCAGCGACGGCAAAGTAATATGTTGCCATGGGGATGGCCCTACCATACCGGGGCCCAATGGAGTGGAAGATGGGGGACTTTGTGGTGAGGGGGAGCGACGGCACCCACAACGGACCCAGGCCTTGGAAATAAAGGCCAGCTTGCCCCTTCTACCCAGAGTCAGGGAAGGTGGTGTTGGTAGCAGGAGGAGTGCCCAAGCAGCCTCCACTGCTTCCAGAGTTGTCAGAACCAGGAGCGACCATGAGCGGGCCTGAGGTAAGTCTTTACCCGGGGAAGGGGGGCTGCCTGGCTGAGAAAGTTCTTGCCCTGTTGGTACCGGGCTGTACTGAGCCTGCGGTGCCGAAGGTGACTGTGGCCAGTGCCGGGGTGAGCCCTGCACCGACGGCACCGGGTGGTGGCAGGCCTGCGGTGCCGGGGGTGAAAGTGATCGGCGCTGGGGCGAGCCTTGTACTGGCGGTACCAGACTATGCCAGTGTTGCAGTGCCGGGGGCAACCTCGAGGGGTGCCGAGGTGCCGAGGCACTGGTTTGACGCCAGGGTGTTGGAGTTGGCACCGAGGTCATCCTGCGATGACCACTGGTGGCACAGTGCCATGTCAACTCTGGTGCCAAGGTAGGTCTTGGCACTGGGCAGGAACCTGAAGCCTCGGGTGAAGAGTGCCGAGCCTGTTGAGAGGCTAGGGCACGGCGCCATTGTTCCCTCTCGATTGTCCAAGGTTTGAAGGAGAGACATGGAACAGGCTGAGACCAAGTGGTCTTTGCCTAGGCACCGGAGGCACTTCCCATGGGGATTGTCCCGAGAGAAGGCCTTGCTGCACTCTGAGCAGGGTTTGAACCCTGGCATGTTAGGCGGTGGTCTGTGATGTTCTGGCCCAACGGTGGAAGACTCTTGTGGTGGAACTACGTCCATGAAAAGGTGCTCCCAGTCAGGCGAAAAGCTCATAGAAGGAGGACAGGCTGCTTGCGTTCACAAGGAGTGGGCGTTCCAGATCCAACGCGCAAGGCGGAAGAAATGAAACTGGGGAGGGATCGGGAGGCAGCCATATATATAGCCACTGGGTGGCGTGGGGGGCAGTGGCCGCCTGCCCTCTCCTGACAGGCTAGGACAAAAGTTTTCCGACCAGTTTGGCACTCTGGCACGGAGACGCCTATTACTGAATGCATCCGAGCAGTGCTCGAAGAAGAATTTGATTTCATTTATGATATAGAATGTATATAATATAAAATGTGCACATCAGAAGTTCTTCAGTGTCAGTCTGTGTCCTCATATTTTTTTGTACAAAACCTAACTCATGTTTGTTACTACATAAATGGTAATCAGGAGCAGACTTTTTCCTCAAAAGCACAGAATTATTAATCACTGGATAATAGTTTTTGAGTACAATATAACAGGTTTTGACAGAGCCCTTATGCAAATATTTTTCAGTTTGTATAATCTAAAGCAAAAATATATTGCTCTATAATTAGCACATTGTTTAACAGGTAAAGTTTGGGTTTTGTGTTACGGTTTCTGAAGACTCTTGAAAGAGCGTTGGCCTGTGGAGACACCATCCTAATTGAAAACTTGCATGAAACAATAGATCCAGTACTTGATCCCTTGCTTGGAAGAAACACAGTTAAAAAAGGGAAGTAAGTATTCTTGAGGAATTAGAATTTTTGTTTGGAACTTTCTGCCGAGAACACTCTGTTTTTCTTTTTCTTATCTTCTCATCATAGGGTATGTCCACACAGGCTTCTTATTTCGAAACAACAGAGGTTGTTTCAAAATAAGAAGTGGCATGTCCACACAACACATCATTATTTTGAAACAACGGGACCTGTTGTTTCAAAATAACGGCCGTTATTTTGAAACCGTTAAGCCTCGCATCTAATCGAAATAGCTGTTGTTTCGAAATGGTTGTTTCAACACCGTTGTTTCGAAATGGTTGTTTCAACACCATTGTTTCGAAACAACTGTTTCAAAACAACATGTCCGAATGACCTTGTTTTGAAATAACCATTTCAAAACAGCGGCTATTTTGAAAGCAGGCTTTCCCTTAATTCTAATTAACAAACTGTTAATTCGAATTAACTTATTTTGAAATAAGTATTTTATTTTGAAATAACTCATTGTGAAATTGGTTATTTCAAAATAATGATGTATGTGTGGACATAGCCATAATGTTCTATGTAGTCTTTTTGGTTAGTTTTTTTAAGGAAGGTGATGACTTAAAATTATTAATGAGAAAAGATCAAATAATTGGGCAGCTGGGTGTGATTAGATAAGTACCCAAAAGTCCATATGCACATCAGACTGTAAAACTACCAGTGCCATCCCGAAGTTCAGAACCAATCTCAAACTATTATGAACAGATTCTTTTGTGGGATTTCTCATGCTTCTTTTCTAGCCATAGCCATAACTCAAAGTGCAGAAACATCTTCACACAAAATTAGCAAAAGATAAACAAATTTATTTGAAAGTCAGCGAAAATGAGCTCTATATTGAGACTAGTACTTTCTAGTTTAAATGCCTCCTATGTTTATTAAATCCTTTGTAGATAAATGTACAAAAGTTAAAGTAAACTTATTTATGATGCCTGACAAATTATAAAGATTTAATAAATCAGAAGAGATATACAGCTGGTTTCATGTCATGTAAAAGTTTTTATATGAGAAAATATTGTAGCCTGATAAAAAATTCACTGAAGAAGTCAGTGACAGTTTTTCCACTGACTTCAGTGAGCTTTGTTCTCAGGCTTTGTTCCCTGGCTGGGATGATTTAGTGAGAGTGTTTTTTTTTGTTTGGTTGGTTTTTTTTGCAGGGGGACTAGATGACCTCTGGAGGTCCCTTCTAACCCTATGATTCTATGACTAACTGATAGTCCTTTCTTGGCAGTAGAGATTAATACAGACTTGTACCTCTTAACATGGACCTTCCATAGTCAAAGACACACTGATGGGGCCATGCTGTACCTGTTCTGTGAGTGAATGGAGAATTTTATTCTCCGGGGCTCTCCAGAACTTTTCCTAAGAATTACAATTAGTATTTTATGAGTATTACAATAATAAATATATACTGCATCAGCAGCTGCTGCAATTAACCTTGGAAAGGCATTTTGGCTACATCAGTGTAAATTTGGAGAGAATCTATTCAGTTGATTGATCTTTTGGGGTAAAATATGACAACTAGGTCTCTGGTCAAATTAGAATTTTTGTTTTTACAGGCTGTGAAAATACCAGTTGATGGTTTTAAATTCTGTGAGAGTGAAACAAATAGCAAGAGTTTCTTTTTCCTGTACTTTACTAAATATGCCATGAGTTCTGTGAGGCCTTTCTGGACAGATACTGGCAACAGGTACGAGCAACCATAGTTTCATAGGGCCCTCAAGCAGATGAGGCCAAGTGAAATGTTTGTTTTATTAGGGTATGTCCACACAAGTCTTTTATTTCGAAACAACACTGGTTGTTTTGAAATAAAAATTCTCATGTCCACACAGCGTAGCATTGTTTCAAAACAACGAGCATTGTTTTGAAACCGTTAAACCTGCTTCGATATCAAAATAGCCGTTGTTTCAAAACGGCTGTTTCGAAACAACGGCATTCGGACTTGTTGTTTTGAAACAACACCATTGTTTCAAAACAACTGTTTAAGAACAACATGGCTGAACAGCCTTATTTTGAAATGGTCATTTCGAAATAACAGCTCTTTCGAAAGCAGACTTTCCCTTAATTTGAATAAACAAACTGTTAATTAGAATTAACTTATTTCGAAATAAGGACTTTATTTCGAAATAACTCATTTTGAAATAACTTATTTCGAAATAATGATGTATGCGTGGACATAGCCCTACTGATTTAATTACTCATACAGCTGAAGATTAGTGATGTATTGTCTCCCCCACCTCCTCACCGCAAACTCTCAATTTTGGCAGGTTACCCAAATTTTCTACTTATATGTCAAAAGCCAAGTATGTGTTCCTTGGACATAAAAGCTCTGTAGTGCACATAAGTTCAGCTTCTTGGACACACCACAGGTGTAACCCTGACACCATTTTATGCAAGACAGTCTTGCCCTGCACCTTACTCCCTTTAAATGTTCTATTTTAGGAAGTAACTGAAGAGTCTCAAACAATTGTTCTACTCTTTTCCACTACTCTGACCCACTGCATTTTTGGTTGGATGATTATCATTAGTTACTATTTTTCAGTACACCAAGGTTTGCTAGACACCTCATGATACAACTAAGATAACACAGGGCCTGATTCTGCTTGTACATACAACAGTGCAAATCTGGAGTCATTCTATTAAGTCACGGTTACGATGGTATAAAACTGGTGTAATCAGAATCAGGTCCCATGGTCCAGAAAGTCTTGCTATATAATTTCAGATGTGAATGAAAAGGATTATAAAATAGTAACTCAACGGAAGCTTGCCCATAGCATGATAGCGCAGTATCTGTCTATTTATTTATCTGCACCCATTTAATTTAATTTTATCAGTGCATTTAAGTATTCTTTGCAGGAATGAATGAAAGTTCAGCCAGTTAACATTTTAAAGGCATTGCATTCATTGAATCGTGGAAGATGCAGATTTACTTCTTGTGGCAATGGAAGCATGCAGACATCCCATAGCAAACAAGCAAAGTTTCCAGCATTCTTTTTTTAGTAGTCATGTCAGGCATTGCTATTTTTCCCTCTTAATAAAGAAAGACTAGAAAGATGTTTGTGATAGATATGGTGCAGTCCAACAGTTGAAGTTCATTAATAATTGGAATGTTGTAGAGTATGAAGTAATGAATACTAATTACCCCTTTCATGTCTGACAGCACCCTGCAGGCCAATACATCAGCCTAGACTTTAATTTGGTTCTAGTAATGGTTTCATCAATAGTACATTAATTCTGTGTTTGAAAAGATATACAGTTGAACCTGACCCACACAGCAGACACCATGGTCATAAAATGGCCACATACTGACAACAACTGAATAATTAGAAATAATTAAATCCCACTGAGTTTCAGACAATCCTAATTTTAAGCAAAATAGATCTTATGATATCAATCGACAGAAAGCATATATGGGAAGATGTATCAACTTGTAGTTCTTCCAAAGCAAATTTAGTAGCTTAGATATTAAAAAACCTGCTGATCTGTGAAGCAACTTCATAAAATTATATCCCTCTTAGTTTACTGAGGTTGTTCTTGAGCTTAAATCTTGTACAGTCACCCCACAATGAATACACCATAATACCTATTTATGGTGGTGTTTCTAAATGAAGACTGCAATCAAAATTCTTAGCTTTAGAGAACCTCCCTCTCTCTCTCTCTCTCTCTCTCTCGCACGTGCTCACACACACACACACACACACACACACACACACACACACACACACACACACA
>ML681964.1:18533986-18544857 GCA_007922195.1 Podocnemis expansa | reverse complement strand
ACACACACACACACACACACACACACACACACACACACACACACACATTAGATAGATAATAGATAGATAAAATATTTTTCATGTGAGCTTTTGTTGGTCCAGTTCCACTTCATCAGATGCTAGGAAATGGACATATATGCTTATGGTTGATTTCCTACAACATGAGTGACTGCAGTGGGAGATGTGGGTACTTAGCATCTCTGAAAATCAGGCTTACCATTTAGGTGCCAAAATAGAGATTTAAGATCCTAACTTCAGGCAGCTATGCTTAAAAATGTTAGCTCAGTAAATGTATTTACTGCCTATGAACCACCTTAGAAGGAAGTATGTACTGGATTGTGATCTCATTTTCATAAAAAGGACAAGAGCATTATGAAGTGCAAATTGCCCTGCTAAGATGTTTTTTACTTCAGTTGTACACATAGTTGCAGTATTAGTCTGATTACATTGTGTCTGGGTATGTGGGACATGACTGTTATGTATTCTGTAGGAAGCAGCAAGACAGTTTCTATACAGGAATCACTTTCATGTCCTTGAGCATCTTGCCACCTGTGCAACTTCCTGGCAGAATTTTTTTCTGCAAAACTACTTTGATCAACTTACACAGTCTGCCCGCTGAGAATACAAAGAAACAGCTTCATTCTTAACCTGAGTTTTTCAGCTTTGCTCTCTGTGTTGGTTGCTGGAGTTCACAAGTGTGAGCCACATGCTTTTAATTTAAATAGTCAGCAGGACTTGAAATAAAACTTTTATAAGTCAATTGAAAGGTGGCTTTTTTCCCCCACAGAGTAGGAAGATATTGTTTCCCTTGCTTCCTTGTACAGAAATCTGTCTCCCACTTCTCTTCACCTTGTCTCGGCCATTCTGAAATGCAACAGTAGGAGTCTGGCATATTTTGTACCATTTACAGGCACTGTTCTTCAATGGTAACTATTCATCCTGAAATTACAGAGGAGGTCAGACTAGGTGATCTATTGATTCCTTCTGGCCTTACAGACTAGTAATCTCTGAAATACAAATCATTTTAATTGTAACTAGTCAAACTACTAAAAAAGCTGTTTAAGTTTGAAGGTGGATCAGAGATTCTCACCTTTTTTCTTACAGTTAGGCAGTATTCATCCACCCAGGACTTTTCCTCCTCAGCAAGTCTCTTCTTCTAGGGTTTTGGGTGTAATCCTGCCTTTTCTCCCAGAAAACATACCTGCAAGGGAAGAGCTATTCTTTTGGTAGATTGATTCAGCCATGATGATTAATACTCAGGATGTGAAGCCTCCAGATCTTCCAGAGTGCTTGCTAATGCACGGGTACACTTTCCATGAAGTGGATCACTTTGAGTGTGTCATCAAAACTTTCTCTATTTTTGGTCCTTTGATGCAAGAATCTTTCATCCCTTTTATGTGGGATTGGAAGAAAATGGGGTGTTGCTTTGAGTGTCAGGTCCTAAGAGAGAAAACGAACAGACAATTTTCCTTGTTCTTTTGGTTGTTTTTGTGTTTTAAAAGCTAATCAGTCTCACACTGAGCTTGCCCTGCAATCTGTCTTTATTCCAGCTCTAGTGTCCTAAAGAAAAATCCCCTTTGCACACATCTGGTGCCTCAAACTAATGCGTGTTAACTGACTGAAACTCCTTTTTAAATTAAGGCTTCTTCTCTGAAGTTTGAATGATGAGCAGCAGAAAATTTGAAAGTCAAGTCACTTATTCAGGTACACAATTATAGATGTAGGCACCAAACTTTAAGCTCCTGGTTCTGAAAATGTTGGCTTTTGTGCCCACTCAGCAGCTATAGCCGTCATTCATAAAGCCATCAGAAGACAGGGATTTAGCTTACTTTCATGAAACAAAGCATCACCACCAACAACTAAACACTGATGTAGAGACCTTGTTGTTTTCGGTGTTTTGGAATGAAACTCCAGGACATATATCTCTGACTTTATTTTGAGGTAGCCCTTTGGGCTGTGATAATTGCTACTACAAAAGCAGGAGTGAGCTATCATTTTTTCAGTTTTCTCTGGGCGTCTCTAACCAGAAGAAAGATGAGGGTTCTGCAGCTAGTACATCAGGCATGTTTGAAAGATCATCTGCCGCATTCTGTGGCAGGGAGGGACCCTTATGTAGTCTATTCTGATCATATGTGTTGGTTGGATGTGTAATGGTATCAGCTCCCCTCTCTCACAAATTGTTCAGAGTTCTGCTGCTCTTTCAGCTAGCCAGGAACCCTGTCTTCTCTCTCCCAGCTCCAGGCAGCGACTAAGTGCTCTTCCTGGGCTACTTATTTTTATATGGCCCTCCTGCCCTCTGGCTGGTAGTTCCAGAAGCCCTTCACATTGGCCGCTTCCTCTGCAGTCACTCTAGGCTGCCTGGCGGACATCTCTTCTCTTTTCTGGGACACATGAGGCAGGGCTATTGGGCCTCCAGCAGGGGTTCTCTAGACCTAGTCCACCTTGTCACAGGATCAGAAAAGATAGGACTATAAACAAAGAAATTGCCAAACATAATTCTTTATAGTAATTCATGTAGGAAAGGATTCTGTTGTATGTTTTCCCACCTCTCAGATTAACATCATGGTTGCTCTCATTCTTTGAACCCCGAGAGAGCTATAACTAAACATTATTTTTCCCAGCTCTGCATTTAACAGCAACAACAACAACAAAAAAATCAGCATAGCTGCAGTGATAAAACCCACTGAATCATTATGTAGTGTTTGCCTTTCATAGATGATAACCACAGAAATTGTTAGCATCTTACTTCTGGGAATTGAGAACCCATAAAATAACACTTATATACAAGAACCCAAAGCTCATTTAACAGCCAGACTTCCCCTTTTTTCTGCACCGTGGTATTGTTTCCTTGTTAGAGTCTCCCAACTGACAGAAACAAACTGGTATGTCTTCCTCTGTCAGACCCCTGATTTTAGCATCCTTGTGCCTGTGTATATATGTGTTGCACTGAGGTCAAAAGTAGCCTCTTAATTGTGTTCAGTTCTGATGTTTTGCTCTCCATAGACTTTCACATGAGGAGCTTAACATGTGCAGCAAGCATGTGGCATCAGAGTTGAAATCTGCCTTGCTGAGCTCAGAGGTGAATTTCATTCTTAGGTGTTAAATCTCAAAAAAAAAAAAAAAAAGAGAGAGAGAGAAACTGGATGTTGGATTCTTTTTTGTGCTGTTTTAAATAGCATTTGTTTAATTTCATTTTCAAATTCAGGCTGTTTATATTTATGCATCTGAATAAGAATTTAGATGCTTAACTTCATGCTGCTGGGTTTTTAAAGTTTGTCTGGCGTTAGTATGCTTTTTGCAGACGAACCCGGTTCACCATCTGCCACTATTCAGAGGTCTTTCATTCCTCTAATTTTCTAACTTTGGAAGCTCAAAGACTGATTGAACCAAATGTTGAGGTGTAAAGGATACCATCCTCTGGTTGTTCAGTCTCACTTGTCTTTCCACTTCATGGATCTATGGAAAACATAAGAGAACAAAGACTACAAAATACCAACTTTTTCTTTTCAAAATTATACAATAAAGTAACATTTACTTATTACTATCTCCATACCACCTCTTGATGCTTTAGTAAGGTCTCCTGGCAGTAGTAGCACCACAGCATAGTGCATGCTGAGCCATCACACTGAGTCCAGAGCCAGCAAGCAACCAACCACTTACTTAACTTACTTTAAGTGGAATAAAAGGTAAGTTTAGAATCACTCATTCTGTGCAGCATGTGCCCTGGTAATTAATTTGCATTGACCAAAACATTTAGTCAGCCACTTTAACAGTGTTCTTTTGTTCCCCAGTCCACAGCCCTATGTCTCTTCTTGTTTATCTTGAACATGTATTTCTCTCTAGTTCTTTGTGTTAGCCTTTATAGCCAAAGTATTTAAAAGATGTTAAAGAAAACAATTGTAAGAATACACACACAGTTCATGTAAGAATTATTTTAAACATTGTCCAAGTTCATGATCTTGAACAAGGACATAAGGTTTACTTCTGAACTGTAGACTGTTCTATATTGCAGCCTGTTTCATTGCCAGTAAGCTACAAGTATATGCAATATGAGTAAGTGAATCTATGGAAATGAAAAGGATGCAATGATGGCCGAGAGTCCAAACTTCATTTGATCCAGGTGATTTTTATCATCCGCTTTTTGTGTCAAGTACTGAATGTTTGGTTTGTAACTATTTTCTGTGTCATTAAACTCATACTGTAGTGGTCTTAGATAATATAAGATATTGCTGAATCTGTTTTATTTCAGTACTGTTTCTCTTACTGTTAATTTTAACTGTTGTCAGGTATATTAGGATTGAAGACAAAGAATGTGAGTTCAACAAGAATTTTCGTCTCATCCTACGCACTGAGTTGGCTAACCCTCACTATAAGCCAGAACTACAGGCTCAGACCACCCTCATTAATTTCACTGTCACAAGGGATGGGCTACAGGACCAGCTGTTGGCTGAGGTTGTTAGTGTTGAAAGACCTGACTTAGAAAAATTTAAGGTAAGATCACCTTTTGCTTTTTCTCAGGGTTTAAGGGCAGCATTAATAGTCTTGACTGAATCTACTGAGCAGTGATTGTCAATAACTTGCCCATCAAGTAGATACCGAGAGGTGTGTGAAGCACTTGCTGAGTTCCACCGTGTTTTCAACTCTACAAGTGTTGGGGTTTGGCCCTAACTTAATATATTGCTAAAATTTATAAATATCATGATCTTATTCCTATTTTTTCTGCTTTTACATTTTCACCCTGTTTGTGACTTGTGAAATGGATTATTCCTTTACAGTATATTTTGTTAATCAGGGTCTTCATCCAATAAGCACAAACTAAATTTCATGCCAACCAGTAAGAGGATATAACTGCACCAGTAGGCTCAAGGTCTTTAGGGCATTAGCTTAATTGTACTAAGAATCTATTCTTTATATTTGTGCAATGCAGAAATACATTTATTGCAGCAATAACCTTACAGTAATGTATGAACAGAAGTATTTTTAAATGATTGAAAAGGGATCTTGATTAGATTTGTCACATGTTCACCAGATGTTCAATGAAATACTAAAATGCATAGGTAAAAAATTAATAATAACAGTACTTTATATTGCTATAGCATCTTTCTTCCAAAGGTCTCAACTTTGCAAACTCAAATGAATCAAGCCTCACACCACCAGTAGAAAGATTCTTTTACCCTTTTATAGAAGGGCAAACTGTGGTATGGATGTTAAATTACTTCTCAAGGAAAAGAGCTGGAAATTGAGTCTGAAAACTTCTGAGCCAGATTCTCCCTTGTAACTGAGCTATGATTGCTGCAGGGTACTGGGAGCAGCTATCATGGATGCAGTTCTGCCTCCCTAATCATCTGAATTGTTTTCTGCTAGCCTCAGGATCCATTGGAGACTTGGGCTATGTTCACACATACATTGTTATTTCAAAATGAGTTATTTCGAAATAAAGTCCTTATTTCAAAATAAGTTAATTCAAATTAAGAAAATGTTAATTCAAATTAAGGGAAAGCCTGTTATTGAAACAACTGTTATTTCAAAATGGTTATTTTGAAAATAAGGCCGTTTGGACATGTTGTTTGGCCATGCTTTCTCTCCTCTAGTCCATGAGCTGGAGTGAAGAGGGAATAGCTGGTGCAGGAACTGGCTCAATCAGCTTTAGACCAGTGCAGGAATTCTCCTCTGACAGAGCAATTTTCCACTTGCCATTAGGACCAGATCCTGTTTATTTTGCTCTGCCTTGAGCAGAAAAAAAAGGGGTAGAGCAGAACTAAGAATGAGGCCTAGTGTCTTGGTGCCGTGATCCCATATTTGACCGTGCTTTCCTCAGTCTGGTTGCTATAATTGTAACATACTTGTTAGTTAGAAAAGAAGATGCCATCTCTTTTTCAGAAGCAAAACTGAAATAAAGTGATGCAATAGAACAGAGAATAAAAGCAGTAGGTTCTGCAAAACAAATGGTCATCTTTTGCTGCTGCTGTTTGTCTAAAGTTTTTATTCTCTTTATTAGTCTGACCTGACCAAGCAGCAAAATTATTTCAAGATTGAATTGAAGCACTTGGAGGATGATCTTTTGCATCATCTGTCAGCTGCTGAGGGTAGTTTTTTGGGTGACATGGAGCTGGTAGAGAAACTTGAATCAACCAAGTCTACTGCAGCAGAAATAGAGCACAAGGCAGTAACAATTTCTCTTATTATATTACTTATAAAGAGACACTGCACAATTCAAATTATTAATGCCATTTTAAAATAAGAGGTTTTTAGAATTATGCACAAATAGATAACTGCTTGTTGTAATGTTGCTGTTATGCTTAATCATTGGTAAATGATTTTACTCTGTTTGATGCTTCCTTTCACATGATACCACTCCCTCCATCAGCAGTGCCAACTTTGTCATTCCTATATATTTTGTATCCTGGTATTAACATATCCTATTGATTATCACCATTCCACCAAGTTTCTGTGATGCCTGTTTATAACAATATCCTCATTTAATAGAAGGCACTCCAGTTCGCCAATCTTAGTATTTAGTTTGATGATGATGGGCTTGATAAATACTTTCCTTAACAAAATAAAGGCAAGTTTATATTGCCATGCAACCAACTTTTCTGCCGTAAAAAGACAAATTTTAAACATGTCTCACTGACATCATAGCTTCTGTTAAACTTATCTTCTTTAACATATAGCAACATATGGTAAAGAAGATCAAATCAACTTTTATTTTTAGCCAGGAAGCATGGAGCACAATGTGCATTTTAATTCTATCTGCATCAAAGAGTTTTCACTGTTTCAGATAGATGGGCTTTCTGGGTTGTATCCATGTTTCATTTCTTACTTGCTGTTAAGAATGTCAGTTACATGTGTCACTTAGAGTGGCTACGTCTACACTTAAAATGCTACAGCAGAACAGCTGTAACACTTCATTGTAAATTCTTACTACATCACTGGAAAGGGTAATCTATTTCTCTGATGGGTAATAACTAGATCAATGGAAAAATTATTTTGTTGACCTAGCACTGGCTACATCAGGGTTAGATTGGCTTAACCACATCTCCTAGCTATGCCAATGTAACTTTTTAGTTTAGATCAGCCCTTAATTATTCAGATCAGTGTCATAGTTATGATAGGTTCAAAAATAATCCAGGTAACTGTCATTCTACAGGTAGCTGAAACACAAGAAAATGAAGTTCAAATTAACAAGGTCCGAGAGCTTTACAGACCAGTGGCTCAGAGAGCATCTCTTCTTTGTTGTTAACAATCTGGGCAATATCAACCCCATCTATCAGTTCTCACTGAAGGTAAAGCTTTATTTATGCTGTGATACAAAAAATAAGCATGGCTATTTGATTCTAGCAATTAACACTCTATTGTATTTGTATCTGATGTTAATATTTGCTGGGTAAGGGGAGGAGAGTGAGAGAAGAAGTGTGGGAGGGGGTAGGGTAGTGCATTTTCCCACTCATTCCTCACAATATGGAACTTCCCCAATAATATCTCTCTTGTAAGATGTTTACATTCTGATTATTTGAGTGATGTTTGCTTTCTGTTGCAAAGTCTTCCTGGAAGCCAAGTGATCAGAGGTTTGAAGCATTCACTAAAAATAATATGTTACAGTGAATACACTAAAAGCAGCTGGCTGACTGACAGTGGAAATTCTCCTTTACTGAAACCACCAGAATTTTCACTTTGAGAGAATATGTCAGTTTAAGGCTGTCCAGTTGGTAGGAAAGATTGGTGGAGTCATTCAACATATGTTGCTGGCTTCTAAGTTAAATGACTAGACTGAAAAATGTTGCCATTGGTAAATCACCTCTTAGTGAAAACCTTCTCCAAGCTTACTCTTTCTGGGGGGGAAGATCTGATGCAATATCTGCATTTTTAAGTGCTCTGCTCAAGCACTTACTTTGAAAAGCCTAGCACTGGACCTCAGTGAAATTGCTCTTAAAACAAACAAACAAAAATCCTTTAAAAATAATGTCATCCTACATCTCAATAGGCCTTCAACATAGTCTTCCATAAAGCAATTGAACAGGCTGAAGCATCAGAAGATCTTCAGAGACACATCGCCAACCTGACAGAAGCTATTACATACTCTGTCTTTCTTTATACCAGCCGGGGACTTTTTGAAAAGGATAAACTCATCTTCCTGGCCCAGACAACCTTTCAGGTGATATGCAGACACATGAGCGCGCGCGCACACACACACACGCAAAAGAAATATAAAAAATTGCAGGGGGTAATGGTGGAGTGTGGTTTATTTTACCTATTTCTCAGTTACGGGATAGGAGGATACATCATGGCTTCTTATGGTTGTACAGCACCTTGCAATATAAATAATTATTTCCACAGGTATTTTTGTAAGTTTTTATTTTCTCTTTGTATTTTAAAATGATGTTGTTATCCACTTAGACTCTTACAGTGATGACATCATATGGACTATATAGAAGTGCTGTTTGCAGTTCTGTAGGTAAGGTTGTGTAGACACTGGCACTGAGAGCAGAGGTTCTCCCAGTAAAAATATAGCCTTTGATTTTGGGCTGAGATTACATATAAAGATTCAGGCCAGATATGAGATACAAGTAAATAATAAGTAGGTCTGACTAGACGCACCAGCCCCTAGTGTTGGAAATGGAGGAAAACAGGCTATGCCTGCATATCAGTTTGATCTGATCTGCTCAGCATATGTGTGTGACTCGCAGATCACAGACTCTCCATTACCCATTTAAAAATTCCCTCATTCAAAAGTTCCTGACTGAAGAGCTGAGGTTTGAGGTTTCCTGAACCTGGTCAGACTTGTGATGCATTAATTCAGAGTGGGTAGGAGGTAGTCTTCCAACACTGGATTCATTGCATTGTCCATCTGAGTACCAGAAAATTCAGCCTTGGATTTCTAGGCAGCGGGGGGAACTCCAACTGGATTAATTTTCTGGGTAGAGAGCTATCCACAGGTAGATATATATCTAACATTTATAAAATTAGTACAGATAATTCCCATTCTTTATTGTTTGCAAGGAGAATAGAGGGAACACAGATCGATATGCTAGACATTTCATTAAAAAGACACATTTGAATCCAAGTTCTTTATTGTACATTCAATCTCTTACCAAATGTAGTTTTGTGACATTCCTGACATGTTTAGTGTCTGCACATTCTAAGCGTTCATTTAAGAGAGAGAGAGAGAGCACCCTTCTCATTCCAAATGTGAACCAAATGTGACTGCTGCATTGTGGTCTCCCTGGCTGTGTTCATATAGCCCTCTTATTTCAACAGAGGTTGTTTTGAAATAAGATTTAGGCTGTTCACACGACACACGGTTGTTTCGAAACAACAGGAACCATTGTTTCGAAACAACGGCATTGTTTTTAAACAAGTTAAACCCCATGCGGGGACAAAACAACGCCATGCGAACATGTTGTTTTGAGACAACAGTGACTTGTTTCGAAATAACTGTTGCCTGAACCTGCTATTTCGCTTTGAGCTTTTTTCCTTAATTCGAATTAACAAATTGTTAATTCGAATTAAGTTATTTTGAACTAAGGTGTTATTTCAAAACAAGTTGTTTCGAAACAATCTGTATCGAAATAACCCCCTGTGTGTGAACACAGCCCCTGAGTCTAAGGAGAGCCTAGGTCAATGAATCTGATGGGTGTGAACTCCTTGTTCCTCAATGTGTGTTTAAAGGGGATGAAGGACAAATGCAGGGAGTTCTGTGGAAGTCAAGTTTTCTTACCCACTTCAGTAGCACTATTTAAAACAAAAACTAAAAACCCTTGCACAATCATAGCCAAGAATAACGCTGATCTTTGAGGACTATGATTTTAAATTTGTTCTTAAATACAACAACTCTCTTTACTCTAGCTACAGAATCATAAATTATCGCTTTTATTGCTAACTAGCTTTTTTTTAAAAAAAAAAATGCAGGAACTTGTGTGTCAGACTTCCACACAATTATTTAGTTCAGAGATTATTATTGGGATTTTCTGGTGTCTGTTCAGGAGGCTCAAGCAAGTTCTGCAGTATGTACTACAAATGCAGAACTAAGTTTGAAATTGTAGTCTATAAGCATTGTGAATAATGAGGGTCTAGGATTTGACCTCACTACATTACTTTTTATAATACATTTCTATTCTGTATTTTAAAATAATTGACTAAAACGAAATTCTTCTATTGGCAGTACGGAAGATTTAGTCACAAGAATTTTCAGGGCTTTGTGCTGCCTATTCAATAATGTCTGTTGAATGGCAAATACTTTAGCTTACGAATGACTGCCAAGTAAACCTGATGACCTTTTTCAATTTTGTATGCCATCAAGATTCTCCTGAGCAGTAAAGAGATAGAGCTTCTTGAATTGGATTTCTTGCTTCGATTCACAGTCGAACACACTTACAAGAGTCCTGTTGACTTTTTAACTCCTCAGTCATGGAGTGCCATTAAGGTAGGTTTGGAGAATTGATTTTCAGTGCTAAATCTTATTTTCATATTATTTCTGGAGACTAAAGCTAGGTAATGTTGAATAAAGTGATATATTCCATAGTAGATTTTAATATAACTCACACTACTTTTGAATGAGTTGTCTTTGCATTTTAAACATTGGTTTTCCTGCAATGATGAAATCATATAGGGTATGTCCACACACAGTCCTTATTTCGAAACAACAGAGGTTATTTCGAAATAAGGAATGGCATGGCCACACGACGCACGGCCATTTCGAAAGAAGCAAACTGCTTCTTTCGAAATGGCCGTGGTCCTTTCGAAAGAAGCTAAACCTCGTTGCCTTTCGAAAGAGCGTTGTTTCGAAACGGTTGTCACGCCGGGGGATCCCCCGGGGGCGTGTCGGGGGGGGAATGCCCTGACCCGCCCCCTTGCCGGTGGCGTCAGGCCGG
>ML681964.1:18489073-18533886 GCA_007922195.1 Podocnemis expansa | reverse complement strand
CTGGGGCGAAGTGCCCCGCTGCCCGCTCCTGGCGGGTGCTTGCAGGGGGCTGCGGGCACCCGCCAGGTGAGGCGCGGTGCCTGCAGCCCTCTGCAGGCACCCACGGGGTGCAGTGCACCTTTGCACTGCGCCCTGTGGGTGCCTGCAGTCCCCTCCCCAAGTGAAATAGCAGGTCCACACTGTGGACCTGCTATTTCACTCCCTTATTTTGAAGACACCATTTTGTTATTTCAAAACAAGTTATTTCGATATAACAGGTTATATCGAAATGTCATATCGAAATAACTTGTTTCGAAATAACAAAACCGTGTGTAGACATAGCCATATTTATTTCATGTGGAAATGTTAATTTGATATAATCTCTGTATTCCTCCAAGAATGTAATTCTAATCTTCACACAGCTCCCTACTCTCATAAAACCTATTCTTATGTGTCACAGTGTGTGGTAGCTGGGTTTTTAATTGTAAACACATTGTATGGAGATAGAAAATGGAGTAACTTCTTTTCTAAAAGCTTCATTCTTATAGGACTGTAGGAGTAAACTGCACTTTAAATTAGGTCATATGTGCCAAATAATGTTACTAGTAAGTGTTATTGGTAGGATTTACTTCATTATTACTCAATATCGGCAACATATTTCTATCTAATTTCAAATTATATTGTACATCATGGGAACATCACTTGTGTGTTTGGCGTGTTCCAGGCCATTGCACTAATAGATGAGTTCCGAGGGTTAGACGGAGACATCGAAGAATCTGCCAAGAGGTGGAAGAAGTGGGTGGATTCAGAATGCCCGGAAAGGGAAAAGTTCCCACAAGAGTGGAAAAACAAAAGCTTTCTTCAGAAACTTATCATATTGAAGGCACTGCACCCAGATAGAATGACATATGCTCTTAGGTACCGTCTTTGACACTGTATATATCCATGAAACTACACGTTAAGATGGATTATCGGATGTGCAGCCCACTGTGATGAAAGATCAAATATTCATTTATGGGGATCTAAATTACAAGCAAGCTGGTCAGCCACACCCTGAGAGTATTACTCTTTGGCCATCAAGTCCCACAATGCAAGGCCTATCTATTCTTTTTCAAGTGTTTGGGAGAAGGTGGTGGAATTAGGGGGGAGTGATTGACTATTTAAAGGGAACTGACTGCCTTATTAGATTTACTAGTGATTTTGTTAGATTTTGTACATGTGCCCAGAGCCCCAAGGAAATTTCATTTACTTAAAAAAAAAAAAAAACCACCATGCTGCTGATTGGCCATTGTTTAGTCATATTCCTCTCTTAGTATTCATTCTCTTTATTTTTACTAGTGATAGCAACTAGATGCATGGGATGGTCATTCTCACTCTTCTTTAACATAGACTCACAGACTCTGAAGTCAGAAGGGAGCAGGATGATCATCTAGTCTGACCACCTGCGCAATGCAGGCCTCAAAACCTCACCCATCAACTCCAGCAATAAGCCTCTAACCTACAACTGAGTTATTTAAGTCCTCAAATCATGATTTAAAGATGTTAAGATACAGAGAATTCACAGGCAGGTGAGCCATGCCCCATGCCACAGAGGAAGGCGAAAAACACCCAGAGGCCAAGCCAATCTGTGATGCTCAAAATAACTCCTTCCTTGTATACTTCTCCAAACCCTCTGAGGTTTTTTAAAATCCCTTGCCCCCCAAATAATACTATATTTGGCCTGACTGTCAAAACCCTACCCACTGAGCTATCCATGCTTGCAGTTTCCTAGGAAGAAGTGTTCCCTTATTGGTCACTTGCTGTGCCTACTTGACCTTTCTATCACAGTCATTATCTCCTTTCCTAAACAGATGCATGCCAGATTTTTCTACACTCTCTTCACTACATGGCTGCCCTGCCCTTCCTTATCTGGCTTCCCTGACACTTGTCTTTAATGAAACTGTTGTTAGTCCAGTAGCACAGTTGTATAGGCTGAGAATAATAGAACCCCCAAATCTGTAATTGTGACTATTCTTTCTGTATTCAGTTTATACTTTACATTTACATAGAAACTTTGTGGAGGAAAAACTAGGTTCAAAGTATGTGGAAAGCACCAGGATGGATTTAGCAAAATCATATGAAGAGAGCAGTCCGGCAACTCCAATGTTTTTCATCCTTTCCCCTGGAGTTGACCCTCTTAAAGATATGGAGACACTTGGTGAGTCAATTTTCAATGGGAGTTTTGCTTGCACAGAAAAAAGAAAGTAAATACATATTGGTATGATCCTGTTCCCATTGAAAACAATGGGACTTTTGGCTTTGACATAAATGGTGCAGGACCAGGTCCTAAATTTAAAAATCTTAAACAAAACCAAAATAACATATCTTTATAAAAGAACAGAAGTTAATATGACAAAGTTGGAGTGGGCTTATTTTTAACAAAAGAGTTAAGTTCTAAAGTTCCGCTCCCCCCACCTATTTGCGGTAAATTGAGAGGCTGAAAAGTGGAAGGCTATTAGCAATATAGTGTAAAGAAATTTTTAGACTGAACATTCCTCTGCTTGGCATAATGCAAGTTTCTTTTGTACTGTTTTCTACCTTTTGACTAGATGAGGGCCAGAGGGCAATTTTCTCCATGCTCATGTAATCTTGTGCCCCCTGTGACTAAATAATGGTCATTATACAAACTATATTCAATTGTGTAAGGCACTGTCGCTTTATACTTAGGATTACTGTTCCCCACAGACTACCCTAAGAATACCAGGTTAATACAGCTGTGACCTGACTGTGCTCAATTTAAACTCACGCCTCACAGGTGAGAGGCTTGTGCATTTACCCACTGAACCAATCAGTTAAAAAACTGATGTGATATCTACCACATGTTGCTCCTTTTTTATAAAGGAATTGCTTTGTACCCCCTGTAAGAGTTTCTTAAGCTCAGTAACAATGCCTAACATCTATCAAAATGTCAAAAGGTTCATTATCTTAAAAAGCAAGGGAGCAGATTTCTGCAGGCTTTTTCTAATACCAGCAATAAGGCTGCTGTTGAGAGCTCACAAATTTGCTTGTCGAAATTACAAGGGTTTAGTGAAGTGCTTCAGAAGAACTAATGTATATTGCACCAATGATAGTGAAATTAATGAGACGTTATCATTTTTTCCTCCTTTGTGCTCTGTTCCTTTCCTACCCTGTCACTTCCCTGAAAGGCAGAAAACTTGGGTTTACTATCGACTCTGGAAAATTCCATAATATCTCTTTAGGACAAGGTCAAGAGATGGTTGCAGAAGAGGCACTAGAGAAGGCTGCCACACATGGGCATTGGGTCATTCTCCAAGTAAGTGTTAAACAACACAATAGATGTTATTAATGCACTTAGGTGAATGGCTGAATACGTGAAGTGACTGCAAGATAAGGACTGTCCAACAAAGAACAACTTCCTGTGGAATTTAAAATGACTTCAAACTGAACATTTTGTTTTTGTCGTCTTTTGCCTTTGATTGCAGCAAGGTAAATGTTCACATGCATTGAGCGTGTATGTCATTCTGCTTTTACCCTCACATTTACAAGCACTACCTTTGCATTCCCAGTGGGATCAGGAGAGATAATACAAGAAGGTTCCCTATGGCTAGGCATGATTATGTCGTTAGGAACACTGTTCTCCTACATAATTAAGAACTCTTGTTCCATTGAGTAGGCTGTAATGGAGACTTTTAATAAAATTAGAATGGCTAGACCTTAGGAAGCTGTATAATCAGCAGAGAAGTGCTGCTCTTCAGAGATAGCAGGAGTAGCTTTGGCTAGCATTGTGCAAATAGAGTATTCATTCTTTAACCAATAAAAAGCTCCTTACAACACCCTGGTGAACTATCATTGGTGGTGTAGTCACAGAAGTTGACAGGAGTCTGGGGGGTGTTAGTGTCACTAACGAAGGGTGTTGTGACCAGCAGTTTTACACTTCACTGTATAGTACACTAATGGACACTTTCCTAAAGCACAAATGGAGGTATAGTTTCCAGACCTTGCCAATAAAAGATAGTCGTGTTATTCCTTCCAATTGTATTTTTACACTGTCAGCACCACATCAGTTTGTCAACCTAATTATCTGCTGCAAATGTTACATGCTGGTTAGCTGTGCTTTTATAAAATAAATTATAATAGTTGTGACTAAAGGCCCCAGGTGAGGTCAAGGCTAAGCACTGGACTGAAATACTATTTTTTAAAAAATAATTTCCAAAGGGTAGCTGTGTTAGTCTAGTTCAGCAAAACAAAGGAGTCCTATGGCACACTTACCCAAAGTTCACCATTTTTTTCAACCAGCTTTAACTTTGAGCTATTCAAGATTATCTACTGGTAACTGTGCCCTTTAGTTAAAGTTGGTATAATTTTTACTAAATAAAGAAATGGCATTATCTGAGAAAATATGGAATAAGCTGGAATGTGCTGGATTTCAGTGGAATTTGAAAGTGCTGAGCACCTTATAGGGCACTCCTGAGAAGGAGGGGTAATGAAGGCAGCCAGGTTTCAGCCGGTACAGTTCTGAAGCCTCAAACGATAAAGCTCTGTGCTCAGACAGCTTTTGGTGACAGTGCTTTTCAGCTCTTCTACTTATGGTGCTTTTGTAGTGTAATAATTTGAGAGATTAAGGATTTTTATGGCTTTTGAAAATATTATTTGTTGGGCAGATGGAGAAGCAGGGCCTGGTAAAGATTCTGGGCCAAACCCAAAGAGGTTCTGAACCCACTTAAGTTAATGCAAGTTGTAGGTTCTTAGGACCTCTTCGGATTTGACCCTTTGTCTTTTGTCCCACAAATTTCTGCAACCTAAATACTTCTTAATTTTTTAAAAATTTTGCATTCATTTTTATTTTAATTTATTTATTAATTTTATTTATTTTGTCTCACCATGCTCTTGTTCTAGTTTGAGGAAATACTACATGTGGCATATTCAGACATTATTAAATATTGTAGGCATTAGAACAGTATGGTTATATTTTCCTTCTTAAGGATTTTTACAATCTCCTCGCTGCACAAGGAAGGAAAGTTGCTTCTCTGTCGGAATTAATTTTAGTGGATAATCTGCCCAAATCTCTACTATACCTATAACTGTAGTATTGAGTTCAGAATTAGCATCTCAAAAGAGAACCTTTGATCTATCCTTTTCTAGAAGTAGGATGACTGCATCCAGGTTCCTTTGTCTGACACTTGTACATTTTTCCCTCGTGTAAAAACATACACTGTCATACTCAGTATTCTTTATGTAGGTTTATTAACCAAACCTAAGACAATAAATAAACAAACAAAAAAACCCACAGGCCCTCAGTTCACCCTGCACCTGATGGGTTCATGACCTCACCTCTCAGCGGTTGCTGGTAATCCTACTATTTGCAGTAGCTTCCCAGTTCTTGCCAGCTCTTTTCAGCTAATCCTCATTCAGACAGCTAGGGTTGCTCTTTTGAAACAGCAATCTAAGGCAGTCTTCCTGGGCCCCTGGGACCTTGTTCCTGACCCAATCACAAGAGTTAGCTCCACGCCTCTGGGGTCTTCTGCCCAGTCACTCCTCTTGCTGCCATCTGATGGGTCTTATGATTCACCTGGGTACACCTGCTCTGAACAGAGTAGCTGGACCTGCTCTACTTCCAGGGGCCAACTACACTGTGACATGCCTCTCTCCTTTCCACAAAACAGAGAGAGAGATCCACCACCCACAAATAACCATCCGCTCTTCCCCACACACAGACACCCCATTGCTTTCTCATAACCAGGCTTTTTCTTTTACCCAGTAGGATGCCTTCTCCCAAGGCAAATTTAGTTTCTGAGACATAGTCTATACAAAACATTCTGCAAAAGTTTGCAGAATTATAAAGCGTTCCTCAAGTACTTCTCCAGTTCTCCATACTATCTTTAATACAATCCCACAAATCTTTAGTTTCTGTTGTTTTCTAGTCCTGTACAGTGGGGCCAGGATTACAGACCCAGTCTCACCGGGCAGTCAGTAATGTGCCGTCTTTTCCTTCTGGGTGTTGTTTGCACCTATAAGCTGTAAGGTCTTTACATGTAGCTTTACTAACTCCTCCTCAAGTTCATTGGCCATAAAGATTAGAAGTCCGCTTTGTTCCTGGGTAAACTGATGGTCTGTCATCTGTTGCTCTTTCTGTTGCCGGAAGACCCATTACTCACATTCTGCTGTTTTGAATCGTAGTAGAAGTTCCTCAGCTCTTAGGATGAAGGCCGTAAAAGGCAGTATTCACTGCCTCCCTTCTGCTAGTGAAGTCTTGCTTTCACTCTTTAGGTGGGCCTTCACTTGTTGGTGTGGCACTGGCTGGCTGGGTCCTCACACTACTACTATTTAATTTGAAGCTCGGTCTGTTGAGACTGAGACACTGGGTTCTGATCAGCCTCCATTTCCTGATTCTTCTCCATCTGGACCTGGGCCAGTTCTTGGTCCTGCATTAAGTGTTAATGTTTCTCCTTCACAGCTTACTCCAGATCCTGAGCTAACTCTTGTTCCAAAACTGCTAACTGAGCAAAACTCTTTTTCCATGAGGTCAGACTTTTATTGGCACCATTTAAACTGCTCTCACATATATTAGGGATGGTTGAGAGCTCCTTCTTGCCCCTTTCAACATCCTTATTCAATCATCCAGCCTCCTTGCTTCCTTTTCCAGTCAATCCTGGACCCTCCCTGACTTGGGCTGCTATTCTACTTTCCGAACGTGAGGACTGAGAAACCCTCCCAGTCTGTCTACAAAAGAAGGCCTTGCTCATTTAACAGCTCTCCTGCCCTGAAACCAGCTGAAAGCATCTGACCCAGCTCTGGGCTCCTGTGGGTAGAATCTTTCAGAATTGCTCCAGAACAGTTTGGTCCATGATTCTCTCTGTCAAGCTTGCCTAAGGGCAGAGCTGTAGAGCCATGAGATTCTGTAATTTCTGAGCCACCACTTGTGACTGTGTCCAGACCCACCAACAGCAATTTCAGGTGCCTGGGTGTAGCAGTCCTGTCTCAATTCTTCCACCCACCTCCCTGCCCACAATTCTGCCCTATGCCCAGTGCCATCCCCCACTCAGTCCACTGGCCATCATGTCCCTCCCCTTCACTCTTCCATGCTCCTCCTCCTCCCCTGGATGGTGAGTAACAGTCAGTGAGGGGACAACATGATGAGCAGTGGCAGGGAAGAAAACAGGTGAAGAGCAGAGGGGTAAGTGATGAAAGTGGGAAGCAATGGCAGGGGGGCTTAGTGAGGAACACAGGGAAGGAGTAAAGTGGCAAGCAGCAAGCAAGGGGACCAGACAGGGCTTAGGATGGAGTGTGCATGTGAGGCCACAGGGAGAAGAAGCCTGGATCCTTTTTAAATTGCTCTCTTTCCCCACTACTGTTACTGGGCCTGGCCATGCCACCCTGAAAATTGTTCTATCTGAAATCTGTGTTTCAAAGCCTTTGGAATCAGTCCCTATTTATCCTGTTAATCACTTACTGCTCAGTAAGCAGCCTGAGCTTTGCCCATGAGGAATGATGTTATGCAGGCCACCCATGTAGATTCTTCATATCCTGCATTGCTTCCCGTTCTCTCGGCGTTCAGAGGACATCTTTTGGATTGTGTTTTGGTTCTGTCTTTGCCTGGCCTGAGATGAGTCAGCTCATGGTTCTATCACCAGTCACACCACCCAGCATCAGTAGGCCCAACTGTTCTGTGTAAACACTTTTGTTGTTGTAAGTAGACATATTGCCACCTCTATTTAATGGCAAATTGTGCTCCTTGCTGTTTCTGCTGTTCGCCCACCGAGTGCATGAACAGAAGCTGGGGCTGCTGCTGTTCTTTTTGCCACTGTATCACAGCAATTTGATGGTGTTGTCATATTACCAACAGACAGATCACCTCCTCCATTTTTCTTCTTACCCACCCAAATGTGGTATGGGACTCTCACAGGCATGTGTTCAGGTTTCTCTTCACTGGGCACCAAAGATTCAACTTATTCCCTCCCACTAGTGTCAGGGGGCTGATTTAAGATGCCTATGTTCTTAACATCTGTGAAATGGCATGGTTTCTTCCTAACCTCAGAGGCATACTTTCTCACACCCAGTCTTCTTTTCTATAGGCTATTGTCCAAATAAGCTGATAAACAAAAAACCAGTCCCTTAGGTCATCTTTTGTCCTAGAGTTTCAGAGCCCCCGTTCCCAGGAATCACAGGTAATCCTGCTTCTAGCAGCTTCCAATTCCCATCCAGTTCCCTTTCAGCAAGTCCTCTTTCAGCTTTGCTGCAGCAGGGTAACCTTCCTGGACACCTGGCAACTTATTCCAGGGGCCACCACAGAGTTAGCACCACTCCTGTAGGGTTCTTTTCCCCGGACACAGGGTGTCCCAACCACTCCTCCTCTTCCTGCCATGTGACAGGCTTTTATAGCCCCAGCCATAGCACTGCCCACTTTAATTGGGTTAGCTGGACCCAACCTGCTTTGACACAGGGGAGCTAAGTGCAGTCTATTCACAGGGACCAGCTGCCTTGTGACAGGACCCAGTTCCACAAAGCTCTTATATATGCATTTAAAAGTTTACCTGGTTAGCAGTGAGATAATTTATATGCTTAAAGTTAACCATATGTTTTAGTACTTTGCTGAATCAAGGTTTGAAACCTACAGAAACTAGTGAAATATCTGCTAGTATAACAGATGTCAGGATGTGCCCTTTGCTTAGTGTCCTTGATTTTTCTGGTTCTGCATCACCAGCTCTTTTACTAGTGAAATGACTTTCAGAGATACCAGTTTGTTTTCATGAAACTTCCTTAACAATGTTTTTAAAGGTATTTTGAACCTATGTGTACTTTACTTCTGAAATAATAAACATATTCCTATTTCAAAAAGAATTTGTTGCATGTTTGCCCACAGAATGTTCATCTAGTAGCCAAATGGCTGGGGACCTTGGAGAAAGTCCTTGAACAATACAGCAAAGGAAGCCACTCTGATTTCCGGGTCTTTATGAGTGCTGAACCAGCTCCAACCCCTGAAGAACACATCATCCCTCAAGGAATTCTAGAAAATTCCATTAAAATTACCAATGAACCTCCTACTGGGGTGCTGGCTAATCTGCATGCTGCCCTGTACAACTTTGACCAGGTAAGAACAAAATTTGCATAATACATGGAGGGAGTGAGATTTAATTATGCAACCAGCTGTAAATTACTGGTCTACCAGGCCTGTGAGCTTGTTGCTGGGGTCAGAGTATCCATGCTGTAACCAACTCTGCCCTACCTTTTCCTTGTAATCAGTTTCCCGGCATTGTAGGGCAGAGTGCTTTAGCACAATCCCTGATTATATTTCTAGTATTAGATACTGGAGCAGAGCACAGTTGACAAACATGATGGCTTCCCTTTGTTACTCAGAGAGTAGCACATCAAACATATAGATGTACTTTACTGACCATCCCAACATCAGACAAATGTTGTTGTGACCTAGCATTTGATATTCTGTCTGTCATTTGGCAGTCTCAGAATACTATGTCAGCTCGCCCCTTCTGACCCTGACCTCTTCACTGAACACTCCTCTAATGCTGCAAATTCCTGTCAGCGCATGTTTGCATCCCCATTGGTATTATTAGAACTAGTATTTTTAATTCTCACAAAGGATTTATAGCCCAAGTCATGCTAGCATATCCTCCTCTATCAGTAGCTAGCATATATCCATCCCTTTCCCTTCGTAGACCTAGCCCACATCAGGTGATCTTCAGAACAGATCTAACTGTTTTCCAAAGCTCTTGCGGAAATGGATGAATGAGTCGACTGAGAGTCGTGTGGGAGCAGGGAGACTGATGTGCATGGTTTGATGTTGGGAAGAGGTAGGATAGACTTTTTTCTGTGATCAGATCCATGTGTGTCACTGTGTCTGGTCCAATGTTCCCTCTAAGAGCCTCAGGCAGCTGAGTGACTCGCGTTGCTCGCTGCACAGTGCACCCTCCCCATGGGTCTGATCTTGCCAGCCCTTCTCCCCATGGGCCTAATGCTGCCGGCTCTTCCCCCACAGGCGTGATCCTGCTGGCCCCTTCCCCACATGCCTGTTCCCCTGGTAACCCCCCAGCCTGCCCAACCCCTCCCCACCGTCCTACCCTGCTGCTGGAGTGGCACTAACTGAGCATGCTCAGACATTCTGGGCATGCTCCATTAGAGCTTCTCAGGGCAGGAGTTTTAATAACTCCCAGCTCCAGAGGAGCTCTGAGCCAGGACTCTGGCTGCCAGCCAGCTGCGGTGGGCTGTGCGGTCCTGCGCCCACACATTTGACAGAGAACTTTGCTGGATACCCTACTTTGTTTTTTTTTTTTAAGTGGATATTATGCAGTTCTTTCATTTCAGCAGCACATTACACAAAGGACTGACTTAAAGAGCTGCTTGCAGAGTCCGCTGGTGTTGGAGGACATTTATAGCGATTGCTAAAATTCTCCAACACAATGGGCGTGGCTTTTTAGTGTGCAAACAGCCGTGGGGCAATAAGCAGGTAGGGTAATGCAGAGTAGCCTTCTGGCTTAAATGTATCTTTTCACTTACCTTACACACACACACTCTTCCCTACTTATTCTGAGTACACAAAGGGCAGTCTGAGCATCAGGCATGTATGTAAGTGGGGAATCAGAACCTGGGAGGTCAATTCTGTGGTCCAGTCTGTCCACTTTTCACAGTTCACATGACACAAAATTGATGTATTCTGGCTATAGTTGGTTGAGTTCCCCTTGTATAAGCAAAAATCCACAGGCAAAAATCTAGTATATATACCACAGGCATGGGAGCAGCAATTAGCTGCAACAATAGTAAATTAGTATTATTGTAGATTGTATAGCTGAAAGGCATGTGAACGGTGCTCTGTTTTAGTGCAGCAGCAACTCTGACTCTTGAAAGATTTGTATATTACTTAATTTACATAAATTTAAATTCTAGAAACTCAAAAATAAATAAATTTTAATAAGAATTATTGGTAACCTCTATGATAAGACCTATTGATAATTTTTAAACCTCATTCTTCTTCCTTCTTAAGTGTAGTAAAGATTATTTTCTTTTATTATGATGAAGCAAAATCTTTTATTTTCTCACAGATTAATTCTAAGGTGAAAGCATTACATACTTGAAATGAATCACCTATCTCACTTGCCTTTTAATGTTTCTATTTGTAACATTCTCAATCATCCATGTTACTAACATGTATACTGGGGTGGCCAAACTTACTGGTCCCCTGAAACTTTTCTCCCTGATGGGCAAAATCCTCTAGCCCCACTACCCAGCTTCAGGACAGAAGCTGGAAGCTCCCCATCTAGGGTTACCAGATGTCAGGCAAAAGGAGGACATGTCTTCCTTTTTACCTTCAGGTCCTCCATCAGGCAGGCATTTTAAAAATATATTATTTTGTCTGGCTTTTACTTACAGGGGTTAAAGTATGCTGAAATGCCCCAGAATACCCTATTTTTAGGGGGAAGTGTTCCAGGGCCCCCTAAAAACAGAATAATATTACACTGAAACTACATTTTCTCCATGTGTCCTCCAATGTCCTCCTTTGCCTACTTCACTGTCCTCCTTTCCATGCTTTAGAATCTGGTAACCCTATCCCCACCCCAACCTGGTAGGCAGAGAACGCAGGGGGTGAGGAGGACATAGGAGGCTCCATGAGCCACCCTTCAGCTGTGAAAGAACCACACGCAGTTCATGAGCCACAGATTGGCCACCCCTGGTATATTCCATAAACCAGCAACATGAGTGGGTTTTTTTTGTCAATTTGCAGTGATTGTCATATGCAACATCTTGACTCTCTTATTGACAGCTTCTTCAATTAATTTTATTATTTATTATAATTTCAAGATTGTTTAGTAGCTTTTTATAATAGGATTTTTTTAATTTTAGTCTGATTTTAATACCACAGCCTTATTTTTGCAAACCAGCTGTCCTGACTATATTTTGAAACTATATATTTTTTAAAAAGGACAGACTATTCCTTCCCACAGAAAAAGGAAAACTCAGCAAAACTTATGTAACCAGTTCACTAGTGGCAGACCTCTTCCTGGAACTAAAACTTGAGTGAAGAATTTGACCTTGTTCTAAAAGTAAGGTTGGTTGAGTAGACAGGATCTGTGAACCTTTGCTTCATTCTATATGACTGTTTGGGTGGACAATGACCAGTCCTTTTAGTTGCTGGGCACAACGTGGTGTTTTGTGCACAAATGTTTGGGGACTGGCTGCATAATCTTTCTAGGAATACCTTTGCTTGTATGCAAACAAGGATATTTGCTCTTTGATATCGATCTTTCATTATTCTCCCATGTAAAAAATTATTGTGAAACTGCTGTGGAGAACAGGGAGAGGAAGTAGCAGTCAACTACCTCAGCGCCTTGCCAGTCGGGAGCTAAGGGGAAAGGAGGCTAAAGAGTGGGGGAACAGCACTCCTTACTGTCCCACACATAACCTATTTCTCCCTTGAGACCCTGTTCCTCTTAGAGTGTCTGTGAGGATTTGCAGATCACTTTCCACTTTCAATTCAGGTCAGCTCTTCTTCCACTGGATAAGCTGGGCATAGAGAATCAAGCTCATCAATCTTACTGAAATGTAAAGGTAAAGGCTATGATAACTCTATGTAGTTTAGAATTCTACAGTGATTAATATATTTGACGTATAGGAATTTTGTCTCCAGCACACGTAAAGGCAGGGTCTGGAATTATTTGCTTTGATAAAAATGAGGCATGGTGGTGAAAATTTTAGATTCCACTATTCTAGGAAGCCCCCTTGGGCAACCCAGAATATAGAGATCATCACATAAAGTTTTCTGGGTCAGAGAAATAGTGATTGTGATCTGAGGACGGTAGAGGAAATAAAGAAGGAGATCCTGGAGTAGTCCAAGGAGAAATAATTTTGTGTACTCTTAGGTAAGCAGACAGGCTTCATAATGACAGTTTTTGTTGTTCAACTATATAGTTGTTTTTAATAGAAAGCTGAAATATGTAAGCAAAGGCTGCTTTTTAACAAAGATATGTTGCGTATAGTCATTTAGCTAAACATTAATGATTTACGATGGCTTCTTCAAGAATAGGAAATACTGTTACGCTCAGGGAGTCTGTTTTGTCTGAAATGTGAATTTTACAGTTGGCACTCAGGAGAAATTATTGCAAATTTGATTTACTGACACCTTAATTCATTCTGGGACATTGAAAAGGCATCCTGTAAGAAATAGTTCTCACAATACACAGGATATCCTGCAATTTGAAGGGATATTTTAGTTTGACTCTATTATGAGCTAATATATGGATCACTTGTTTTTTAAATCACTAAACTGGATTATCAATTACTAAGGGTGAGATCTGCAGCAGGAAACTCTAATTGTATTTTCTTGTGGTTGACAGTGCTGGTTTAGGCAAACTTTTGTCCTACAGATTCCTTGGCAGCAATATCAACACTAATTTAAATATTTACTGTCTTTATTGTATTTCTTGCTGAGTTATTTGACATTTCAGTAGGAGCAACTGCAGTTTTAAAAAATATTCATTACATTATAGCCAGCCCCATGTTGGACAAATTTCGTGTTGTGTAGATTTTTATGAGAGTCAGATTAATAAATGTGATTCCCCTAATGTGTTTCTGATGATTTAATTCACTGTTTTGACAACAAGAAATTTTGTTTTAGGACGTGATGTGCCATATCATGAATTATTTCCCAGATCACCATATAGAGAAAAATATGTTCTGCTTACAATTTTCTACCCATTTTTCCATTAGAGAAGTAGGATTCACCTTGGCAGCCAGAGATATAGCCCCAGAAAATTCTGTATACGTGAATTTATGTAGTTTTAAAAAATCATCTTGCATCATATTGTAATATTAGTTACTTCTTACACACAATCATGGCAATTCAAAAGTTTGGGGATGCAAAGGTTGCAGATTCAGAATCATACTTTAGGAAAATACGTTAAAAGTTTGACTCAAGAACTTAAAGAAGCTGTACTGAAATCCTATTGCCATGCTCCTGCCATGATGCTGCACACAATGAAGACTAAAGAAAAACAAACCACAATTACCAGCATGCCTTTTTTGGAGAAAAAAAAAAATCTGAGTATGGTAACTTTTTCAAAGACTTTTAAACTAACCTATAGAATTCTATAGTGGGAATAACATTCTCTGGGGCATTGTAATCTATTTTATAAAAATATCACTATATTAAATTATATTATTTTTCAGTAATAACTATAGAAACTTATTTCATTTCTGTAATCTTGTTGGTTTAAAGCCTAGTAAATTCTGTAGGTCTCTTTCACAAGGGCAGTACAGTGTTTTTTTGATATGAAAAAATAATTTATATAGTCAAAAATTCTGTTGAACTATAATAAAAAAAATTATTATATAAATTGAAGAATGTGTGGGCGCTAATCTTGCAAACACTCATGCATTTGCTTAACTTCAAATGTGTGAGTACCAGTAAGTCCCATTGGTCCAGGTAAAGCATCTACATCTATAGGTTGTACAACTTATAGGTCATTGGATAAAAACATTGCTTTTCTTTTTTGGCAGGATACACTTGAATTGTGCAGCAGGGGGCTGGAGTTTAAAAGCATACTCTTTTCTCTGTGCTACTTTCATACCTGCGTAGCCGGGAGACTCAAGTTTGGACCACACGGCTGGAATCGAAGATACCCGTTCAATACTGGAGATCTCACCATTTGTGCCAACGTCCTCTACAACTATTTAGAGGCACACACTAAAGTAAGAGTTAGTGGTCAAGTAAACTCTTACCAAGATTTTTCTGAATGTGTTAGTGTTGGATACTGAAGGAGTGGGATGTAATTTCTCTCTGCAGCTGTTATTAAAATAGCTTACATTGTGTAGTTAGTTGTCTTACTGAGTATGGAAATATACTCGATCAAAGGTTTTTCAGCAGTGAGTATTTGAACTTCATATAATACAGGTCAAACCAGTTCCACATCAACAGTTTAGTGTAAAAAAAAATGTCCTTCATTATGTCAACAAAAACAGTGGTTTACATGTGCATATATGCCAAATTCATTAGGCAGGTAATGAAGCATTTGCACAAATGTAATTACATACAGCAATTCTGACAGTTCATAGCACTGCATTAATAATCACTACAATTAGTTCTGATGATGGAAGCAATTTACAACACGTCACATCTATAAATAATGGTGCATTTCCTGCATGTGTCATTATTATGTATTAAGGATGCCACCTTGTTCTGACTTTCTCTGTAATGTTCCCCTGAGTGGAACTTAAGGGTATATGTGGGATTCTGTTTCTGAACTACAGCATGTTTTCCAGTCATACAGTTTAAATACTGGCTTAATGTCATTTTTACAAATTGTGTAAATCCAAACCCTGAATAATAGCAGTGATTATTCAGTGTTTAATGGCTGGATAGTAAGTAGAGTCCCTGATGCCACTTTTCTTCAATAACTTAAAAGCAGGGGCATAGCCAGGCTTTCTGGTACCCAGGGTCCAAATCAGATTTGCCACCCCCCACACCTCCTACCCTGAGCCTTATGTCCCCTCCACTGCACGGGGCAGAAGGGGTGAAATGTTACCTTATGTGACGTGTGTCTCAGTTTATAATCATTATATAGTTGTTCTTGTTTTCCTTTTATTATTTTCAGTGATGCTTTTTGCTAACGAATTTCCTTTATTGGTGTCACATTTGAAATAATTGCTTAATTTTAGTGATGATTTAATAATGATTCTAATTTAGAAAATGATTCTGTGAAATCAGCTTGTTTCAACCCTTATTTTTCTTTACTAATAAATCTTCTCTCATCACTTTAAACTGTTCTCAAAATAACCACTCATAAGCTTAATAAGTAACTACTAGTAGCTAAAAGCCTGTGCTGTCACATGCATATAATTTTTAAAGTTGTGTGTGTTTTTAAAAAAATTGTAAAAAAGAGGCTGAAAATGGCTGAGGATTTAAAAATTGGTTGGTGGCAGGCCACCAGCCTCAGCAATGATTGAACTGGATGATATTCTAAAACAAAAGAGCTCTCCATCATACTTACAATGTTCATGGCTTCACAGTGACTCTACATGCATTGCTGATTTGTGTGGGTGACAGTGGGCACATGGGTGTGGTAGTTCTACCATCTGTAAAATCCCCTGTGTACAACCAGTGAAACTGTTGCATGCAAATTATCTGTAAAGTAAGACTGGTGATCAATTGATGTTTTACTTCTGATATCACAATTTTCAATGGGCTAATCCACACTAGAAGCACTACATTCATGCAGGGGCCCTCCTGTTGGCATCATAACCCACCTTCTGCAAGAGGCAGTAGCTATGTCAGTAGGAGAAATTTTCTTAGGTCAGTATAATTTACATTGCTGAGAGGGGAGGCTTATTCACACCCCTGAATGATGTAAATATATCAAAGTAAATGGTACTATAGACCTGGTTTAGGATTCTTGGTGGGTATAGGCATGTGCTGTATTGTAGCTGTACCCTGCCTGAGTATAAACTGTGAAGTCAAAATGGTTCAGAACTTAAAGCTATATATGGTAACAGACTACAACAGTCAGAGAGAGATGATTCACCTGGTGATATTCTGAATAAAAGTGTTCTTGGCCATGCTTGTAGCTGCTCCCATTGCTTCACAGTGACTCAATAGACATTTTAGGCTTCAGAGTAACACACAGTATGATGTTCCTGAAATCTTACTATCTAAGTCCTGAGTCAATTAGGAGATAAGAGAGAGAATTTAGCCTTGTCTTTTGGTAAAATTATATTCTGTTAATGTTAATAGTATTTTATTGGTGAGCATTCTGCAACCTATTGCATTGTAGCTTTAGAGGCATTTGAAAATCTTAGTACTAGAGGAAGAAAGGAATCTTAGAAGCATCAAAATGTGTTGTGAAAGCATAGAGCTGAATCCTGCTCATTTGAGATTAGTCAAGTTAGTAAAATAAGCAGGAATTGACCCATCAGTTTGAAGACTAGGGGACAAACTCTCAGCTGCGGCAAATTGTCACAACTTCAGAGAAGTCAATGGTACTATGCCAGTTTATATCAGCTAAGGACTTTATCCTTGGATACATAATTCTCTTGTGGCTCTTAGCTGACTTGCCCCAATCCATTTCCCATGAGTAAAATTCCAGTTCCCCCTCAAAGCCCATGTTGTCGCTGTAAATGGAATTGATAGTGATTGTGGAGGTAAAATTAACCCAGGGACCAGGTGCAGGGTTTATCCAACCCTTCACCCACCACAACTGTTTTTCAATTACATGGAACCTAACAGCAGCCATACCCAACACAACTGATGCAAAGAAACTATTGGGGCATTTGATCTTTCCAGTGCACGGCCTTCTGCACTATTATATCTGAGACCTTTCCTGTGGTATGAAATTTTTTGTAGGCACCCCTACAACTGTGGCAGCTGCTCTGGTAAACTTCTTTTATAGCATAGCTTAGTCCCTGTGCAGCACTCGAGTAGCACAGAGTGTGAATTTCTCTCCATGAATTCATCAGGCTAATTTTCTACACATTATAATGTTAATTATGCAAAGCTGTTATCCAAAAAGCCCTTTTATTCAAAACAGAGACCATGTCCCTGATGTCTAGTGATTACACTGAAATTTCTGTCTTAAGTCAGAGACTCTGATTATCTAAACATTGTCAGTGTCCCCCATGACATGTGGCTAATTGAGGTTATAATACTGAATTAGAATAATGCTATACTCTTCGAAGACCCACACACAAATACACATGCTTAGAATAAGGTTATCTGTCGTAAACAGAAAAAGCAATTTACTTGCCAACAAATATCCATATATTTAAATAAACATATAGTAGATTGAGAAATGTATTAGTTACATAATTTCCAAAGGGGTAGCCATGTTAGTCAAGTCCAGCAAAAAAAAAAACAAAAAAAAAACAACCCACCAAGGAGTCATGTGGTAGTGAGTCATGTGGTAGTGAAAGACTAACAGATTTATTTTTCGCATGAGCTTTTGTGGGAGAAAATCCCACTTCGTCAGATGCTTCGAAGATGGGTGAACTTACAGAATGGAATGAAAATAAATGCAAGGGAGTGTAAAACATAGGATCAGGTCACACAGTAACAGCAAATCAGAGCAGTTGTAAACGTTCAAACCCTGGGAAGGCTGAAGTCAAACTACCTTTTGTGATGGGAAAAGAACCCACAGTCTCGATCCTGTTTTCACACGATTTAATTTGCATATTAATTCCAGTTCAGTTGTTTCTCTTTGAAGTCTTGATGTCCCAGTCACACCTCTGATGACAGTCGTTAACAAATCATTTACTGAGTGATTAGAAAGATGGAAATTCTCAGCAACTGGTTTCTTTGTTTTGTGTTTCAGATATCAGCTCTATGTTCATTTATTCTTTTTTGCAGCGATCGTCGTGTTTGTCCAATGTATAAGGTGTTGGGGCATTTCTGGCACATGATGGCATAGACCACATTAGTAGATGAGCAGGTAAATGAGCCTTTGATGGAGTAGCAGGCTTGATTAGGATCTATGATGGTATCTATTGTGCAGATATGTGGGCAGACTTGGCAGCGTGATTTGTTGCAGGGGTGTGTGCCTGCTTCAATGTTCTTGTTGTTAGATCTGTAGTTGCTGGTGAGTATCTGTTTAAGATTAGGGGGCTACCTATAAGCAAGGAGTGGTCTGTCTCCCAAGGCTTGAGAGCGTGAGGGATCATCTTTTAGAATAGTCTGTAGGTACTTAATGATCTGTTACAGCGGTCTGACTTGAGGGTTGTATGTGGTGTTCTGTTGTTTTCTTTCGTGGGCCTCTCCTGTAGTAAATGACTTCGGGGTACCCGTCTAGCTCAATTTGTTTTCTTACTTCCCCAGGTGGGTACTGTAGTTTCAAGAATGCTTGATGGAGATCCTCAAGATGTCTGTCTCTGTCCCCAACACCTTATACATTGGACAAACAGGACAATCGCTGCAAAAAAGAATAAATGAACATAGAGCTGATATCTGAAACACAAAACAAAGAAACCAGTTGCTGAGAATTTCCATCTTTCTAATCACTCAGTAAATGATTTGTTAACGACTGTCATCAGAGGTGTGACTGGGACATCAAGACTTCAAAGAGAAACAACTGAACTGGAATTAATATGCAAATTAAATCGTGTGAAAACAGGATCGAGACTGTGGGTTCTTTTCCCATCACAAAAGGTAGTTTGACTTCAGCCTTCCCAGGGTTTGAACGTTTACAACTGCTCTGATTTGCTGTTACTGTATGACCTGATCCTATGTTTTACACTCCCTTGCATTTATTTTCATTCCATTCTGTAAGTTCACCCATCTTCAAAGCATCTGACGAAGTGGGATTTTCTCCCACAAAAACTCATGCGAAAAATAAATCTGTTAGTCTTTCAGTGCCACACGACTCCTTGTTTTTTCTGGTTTTTATTTTTTTTAACATTTTTATAGCCAATAAGGAGAAAAACTTGCCTCTTTGATTGTAAAATTATTCTTTTTTTATTCTGAACCAAAAGTTGTTGATATTCTTCTTAGAGGGGTCCTATTCAGCATTTCCTGAGACAATATGTAGCATAATTTATCACACTGTGGTGACTTCTTTTTCCTTTTCTTTTAGTTCAAACCGGTTTAAAAGGAAGGTGCATTAGAGGTTCACTTATTCAAATTAAAATAAACTTGTAGCAAGCATACTGGGAGAGCTGCAGCTATTTTACTTGTTCTGTTATGTCACATCATGCAACATGCAAAGCCTGCAATTACGTTTTTACTTGAACTGTTAGGAGGCAAATACTGTCCCTGAGGTTGTTAAGGTTTCTGTCTGGAAAGGCTTCACCACAAACTGACATAGTTTGCGAATCAAGGGTAGCAAAGAGAGGTTTGAATCTTGCTAAGCCAAATATGAAAGCGGGACAGTGGTTTCTTGAATAAAATCAACTGTCATTAATCAGAAGCTGAACGTTTGACTCTATGACCATAACTACAATTATCAGAACCCCGAAGTGACTTGATAGTGATTAGTTCCACTTTCAGTGACCTTTTTTAATGCATTCCAAATTCAAATAATGTCAACTTTCACTCAACTTGTATTTTTTAGAGAGGAGATATTAAGGACTGCAATCAGATACAAATGTTGTTTTCCCCCTTAAGATAGGCATATAGTTAGGTTTCCCTTCAGTTTCTCACAAGGATTATTTTCAAAGGTCTGTGTGCAGAAATACATGTATTGATTAATAAGTTATGTTCTCTTACTTCACACAGTGTTTTGAAAAGATACTTGGCTCCTGGAAAGTTTTTTATAAGGGGTAGGATAAAAATCATGACTCATGATTCAAGTGATATAGGTTTACACAGTTAGTGATTTTTAGCTGTAACCCAGATATTTTTAATCAGATATCTATATGTACTTATAACTGGCATTTTTAAAAAAACACATTATGATATGATTATTTTTAAAATACAGAATAATTAGAGCATCTAATATTTGCAACATCCCAGGAAAGCATTTTGATTTTCTTTTGTTTTGACAAAGCATTTTCATGCTATTATTATTCTGTGTGACTTTGGTTTGTCCTTTGGAAAGCCGACTTGTTTGTGTAATCATGCATTCTATTATCTTCGGTAGGTTCCGTGGGAAGATTTGTGCTACCTCTTCGGTGAGATTATGTATGGTGGACACATCACTGATGACTGGGACCGCAGACTCTGTCATGTGTATTTAGAAGAATTCATGAGCCCATCTATGGTAATTTGTATACATATATACCCAAAACACACTAATTTTTGAGTAATACAAGAAATAAAATATTTTGTATTTGGCTTTAACACATTAAACTTCATGATGAACATTTCTTCAGTGATCTGGGTTACTGAGAGCAAGGTGCCTTTTGAGGTGACACAGCCTGGCCTGATCCATACAAAAACCTTGTATATCTGTCTTGGAATAAATCAGGGGCCTCAAATTCAAATCACCATGAGGGCTGCATGAGGACTAGTACATTAGCCCAAGGGTGCACCATGCATGAGGACTAGCATGGTAGCCCAAGGGCAGCACCACTGAAACCTTTTCATACAATAGTATTGCAAATATTGATAGTGATACAGTGTTGCTGCGGGCCACAAGAAATAGTGAGGGCCTCAGGCTGTGAGTTTGAGACCCCCGCAATAAATCATAGAATCCTAGGGTTGGAAGGGACCTCATAGGTCATCTAGTCCAACCCCCTGCCAGAGGCAGGACCACTCCCACTAAACCATCCCAGTCATGGTTTTGTCCAGCCAGGCCTTAAACACCTCCAAAGATGGAGACTCCACCACCTCCCTAGGCAGCTCATTCCAATGCTTCACCACTCACCTAGTAAAAAAGTTTTTTCTAATATCCAGCCTCGACCTCCCTAACTGCAACTTGAGACCATTGTTCCTTGTTCTGTCCTCTGTTACCACCGAGAACAGTCGAGCTCCATCTTCCTTAGAGCATCCCTTCAAGTACTTGAAGGTTGCTATCAAATCCCCCCTCAATCTTCTCTTCTGCAGACTAAATAAGCCTAATGCTTTCAGTCTATCCTCATAGGGCTTGTGCTCCAGCCCTTTAATCATTTTGGTTGCCCTCCTCTGTACTCTCTCTAGCATGTCCCTGTCCTTTTTGTAGTGGGGAGCCCAAAACTGAACACAGTATTCTAGATGTGGCCTCACCAGTGCAGAATAGAGGGGAATGTTCACATCCCTTGATCTGCTGGTAATACTTCTTTTGATGCAGCCCAGTATGCCATTGGCCTTTTTGGCAGCAAGAGCACACTGCTGACTCATATCTAGCTTCCCATCCACCATGACCCCCAGGTCCTTTTCTACACTGCTGCTACTTAACTGAATGTTTCCCAGCCTGTAGCAGTGCATGGGGTTTTTCCGTCCCACATGCAGGATTTTACACTTGTCCTTATTGAACTTCATAAGATTTTTATTGGCCCATTGTTCCAATTTATCTAGGTCTCCCTGAATCCTGTCCTTGCCCTCCAACATGTCTACTGTTCCCCCCAGCTTGGTGTCATCCACAAACTTACTGAGAATGCAGTCTATTCCATCATCCAGATCATTGATGAAAATGTTGAACAGAACCGGCCCCAGGACCGACCCCTGGGGCACACCACTCGTGACTGGTTGCCAGCTAGACATGGAACCATTGATTCCTACACGCTGAAACCGTTGATCTAGCCAGTTTTCTATCCACCTTATAGTCCACCTATCCAGCCCATACTTCCTTAATTTGCCAATGAGAATGCTGTGGGAAACTGTATCAAAAGCCTTACTAAAATCAAGGTATATCACATCAACGGTTCTTCCTGCATCCAGAAAACCAGTCATCTGCTCATAGAAGGAAATGAGATTGGTCAGACATGATTTACCCTTGGTAAATCCATGCTGACTGTTCCTGATCACTTTATTTTCTTCTAAGTGTTTGAGGATGGATTCTTTAAGAATCTGCTCCATAATTTTTCCAGGGATTGAGGTGAGGCTGACTGGTCTATAATTCCCCGGATCCTCCTTTTTCCCTTTCTTGAAAATAGGCACTACATTTGCTTTTTTCCAATCCTCTGGCACCAACCCTGTTCTCCATGAGTTTTGAAAAATAACGGCCAACGGTGCTGCTATCTCATCGGCCAATTCCCTCAGCACCCTTGGATGCAGTTCGTCCAGCCCCATGGACTTGTGCACATCCAGCTTCTTTAAGCAGTCCCCAACCTGACCATCCGTCACCAAGGGCCTCTCTTCTTCTCTCCCATCTGCCCTACCCATGGTAGTGGGCTGGCAGCTGACCCTGCCTGTGAAAACTGAAGCAAAAAAAGCATTGAGCACTTCAGCTTTTTCTTCATCCTCTGTCACGAGGATGCCTGCCCCATTCAGCAAGGGACCTACACCATCCCTGATCCTCTTCTTGTTATTAACATACTTGTAGAACCCCTTCTTGTTATCCTTTACATCCCTCGCTAGCCGCAGCTCCATTTGTCCTTTGGCCTTTCTGATTTTATCCCTGCAGTCCCTAGCAATATCTTTATATGCCTCCTTGGTCATCTGACCAAGCTTCCACTTCCTGTAAGCTTCCTTTTTATGTTTAAGCTCAGAGCAGAGTTCTCTGCTAAGCCATTCTGGCTGCCTCACATGTTTGTTCTTTCTCCTAACTGGAATGGCAACTTCCTGTGCCCTTAGCAGGGTTTCGTTAAAATATAACCAGCTTTCTTAGACTCCTTTCCCCTTCAGATTAGCTTCCCAAGGGAGCCTGCCCATCAGTTCCCTGAGGGAGCCAAAATCTGCTCTTTTGAAGTCCAGGGTTTTTGTTTTGCTTCTTTCCTTCCTTCCCTTAATGAGCATCCTGAACTCAACCATGTCATGGTCACTACTGCCTAGCTTGTCATTTACCTCTACCTCCCTGATCAATTCTTCCCTGTTTGTGAGCAGCAGGTTGAGAGGTGCAAGGCCCCTAGTTGGTTCCTCCAGCATTTGTACTAGAAAGTTGTCCCCAACACACTCTAAAAACTTCCTGGATTGCCCATGCACTGCTGTATTGGCCTCCCAGCAGATGTCAGGGTAATTGAAGTCCCCCATGAGCACCAGGGCCTGTGATCTAGAAGCTTCCGCTAGTTGTCCATAGAACACCTCATCCACCTCCTGCTTCTGGTCTGGTGGTCTATAGCAGACCCCCACCACAACATCCCCCTTGTTGTTTTCGCCTCTCAATGTAACCCACAGACTTTCTACTGGCACGCTTCCACTTCCATAATGGAGCTCTGAGCAGTCATAGAGCTCTTTTACATATAGTGCTACTCCTCCCCCTCTTCTTCCCTGCCTGTCCTTCCTGAACAGTTTATACCCATCCATTGCAGAGCTCCAGTCATGCAGACTATCCCACCATGTCTCCGTTATTCCTATGATATCATAGTTCCTTGCCTGCACTAGTACTTCCAATTCTTCCTGTTTTTTTCCCAGGCTCCTTGCATTAGTGTATAGGCACCTAAGATACCCGGTCACTTGCCCTACTTTGTCAGTTGGTTTTCAATTCTATTACATGTACCTCCTTGCATTTTTTCTTGGAGTCCTCCTCCCCCAGATTCCTCATGTGTTGGCGCTTCAGTGGAACATTTAAGACAATTATTTGATTCCCCCCCCCCATGTTCCAACCACCTTCTCTTTTATTCCCGGTACTACAGTCCCAACACCCCCCAAGTTCCATCCCTTCCCCCAGATCTCCCACATTGCTACTTACCTGTGGACTTTGATCTCCTTCCCCCATTGAACTTAGTTTAAAGCCCTCCTCACTAGGTCAGCCAGTCTGTGCCCAAACACACTCTTCCCCTTCCTGGACAGGTGAAGGCCATCTCTGCCTATCAATCCTCTGTCCTGAAACAGAACTCCATGGTCAAGGAAGCCGAATCCCTCCTGACCATGATCTGATTTGTAATGAATGCAGTACTTCCTCACAAAAAGCTATTGTCTGCAAGTTTTTTATTGCTTTCTTAAATGCTTTTGCAAACATTCGTAGTTTGGCAACATATATTCAGGGTTTTGGAACTATATATTCAGTGCTTTGGTAGGGGTAGCCAAACCATGGCTTGTGAGCTACCTGGGGCTCTTTTACAGTTAAACTGCTGCCCTGTATACCACCCCCACTCCCAGAGCTGTAACTACAGTGGGGCCAATGGGGCTTTACCCCGGGCGCGCCAGAGTGGCTCAATGGAACCGCTCTGTTAAAGGGCAGTTTTCGCAACACCAGTCCCAAGAAGCGCTATTTGCAATGGGCAGGTTCCACTCAGAACGCACCCCAGGCAGCAAAACAGAGTGTTATGGCTCTGTCCCCTCCTATGCTCTGCCTGCTACGCTGAAGTAAGGAGCAACTTCTGTCTGCTCTGGGGTAGAGTGGGGGGGGCTAGAGGGTTTTGCCTGGCAAGGAGGGACTCTCGTGGGATCAGGAAGTTTAGCCACCGCTGCTATATAGTATATAGAATAGCCTGGTAAACTGCATTCTGAACAATGTATTTAGGTAACAGGCTTTCTATTAAAAATTAATTCTTCTGTGATTCAGTGATGTTTTGAAAATTCTTAATGGGTAGGAAAACTGACACTATAATAGATATTTCAGTGCAGTGATGGTAGGACCAGTGAGCAACACAACTACCATCCTGTACTTACTTGTATTATATTCTCTTTTCTTGTTCATGAAAAGCACCCCAGTAGAGCGGCTTTCTCTCTTTTTCCAATGTTTTCAGGCCATAAGAAGCAATAACAGACTTGTTCTCCCTGTCTGCTATTCCTACTGAATTTCTGACTCTACATGGCAGCTATGGCAAACCCCCACTAGGTGTATTGAGCGTGATGTGTATTTAGTCTTAGAATTTGGGAGTTGGACAGCACTGTCCATAGGTCCAAAGTATAAAATTTTCCAAACTGTTTCTAAATCTACAGCTTCTGCATCATAAGCAGTTAGTTGTTTCAGTGTTGTAACTGAACATGAAGCCTGAAAAAGCTTGGATCTACTAATTTTCTTTTTAGAAAGCCAGTGGCTGTGTTGGCATTACTTTACTCTAAATTTCTCTGGCTGCTCCTCTTAAATCTATTAATTAGTCAAAGTGGAAAAATGACTGACTATGCTGTATACCAAAAAGAATGATTTTTAAATAGCCTTTACAATTTTGCCTCATCCAAAGGCAAACAGCTGATTTCTGGCACCGGGAGGGGGGTGGAATTAACATGTAAGCCTTGAGCAGATCATTTCTGGAGCTTGGATAACTTAGGAGACATGCACTTTTCACCCTTGCCATTTCAGCTGAAGTCTGTCTTAAGGTTCTGAGTGAAATGCTTGTGTCTCCTCAGTCCCTAATGAGCAGGTTTTCATATGTCAAAAAGCCACACTCAGTTTAATACAATTGGAAGTCACTGCTCAGAAGAGGAGGCCAGGACTAAGTTGCCATGGAGATGGAAGGATAAACACTACTGTACTTCTGACCTCTGCAGAAGCTGATTTCTCCAAATGACAGCTGAGGTTACTGGGGGTGGTGTGGGAAGCTCATTTTGCTGTTCCTGCTCTGTATCTCGCCTATGGATAAGTAAAGAATTGCTGCTTCCAGCCTAGGCAGTCCATTAACCTTCACAAGCCTGAACTTTCATTCAAATAATTGTAAAATAAATATAGGTGGTGAAACCTGAGGAGAATCACTGCTATTTGTGTGCCCTTTAGAAAGTTTTGGTACCCAGCCCTGAGTACAGATCCACTGATGTTTTAAATCATGAGATGATCCATTTTCAGGCTTTTGATTTAATAGGACAGTGTTAGTCCCTAAATTACCAGAGGAGACCAGAACTCTTGTACTGACTGGCAGCCAAGTAAACATAAACAGCTATGGCAACCAATACATTTAAACAGTATTGTCTTTTTTGCGTTTAGCTGGAAACATGACTTGTCTTGACTTATTGGCCCTCCTGGTGACTTCATTAGCTATAAATTTAATCAATAAGGCAGCCTGGAGTGGACATTGTACTGAGAATTTGCCTTGAGTCGTATGTGGTGTTTGCCATGTGGCCAAAGACGAAGACACAGTGCCCTGTTGTGAATGTGAATTGCAAAAATACAATTAGCCCTATTTGAAGTGCCCACTGAGAGCCCAGAGGATGACTAACAGAAGGTAGAACAGAATTTACTGGAAACCTCAGAGGTGCTTGAAAGTGGTACCTTAATATGATCAATGTAGGTGAGAAATGTAGTGCAGGTTCTATAGTAAAGGGCTGGCTGTAAGGCCAAAATAACCTTGAAAAAGTGTTCGCTCGTTGTATTAGTGTCATGAATGGCTTGTTCTTGACTTTGTGAAACACCAGAAAGCCTTCGAAGTTTCTTGTGGCTATGTGGAAAAGATACCCTCCAGTCAAAAATAAATGGGTGTCCTGATAAGAGCCTCTTGTAACCAGAAAAATCTTTCGACAAAGACGATAGTCCAGCCTGGAGTGAGGCCCTTCTGAGCTGTGACACTGAATTCAAGGGATTCGTTGAACCCAGTGAAGTCTCTGAAGTTCAGAAGTGAGATGGAAGGCAAACAAAGAGCTAATATGGTTGTATGTGCACCTTACTGCTCTAATTTTTTCATATTTCATCACTGCTAGCATGCCAGATTGTGAACAATGTATCACACCAGTGTGCTGAGCTGCTGGCTGGCTGCATTTCCATTCTGCATCTGTTTCGTGATCCTGATTCTTATCTTTAAAGCTCTCGAGACCGAAGGGCCTGCCTCTCTCAAACTCTCTATTTGCACCTTCCCAGGGCAACTGTGCTCTACAGAGACACTGCAGCTGGTGGAATCCAGGTCCAATTGAGCAACAAGAAACGAGGTTTTCTCAGCTGTGAAACTTATTGCCATTGAGAATGCAGTTGAGGCCAATCCTTGGCACCTTCAGTATCAAATACAAAACTATGTCTTTGCAGACTTGTCAACTGAGAAGTAGAATGGAGAATAAATGTGATCTTACTCTATATTCCATCTCTTGGATGTTAGGAGCTAGGTCAGGGGTCTGCAACCTGCGGCGGTGGAGCCTTGTGTGGTTCTTTGGTTGCCCCCTTGTGACGCCAGACTCCAGGCACCCCCCTCACCACCTGGGTACCCTGCTGGCAGCTTACGCCCTGGCTCTAGGCCTCCTCTGCCACTAGGGGCCCCTATGGGCGGCCCAGGCCAAGTTCCAGGTTACGCTCCACCACCAGGAGACTCTGTGAGGGGCCTGCTCTTGGTTCTCATTCCTCCTCCTCCACCAGGGGCCTCAGAATCCAGGGCCCTGGCCCAGCTCTCCCTATCCCCCACCAGGAGCCTACGCCCATTGCTGCTCTCAAAACACTTGGTTATTGAAGGAATTCTTAAAAATGGCTTCTTATTTTTGGGTTGCCAGCCCCTGAGCTAGGTGGAATGAAGAGAACAGATGCTGTTATTCCTACCGAAACCAGCCACCTGATTGAGACTAAGCAGGTGGTGAGTTGGGATTACTGGTCCTTACTGGATAAATAGTGCTGAAATCCTATTGTTGTGTTACCCTGTCTCCATCACCACCTATCTTGCTGTCCTTTTTTTTTTTTTCTTCATGCATCTTATTCCATCTTGTCTTGTGGGCTATAAACTCTTCAGGGTGGGGCAATACATTTGCTATATGTCTGTACTGCACCGTGACCTGGTTAGGCTCATATGCTACCTCAGTATAAATGTTTAATGATGATGATAATACACTGTTGTGGTTAAGGATTGGGACTTGTGAGTGCTATGTTCTATTCCTGCCTATGTCACAGATTGCTTGGGTGACTTTTAACAAGTCATTCCAGCACTGTATGCCTCAGTTTCCTCACCTGTAGAATTGGATAGTAATTAATTACCACCCAGGGCAGCATTGAGGGAATAAAATTCATTAATATTTGCTTTGACACAGTGATGGGGCTCTGGGTGAGGATCTAAAAGGCCACATGCCTGCAAGTGAGCCATGTAGTGAAAGAGAAGGATGGTGCAAAACTATAGTGATGGGAATTTTGGAAACTTAAGTCTTGGCACAACAGGAGGAAAAAAAAACTTGAAATCCTGACATTAATATCATTTGTTCTCTTACTGAAGCTTGAAGGAGACTTGGAATTGGCACCAGGTTTTGTAGCACCCCCAAATTTGGATTATTCTGGATATCATAAGTACATAGATCAAATGCTCCCAGCTGAAAGCCCAGTGTTACATGGACTCCATCCCAATGCTGAGATAGAATTTTTGACAGTGACATCAGAGAAGCTCTTCAAAACTCTTTTGGAAATGCAGCCCAGGAATTTACTTGTAGGTGAGGAATCAGGACAGTCTGCAGAGGAAAAGGTAAGATGGTTGGGATTTTCTCCCATGAACATTCGTGCAATAAATAAGTTTGTTAGTGTTCAAAAGTGCCAGCATGCTCCTTGTTTGATTTGCTGAACTAGACCATCATGGCAACCCTTTTGGAGCTTTTCTGAATCGTGCTTTCCTTAGAAATGCTTCTCATGATGGCAGGGGATGCCATTAAAAAGAAAGCATTTGTTGTATCCCATTATTTCACTGAGATAGTTTCTGGGAATGGGAAATTTACACAATTTACTAAGCTAAATTCAGTTATCATCAATAAGAACAAGTTAAATTTAATTTTGCTGTTAGTTAGGGCTGCCTAGGGATGGATTTGGACCCATGAATAAAATGAGAGGAATATTTAATATTTTAGTGGCAACCACTGAGACCATTTTCACTTTGAGCAAAATCTGGGGTGACAGTGAACAAATCTATCTTCATAGTTAAAAAAAAGAAAGAAATATTGACTTAGAAAAACATAATATTGCAGTTTGTCTGATTCTGGATGTCTTCCCCATCCCCACCGTTTTCTATAAATTGTTGGTTAGAAGGTATAGAATCATAGAATCATAGGGTTGGAAGGGACCCCACAAGGTCATCTAGTCCAACCCCCTGCCAAAAGAAGCAGGACCACTCCCATTAGATCATCCCAGTCAGGGTTTTGTCCAGCTGGGACTTGAACACCTCCAGAGATGGAGATTCCACCACCTCCCTAGGCAACTTATTCCACTGCTTCACCACTCGCCTAGTAAGGAAGTTTTTCCTAATATCCAGCCTGGACCGCCCCAGCTGTAACTTGAAACCATTGCTTCTCATTCTGCCCTCTGTTACTACCGAGAACAGTCGAGCTCCCTCCTCCTTGGAGCAACCCTTCAAGTAGTTGAAGGTTGCTATCAAATCCCCCCTCAGTCTTCTCTTCTGCAGGCTAAATAAGCCTAGTTCCTTCAGTCTTTCTTCATAGGGCTTGTGCTCCAGCCCTTTGATCATTTTGGTTGCCCTCCTCTGGACTCTCTCTAGCATGTCCCTGTCCTTTTTGTAGTGGGGAGCCCAAAACTGGACACAGTATTCCAGATGTGGCCTCACTAGTGCAGAATAGAGGGGAATGATCACATCCCTCGATCTGCTGGTAACACTTCTTCTGATGCAGCCCAGTATGCCATTGGCCTTTTTGGCAGCAAGAGCACACTGCTGACTCATATCCAGCTTCCCATCCACCATGACTCCCAGGTCCTTTTCTCCAGTGCTGCTATTTAGCTGATCACTCCCCAGCCTGTAGCAGTACATGGGGTTTTTTCGTCCCAAGTGCAGGATTTTACACTTATCCTTGTTGAACCTCATGAGATTCCTCTTGGCCCACTGCTCCAGTTTGTCTAGGTCTCCCTGAATCCTGTCTCTGCCCTCTAGGGTGTCTACCGTTCCCCCCAGTTTGGTATCATCTGCAAACTTACTAAGTGTGCAATCTATCCCATCATCCAGATCATTAATGAAAACATTGAACAGAACTGGCCCCAGGACCGACCCCTGGGGCACACCACTTGTTACTGCCTGCCAACTTGACATGGAGCCATTGATTCCTACACGCTGAAACCGTTGTTCTAGCCAGTTTTCTATCCACCTTACAGTCCATGCATCTAACCCATACTTCCTTAATTTGCCAATGAGAATGCTGTGGGAAACCGTATCAAAAGCCTTGCTAAAGTCAAGGTATATGACATCAACGGCTCTTCCCGCATCCACAAATCCAGTCATCTCATCATAGAAGGCGATGAGGTTGGTCAGGCATGATTTACCCTTGGTAAATCCATGCTGACTATTCCTGATTACTCTATTTTCCTCCAAGTGTTTCAGGATGGATTCTTTGAGAAGCTGCTCCATGATTTTTCCAGGGATTGAGGTGAGGCTGACAGGTCTGTAATTCCCTGGATCGTCCTTTTTGCCTTTCTTGAAGATAGGTACTATATTTGCTTTTTTCCAGTCCTCTGGCACCTCCCCTGTTCGCCACGAGTTTTCAAAGATAATGGCCAACGGTACTGCTATCTCATCAGCCAGCTCCCTCAGCACCCTCGGATGCAGTTCATCCGGCCCCATGGACTTGTGCACATCTAGTTTCTTTAAGCAGTCCCTAACCTGACCTACTGTCACCAAGGGCCTCTCTTCTTCTCCCCAGTCCCCCGTACCTAGTGTAGTGGGCTGGGAGCTGACCCTGCTTGTGAAAACTGAAGTAAAAAAAGCATTGAGCACTTCAGCTTTTTCCTCATCCTCTGTCACGAGGATGCCTGCCCCATTCAGTAAGGGACCTACACCATCCCTGATCCTCTTCTTGTTATTGATATACTTGTAGAACCCCTTCCTGTTATCCTTCACATCCCTTGCTAGTCGCAACTCCATTTGTCCTTTGGCCTTTCTGATTTTATCCCTGCAGTCCCGAGCAATGTCTTTATATGCCTCCTTAGTCATCTGTCCTAGCTTCCACTTCCTATAAGCGTCCTTTTTATGCTTCAGCTCAGTGCAGAGCTCTCTGTTAAGCCACAGTGGGCGCCTTCCACATTTGCTGTGCTTTCTCCTTATCGGAATTGTATCTTCCTGTGCCCTTAGCAGGGTTTCTTTAAAATGCACCCAACTCTCTTGGACACCTTTCCCCTTCAGATCAGCCTCCCAAGGGATCCTGCCCATCAGTTCCCTGAGGGAGACAAAATCTGCTTTTCTGAAGTCCAGGGTCTGTGTTTTGCTTCTTTCCTTCTTTCCTTTAATCATCAACTTGAACTCAATCATTTCATGGTCACTGCTACCCAGGCTGCCATTGACCTCTACTTCCCTGATAAATTCTTCTCTATTTGTGAGCAGCAGATCGAGAGGCGCAAGGCCCCTCGTCGGTTGCTCCAGCATTTGTACCAGGAAGTTGTCCTCAACACTCTCCAGAAACTTCCTGGATTGCCTGTGCACTGCTGTATTGGCCTTCCAGCAGATGTCAGGGTAATTGAAGTCCCCCATGAGAACCAGGGCCTGTGATCTAGAAACTTCTGTCAGTTGTCCACAGAATGCCTCATCCACTTCCTCCTTCTGATCTGGTGGTCTGTAGCAGACACCTACCACAACATCCCCCTTGTTGCTCTCCCCTCTAAACTTAACCCACAGACTCAACTGGCTTGTTTCCACTTTCATAATGAAGCTCTGAGCAGTCATAGAGCTCCTTTACATATAGTGCTACTCCTCCCCCTTTCCTTCCCTGCCTGTCCTTCCTGAACAGTCTATACCCATCTATTGCAGAGCTCCAGTCATGCAAACTATTCCACCACGTCTCTGTTATCCCAATCATGTCATAGTTCTTTGTCTGCGCTAGTGCTACCAATTCCTCCTGCTTGTTTCCCAGGCTCCTTGCATTTGTGTATAGGCACCTAAGATACCCAGCTGATTGCCCTACTTTCCCATTTTGACATTCAATTCTATTGTATCTACCTCCCTGGATTTTCTTTTGGTGTTGACCTCCCCCACCTGCCTCAGGCATTAGGGCTTCATTAGAGCATCTAAGAAAGTTATTTGATTCCCCCCGCATGTTCCAACTATCCTCTCTTCTATCCCTGTAGTTACAGTCCCGGCACCCCCCAAGTTCCATCCCATCCCCCTGGTCTCCCACGTAGTCACTTACCTGTGGGCTTTGGTCTCCTTCCCCCTTCAGACCTAGTTTAAAGCCCTCCTCACTAGGTCAGCCAGTCTGCGTCCAAATACGCTCTTCCCCTTCCTCGAAAGATGGAGTCCAGGTAGGTAACATTTTATCTTGACAGCTACTTCAATTTTTACTTTAAGTGCCTGGTACTTGATGTGGCCTCTTAGTTAAGATCAGGCTTCAGTTCCTAGCTCTGAAAGACTGTTCCCATGGGATTCGGAGCAAATCATTAGGTTGCAGATTTTCTGCTTCCTCTGAGTGTAGAACTGTCAGGAAGCCATTTACAGATCCCTGATTTTTCTGACATGGCAATAGTCTTCTAGGGCCCCTATGCCAGCTGGGTATAGTCAAAGCACAGCAGGCACCAGCCAACCCTCTTCCTCACTGCTCTGCAAAGATGCGGAAGAGGGTAGCAACTTTCCCTCATAAACATCTATGCCCAACAGGAGACTTGCACACAACCTTTTCTCTTTGGACCACCTAAGTGGTGCAAAGAGAGCAGATCTGGGAAAGGAGCCTGTCCCTCAATTCCGCTGAGCCTCAGTCCCTCTTATGTACCACAGATTAATTTTTAATGGAGTAAATTGCCCCCACAGAAGTCCAGGGGGGTAAATCTGTAAATCCTGAACTGGCAGCTGGGTACTGAAATGATGAGGTCCATATAAGCACCTAAATAAAGCAAGCCCTTGCTGGTGCTAGACATTATTTGGTTCTGTTTAGTTTCAGGAATAAATTATGGATTTTCATACAGCCAAAATTGATCCCAGTAAATATAAACTTGCTAGTATTAGGCATGGAAGCCAACCAGCATGGGGTATTAACAGATTACATGCCAAGAGGGACGAATTTGATAAGACTGTCACATAAATAAGTAATGACAAAGATGCAACCCAGTATCTTATCTCTTGACATTAAGAAGCGAGATTTCACAATATGGCTAAAATGCCTTCAAGAGGCTGCTCTCACTTCACTGTAGCTAGGCAGAACAGCAGCTATGCTGTTTTTCAAGATACACAGAATTCAGAGATTCGTGGTAATGTACCATCTGGTTGCTGTTTGGAGACCTCAAGTATGCATAACCAACCATTGGTCATCCAGCCCTTGTGACCTGTTATCCATGTCACATGATGCCAGCTCACAACTGGATCTGTTGATGAAAAACTCAGCAGATAAGCCAAGGCCTGAACTGATATGGAAAGTCCTGCTCTCAACATGTGAAAAGATCCACTGGAAAGTCAGCTTCCATATGTCATTTTATTACTACCAATTGCATTTCAGCTAGCAATTGGGGATGAAAAAAATGTGAAATCAAGGTTGCATTACGTGTACTGGTTTAAGATGTACAATGCAAAAATGCCTAAGCAGATTGTACCTGCTTTGTCTATGTGAGTGGTATATCACTGTGCACTGTTCTTTTCATGCACTAGATGTGTTTTGTAAGGTGCCCGCATTTATAAATGTACTAATTTTATCAAGAAAGAAAAAAAAAAACGCCCATCTTTTTTCCCCAGAGGGGAATTTTGTACCTGCATGTCAGCCAAGTGCACGTTGAAATGGCATTTCCTGATTTTGACTATAGAGATTTATGTTCCTTTGATGTCCAGTTTGCAGTCATAGTATTACCATAGTCAAAAATCTCATTTCTTGCCATGTCCATAAGGAAAAAGCAGATTATTAACTCAGTCACATTTGGAGGGCTTTGTTGATCCCCATAAAAGATACAGCGGAATGATGGAATGGGGAATATATTTGGCAATAAAGACTTTTCCCCCATTTTTACTTAGCGTCTTGAATTCCTGACAACCAGCAAACTACTGTTAATTAAAGCAACTTGACTATGACTGGTTTAAACAGTCTGGCGCACAATGCTCTCATAATTAACTTGAAATATTACTCTCTGTTCCATGAAGACAGCCTGTGTCATGTCTGTTCAGGTCATGACCATTACCTTGTCACGTACAAATTATAGAGAACATCAGTGAGATGTCTGCATAATCTTCTGTGTGATACTTTTGAATGAGATTCCTTCCTGTCTTTCAATCCAACATAAGAAGCTGCAAGAAGACAAAACTTAGCTAGAAGGCACTGTACCCTTAGCTGCCCCACAGACCCATAGCATCTTCCCCTCTGAGAGCAGACCAGTGAGACTATGGCCAGGGCAGGGTAAAGACAATCTGGTCTTGTAGGCATACCACAGCATGGCTCCCATCCCAGAGACCGGTGGTTAAAGTATAATTTGGTGGGCCCTGGAACCCTCCTAAATTTCCACACCCCCCCCAATGCATGTCTGGGCCCCCTTCACCCACCTCAGCTACTGCGCCCCTGAAAGGGCAGCAGTAAGGAGCTTTCTGCCTCCCCCAGAGTAACTAGCAGGGGCCTTGCCTTCCTTAGAAACAGCAGTTGTCCTCACTAAGGCATGGATGGCAACCACAGAAAGGGGGCAGAACTTCCTCAGCTATGTGAGGCATCTCCGGGGCTGGGTGTGCCTGCTGCACGCTTGCCTTCTGCCACAGTCATGTTTACATGACCGCCCCCTCCCTGTTCCCCCAAAGTGCATTAACATCCTTTGAGATGCCTGAGGCAGCTCTTGTTTGGGGCTATTGTGTCACACACTGCAGCAAAAGCCAAGTACCACACCATTGGGTATATCTGTGTCATGTTCGCCCAGCTATAAGGGCTAGAACCATACATGTGTATTTTAGTGAAAACTGTGCTTCTGAAGTAGCTGACACCAGGAACCAGGGTCCTAGGTTGGGCCTATATGACGTAAATCAGCGCTGATTATGGGGTGATTTGGGGCAAAGATCCTTAAAGCAGAAGTGCTGGTGGAATATAATGCTCAAGCCCTGTAGATTTCTGTCACCTTTACATGTACAGGCTTTGCCCAGCACTTCCCTGGTGAACTGGTTTATAAATGCTTAGCAATCGACTGCTATCACCTCCTGTCCTTTCCCTTGCCTTGTTTTCTGTGGCCACATGTGCTCTCCCAGTTTGCCAGTGGCTACGGAGACTTTGCTGAGGAATGCAATGGCTAGGCATACAGGGAGTAGAATGCGCCTTACATCATCTTTTTCCAAGGAGCTTGGGCCCTTTATGGCTATTCCTGTTCTGCTCCTGGGCATACAACACATGAGGCTAGTGGGTCTAGTCTTGCAAAATGCCAAGAGTTGAACTGGAGAGTCAGATGCTTTTAGTTTACAAGGCCCAGTCAGTATCATTAAGGAATGAATTCGGCTCGCGTCTGATTCCAGGGCTGCGCAGTGAAAAACATTAGTTTTCAATTGTTAGTTGTTTGGGGGGTGTTTGTCTTGTTGTTCTGTATTTGCACAGTGCCTAGCAGCAGGTCTGGAGCCATCAGGCTCTGCTATCATACAAATGATCTTAGTCTTTGTTTAAACAGAGCGTGAGGCCCTAGTGCAGCAGTTTCTGCTCACTCTGTCTCTATTGATGCAATAAGGTTAAGCATGTTCTGGATGATATTCTGGAGAAACTTCCTGAAGAGTTTAACATGACAGAGATCATGCAGAAGGCTGTTGTTAGGAGCCCCTATGTCCTTCTTTGTTTCCAAGAGTGTGCGAGGATGAACCTCCTCATTCGGGAAATACGCAACTCACTTAAACAACTGGAGCTTGGTTTGAAGGTAAGAGAATTTTTTTTTTTTACTAAAAAAAAAAAATAGCTATGCCTTATTCTTTGTGATGCTAAGTAGACTTGTTATTCTTCAAACATAGGGAGAGATGACATTTTCTCCTGACATGGAAGCCCAACAGTCAGCATTGTTTTATGATATTGTGCCAGATTCATGGACCAGGCTGGCTTAGCCATCCACCTATGGCCTTGCCCAGTGGTAAGTACAGTATGTACAACTCTTTCCCAAATAACTACCGCCTCTTTAATTGCTGTGGCTATAGTTGTTCCGTTGCTGTGAAAGTACAGCATGCTAGTTTCCCATACGATCTGTTACAGTAACTCAATTCATTATTCACTTTGGAGTTTTGCTGGACAGTGTTTCTAAACTTTGCCTTTCTCTGCTTTCTGCAAATTTACAATTAATGCAGCCAATAAGGCCTGCCTTATTCAAAGGGTCAAACATCATTGCAGCCAGCGACAGAGTGATTGGCCTTTGGGGCTAATCACAGCTCCACTATCTTCAGTCCCCTGGCCCTTATGCTGGCTTTTTCTGCTTGTCTAGATCTGAAAAACAGCTACCCCCCCCCCCCCGAACCTTGGCCTCTTAATCCAGTGGGCCTCAAACCTTTATGGGTTGCCACACACTTGGTGGCATATCACAACCCTACAGAACACACCAGTCCACCCACCCTAGGCTGAATGCTGCCATTTCTCTGGCTCTCCATGGCACACTAACTAATGTGTGGTGATGCAGTAATGTGTCCTGACACGGTGGGTAAGAACCACCGTCTTAGTCTACGCATACCTATTGGCTGCTTCAGCCCCATACTTTCTCCCTACAGAGCTCTGCTGGTATGCAACATTTCTATACTTGACTGAATTTCATCCTAATATAGCGTTACTGTTGGCCACACAAAGATGTCAGCACTGAAGTCGCGGCTTCTTCTTCCAGGGTTAATGATCTTCTCATGCGGTGTCGAGAACTTGATATCTGGACACAAGATCTTGTGCTTCCAGCAGTGATCTGGCTCTCTGGATTCTTTAAGCCTCAGTCTTTTTTAACTGGTGAGTAGTGATGGCCAATAACATGTGAAGGAAGATGGTTATGTTGTTTCAAACGCAGACTGTTCGGCTGGAATGTAGGTTTTACAAGCATTTTACAGCCCGGCTTTATTTTTAAACTAATCACATTTCTGTGGTGCTAGCAATGTTTAATGATGTGCTCTCCTGCTACTGCATGAGAATGGATGAGTGAAATTGACTAGAAACTGACAAGCTTATTTTCTGTATCCAAATTGAAGACTGGTCATATCTAGTGACACATCTAAGATTTTTTAAAATGTCTATTTTTCATAGTCTAACATGTTATAGAGTGCAAGATACCATGGGTTGACAATGTCACTTTAAAAATGTGTTGGCAACCTTGTAGTGCATCTAGAGCCTTTACTACCTTCAGGGTGCCCTAGGGCCAGAGGCTGTGGCTTTCCCACCCTTCCCCTTGGCTGGCAGGTCTGCCCCAGCAGGCCTGGGGCATTGTGGAGGAGGGGGCAGCTGGCACACCGGGCGGCCACCAGCAGCAATGCTCCAGGGACAAGGAAAGCTGTCGCTGGAGGCTGCACTGTGCCAGCTGTCCCTGCCTCTACCCCTGGAATGCAGCTGGCATGCGCTGGCCCACCTCACCACCTGGGGGCAGACCAGCCAGTTCAGGAGGGGGGTGGGAGTGCTGCAGCCCACAGGCTCTGGTCCCAGGGCCCTGCCCCCTCCCAGAGCTGACCAGGCCCCTTACCCAGCACCCTCAGACCTGGCCGGCACTGTGCCCACCTGAGCAGTGACAGATTTTTTGCATGGCCCCCCGTTTATGTCGAGGCCAGGGCTGCAGCCCCTAAAGCCCCTGCCTTAACCAGCCCTCACTACCTCTATGAATTACTACCCTTGTGTTTCAGTCTTTTATTGATTACTTAGTGTAGTCCCTTTGGGTATGTGTACACACACACATAAATTCTTATTAGGTTGAATTTAACAATAGGCAAGGCTACACAAGGTTTTCCCAATTTGATGTAAGGCTTTCCTTAGGTCAAATTGAAGAGAAGACACTTTGAAGTTACAAAACTTCATGCAACTTCAAAGCGATGGTCAGTTCGAACTAAGGTTAGTTTGTGTAGCCTCATTAATTCGAACTAGGTTAGTTTGAATTAACATGGGTTGACCTTCCTCCCAGGGAACATGGCACCCTGGAAGGAAGAGCAGCCCTCTAGCACTAGGGGCAAGCAGCGCCAAAGATGTGCCCTGCACCAGGGCAGGAAGTAGAGGCTCACTGGGGGCTCCAGCCTTCCCAGTGTGGGGACAGAACCCCCTCTGTCCTGGCAGGAGCCCTGCTTGCCAGGCGTGGGGCTCCAGGGGGAAAGTGATCCCCCCCAGGCATGGGAGCAATGCTTGCCCAGCGCGGGGTGAAGAGACCCCGCCAGGCTGCAGCCCCATTCCCCCAGGCGGGGTGAAGGGATCCCCGCCAAGCTGCAGCCACGTTCCCCCAGCGGGGGGAGAAGGGATCCCTGCCAGGCTGCAGCCCTGCTCACCTGGCACAGGGAGAAGGGATCCCCACATAGCCTACAGAATGGTAGGGATCCCTTCTCCCTGCCCAGGGACTGCGGCTGCAGCTTGGTGGGGGGAATCCCTTCTTGCCTCACCCCTGGCCAGCACTGGGGGTGCCCTCGCAGCAGAGAGCCCAAAGAGGAGAAAACATCCCCTGCCAGGCTCTAGCCTTCTGCACCCAGTGTAGGGAAAAGCATCCCTGCCCAGCTGTAGTGGCACTAGGGCTACACCTGGGCAGGAGATGCTTTTCCTTGCACTGGGCTCAGAGAGCTGGAGCACGGCAAGGGATTGCATGGTGGCATGGTCCTTCTTCCAATTCAAACTAGCAAGTCCTGTCCATGGACATACTAGTTCAAATTGGCTTTCCTACTGTGGTCATGTTAATTCAAATTGACTGAATTCAAACTACTCATTATTAGTTCGACTTGATTAGCTTGAATTCAGTTAATTTGAACTAACATTCAAAGTGTAGACATAGCCATTGACTCAGTGGGATTAATGGCAACAGTTTCCACAATCAAGCATCTGGAAATGGAGAAAAAAAAAATCTGTTGTAAGTCCTCAGTCTCCAAATTGTCACATTGAAGTTTGGAGAAGAGAGAAGGAAAGAGAGGCCGAACTGGTGGTGTATTTTTGTGTTTAATTAAAGAGAAGCTTTAGGCTTGGTTTGCTAATATACCCATGTTTTTCATTCAGTGTTCTTTACCCTAATTGTGCTGATATGCCACTGTTTCACCTTTTCTGTTCTTGACTTGTAAAACATTTTAGTAGTATAAAGGAAGGAAAAGAATGCCATTCTAGGTATTGCTACACGTATGGGATAAAAATCTCCCATTGTGTATTAAACTGCTACCTCAGTCTCCGTATTTACAACATACTTGCATGTACTAAAAATCTAAAACAACTTACCTAGATCTCTAGAAGCCAGCCAACTTTTCATTCTATCCCCAAGTTTATAAGACCAAGTTCCTCACTGGGACGTGTCATCCCGCCAGCCTCAAATCGTCCAGTGTTTTAATTCTGCAGCCTCCCAGTTTCCATCAGTAGGCCACTAGTGAGTCACAGGCTGTCCTTTGAAAACCCATGCACTAATGGGAGTTACACAGTAAAAAGAGGCTTGTAAAATTGCTTTAATTCAAATTCTCAGTTGCTGGCAAAGGCATTCAAATAGCCCTTCTCATTAGAGCACAGAGTCTTAGAGCAGAGCTCTGGGGTTTATACAGACACACGCTCCTTTCCCTCCCAGTTGCTGGTGCAGCTAATTTCCTCTCAGGTGTTAACGGTTACCAAAGCCTGTCAATATTACTCCAGCTCACCGCCACAAGCACCTCAAGGAATGAATATGTCGCTTCTATAGCAATCTTGGCCTGAACTGAGAGGCACCTATTTTTGTGCTCAGATGGAAATGCGTTCTCTCTTTTGCCAAAAAAGGCATTCTTTTGTCATTCTGTTTGGTTGTTTTTAATTTTTGAAAAGTTCAGCACAAGTTTACACAACTGATTTCTTGCAGTTTGAGAGCTTGAATCAACTGCTAGCACAGTTGAGTAGCTTGAGGCTATACAAGCCTGGAAAGAGTGCTGGGGGAACATTAAAATTACTGTCTACGGTGAACTGTTCAGAGTAATCTGTTGACTGTTTTCTTTTTAAAAAGCTGTTATGCAGTGCACAGCCCAAAAGAATAACTGGCCTTTGGATAAGATGTGTCTGACTGTAGATGTTACCAAAAAGATCAAAGATGATTATGGCCACCCTCCAAGGGAAGAAGCATATATTTGTGGTCTTTTTGTGCAAGGTATGATGTCTCTTAAAACTGCTTAATGTGATCAGCCTTGTAATGGACTGATTGAATTTTTCTGCATACCTCATGAACGTGGATTTACTACACTTGAACGTGGATTTACTCTCACCACAGGTAGTTAGACGTAAGGGTTGCTATACTTCTTCTATTAAATTCACTTGTAAGTGTGGGACTCATGATGGATTTATAGAGTTAGCCCTTAATTTGTTTAGGCCACAATTCAAACATTCAGATGTAGCCAACATCTCTACTTAACAAACGTATATTCCAATTAACAAAGATTAAGATGGGGCTGTATTAACAGAGCAGCAGCTTCCCCATATAGTTAAGAGAGACACATCCTGTTTAAGACTGCAAGGCTTTTACTAGGATTGTCCTGAAATTTGAAGTGCTTCAAGGGGGTGGAGAGTTGCATTAGCAGTGCAAATTTGGTGTCACATCAGCAAAGAGTTCCTGAGATACAACTCTCTTAAAATTAACTGTTTGTAAAATCACCTGCTTCTTATCTTTTTTACCCACAAGGCCAAAAACTATCAGCCACACTTATCCTTAACACAATGGCAATTTCGTTCAGTAAATTCTGTTTAAGGAAACAATACTGGAAAACTTATTGAGCATGAAATTTGAATGTTAAGGGCAGCATGAGCTAAACTGATGTGCCTAAAAACAGCAGGGCAATAGAGTAGACTACCTAGATTGTGGAAGCTTCTTTACTGCAGATTTTCAAAAGAAGGCTGCACAGTCATCTGTTTTGGATGGTTAGACCAGGAGCATCAAACTTATTGCCTGTGGGCTGGATCCGGCCCACCAAGTGCACTGCTGCCCGGACTGTGCCTAGGATCTCAACAACAAAGACAGGCTGCTTCCCAGCCCCACAGAGCAAGGCTCAGTCTGCTTGGCTGCGTTCGCACACAGGCATTATTTTGATACAAGTTGTGTCGAAACAACTTGTATCGAAATAATGCCTTATTTCGAAATAACTTAATTCGAATTAACAGTTTGTTAATTCGAATTAAGGAAAAAAGCTCAAAGCAAAATAGCAGTTTCAGGCAACAGTTATTTTGAAACAAGGCACTGTTGTTTTGAAACAACATGTTTGGACGGCATTGTTTCGAAACAGTCGTTTCGAAACAACATTGTTTCATCCCCACATGGGGTTTAAGTTGTTTCGAAACAACCGTGCATCATGTGAACAGGTTATTTCTTATTTCAAAACAACCTCTGTTGTTTCGACATAAGAGTGCTGTGTGAACACAGCCCTTGTGACTCAGATCGCATGAGTGAGTCAAAGGAAATGCTCCAGCCAATTCCTGTTCAGTTTTGCTGTAGTCTGCCAACCAATCAGAGTCTCATTCACAGCAGGATAGGCCAGGCGCCCCAAGCATCACTGCACCACCTTTCAGCCCACTTGTTCACTGTCAGTCAGTTTTGCATGCTAATCTGATTGATTGCACATTTAATGAATCACAAATAAGAACAGGAAAAATAGCTGGGGCCCACATGGGAATGAGCCAATCAATCAAAGAGCAGCTGAGACCCAGCCAACTGAAGGCCACCATGCTGAATGACTGACAAGTGAGTGGGTGGGTACGCTAGAGTGAGGGAAGCAGGAGCCCAGCCTGCCTGTGGCTGTGACTGTGACTGAGACTGATTGCTTCCCACCACACAGTAGGGGACGTGGAAAGGGATGGGGAATGGGGGGGGGGGGCCCGCCCGCGCCCCACCCCCCGGGGGGGCCCCCCCCGGCGCCGCCAGGCCGGGGACGGGGGTGGTTCGGGACCTGCACAATAGGAGAAGGAGGGTCTGGGAGCCAGCGTGGGGAAGGAGAGCCCACAGGCCTGGGAAAAGGAAAGATGTTGCAGAGCCTGCGGGGTGTGGGGAGGCACCCATGTTGCTCTAAATGTGGCAGGGGAAAGGGTTGGCGAGCCCCTGCAGACACATGGCGCACGACGGGTCACTGGTTCTCAGTCAGGAGTCTGTGTACCCTTGGGAGTACACAGAGGTCTTCCAGCGAGATACATCACCTCATCTGTGTATGTGGCTAGTTTTATAAGCTGCCTACAAAGCACTAGCAAAGTCATACAGTGTTTATACCGCTCTGGGTACTACACAGCAGGGTTCAGCAATTCCTGGTGCACGTGTGCCCATTCTGAGTAGCACACAGGGCTCCTGGCTCTGCAGCGCCACTATGCGTAGCTGCACCCCCCCCCCAGCAGGGCCTGATGCTGTGAGCATCACATAGCATGTGGCAGCTCTTTTCCCCTGCTGGCTCAGTTCCCAGCAGGACCAGGAGATCCGCCTCCTCGCCCCTGCTGGCCTCACCCCCTCATATGTTGTGCACAAGCTGGCACCTTTGCTCTGCTGGTCCCACCCCCTTCATGTGGTGCTGGATGGGTGGGAGGCTGCCAGCACCTGCTGATGGTTGGCAAAGGTTGCCAACCCCTGCTACACACTGAAATGTAAGTACAATATTTCTATTCCAATTAATTTATTTTATAATTGTATAGTAAAAATGAGAAAGAGAGCATTTTTCAGCAATAGTGTGCTCTGGCATTTGTATTTTTATGTCTGATTTCTGTGAACAAGTAGTTACGAAGTGAGGTGGATGTTTGCAGTACACAAAACAATGCCTGAAAGGGATACAGTAGTCTGGAAAGGTTGAGAACCACTCAACTAAATAACCAGTGTGGTCTCTTCTAGCCTATGATTCTGTGAAATGTGTATAGGCAGCAAGCATAGGGATTGTCTGAAACTAGGAGGTTCTTGTACATGCCACTCCAGCAGTGCTGCCCTACTGTTGATGAGTGAAGTCTACCCAAATGCTAAGTGTTAAAGGTGTTGAGGGGGTATTTTACCTTTGCCTTTGGTGCCGGAATAGCGTATCCACAATTCACGAAGGATATTGATAAATTAGAGAGGGTTCAAAGAAGAGCCTTGAGAATGCTTAAAAAAAAAAAATTAGAAAGCATGCCTTACTGTTAGCCTCAAGAAGTACATTCGGTTGAACAAAGAGAAGATTGAGCGTTGACTTGATCTGAGTTAAGATTTGTACAATAAATAAATTCATTAGTCTTTAAGTGCTGCGGGACTCCTTTTATTAAGATTTGTGGGAAAAAAATATTTATCAATGGGCTCCTCAATCTAGCAGAGAAACTTATAACACATCCAGTCACTAGAAGTTGAAGCTAGACATGTTCACAAAGGAAAGATGATGCAAAATTTTACCTGAGAGTAATTAAACATTGTAACCTACCTAGGGCCGTGTTCTCCAGCACTGGCTCTTTTCTGTCAAGATTGGCTCTTATAATTATTTTGGGTTAACTCTGAGGCCTGTTGAGCAGGAGGGCCAGACTATATGGTTACAACAGAACCTTCTGCTTTGGAATAGTGCACTACAGGCCAGCCTGATACCTGAGGCAAAACTATGTGAGTTATTAATAAACACCCACCCTGTGGTATACACTCAAACCCTAAGGCTACTCCTTACAGTCCAGCCAGACTTCAAAAATGTTCCTATCCTCTCTGGCCATAACTTTTGTGTTTCACAGTTTTCAGAGGACACATGAACGCAACAGCTGGAAGGGCATGAAGGACCTTATGGCAACTTTCCCACTGTGATCGTACAGACACAAGCTTGTGCTAACACCTAGATCTGTGCATATTTGCTAGTTTTGTTAGTTCCAAAAATGTACAGCAGGCCAGCACAAGACATGTTCCATTACAAATCATTGGTTTATCCCAGGGGTGTCAAACTTGCAGCCCGTGGGCTGCATGTCCCCCCCCCAAGGGCACTGATCTGGCCTGCAGAGCTGCTGCTGGGTGCTCTCTGCAGCAGCAGCAGCAAGCAGCAAAGATAGGCTGTAGAAGCAGAGCAAGGCTAAGGCCTCTTCTGACTCATAGCACAGGGGAACAAAGGAAGCACCCCAGACCATCCTGGCTAAGCTCTGCCAGCGAGTGTCTCAGTCACAGCAGGCTGGGCTGGGCTGGGCTCTGGGAAAGCCTTTGCACCAGCCCTCACCCCAGCTGTTCACTGTCAGTCAGTATCTTATTTGTGATTTGTATGATGTGCTGTCAATCAATTAGCAAAAGAAAAAGCACAGGCCAGTGTGGGAATGCGCCAGTGAAAGGCCAGCTGGGACTGAGCCCAAGCAAAGGCCAGCACGGTGAATAATTCACAGTGCGTGGAGGGGGAGGCAGGAGCCCTGCCCGCCTGTAGCTGTGAGATTGATTACCTGTCACCACGCGGGGGGGGGGCACGAACTCAAATCACCATGGGTATGTCCACACACACTTATTTCGAAACAACAGAGGTTGTTTTGAAATAAGAAGTGCCATGGCCACACGACGCAC
>ML681964.1:18233479-18488673 GCA_007922195.1 Podocnemis expansa | reverse complement strand
AAAACAAAAAAAAAAACCTTTTGCTAGTAGGCTGGCAATTTCATGAGCCTGTTCCTTTACAGGCCCCCTGATTTAGTCCCATCCAGCAGCTTGAGTTTGGTTTCTACCTCACATGTGGTAATTTCCATGTTCAAAACCTCATTCCCATTAGCTACCCCTAACTCTAGTCCCAAACTCTAATTAAATGGTCTTTGTAAAATTGTATTGTTTTGTGTCATGGAAACAAATGTCATGAGATGCTGACTCCAGTGTAAAGCCATTTCTTGCCAACATGTCTACACAGGAACAGATGACTCACCACAGGGCCAAGCCTGCAGGGACAGAACTAGCAGTCTAGACCAGTGTTTCCCAACCAGTGTGCCACAGCACACAGATGTGTCACAAAATTTTTTGAGAAACTACTCAAAGGAGCTCTGGATTGGCTCATGAATATTAATGAGTGTATTTGGAAACTATATTGTGATGTGCCTCAAATTAATTAAAGGTAGCAAGATGTGCCACAGCACAGAAAATGTTGGGAACCACTGCTCTAGCCATTTAGGTTCAGGCAAGAGTCTCAGGTTGCAAACCCTGAGAGAAGAGAATGTCTTGGCACTCCAAGCCCAGAGTCTATGCTGCTAGTTTAAGGTCTGCAGGCTGAGCCCCAGACCTAAGCTTTTGGAGTCACCGCTGTGGGTCATTTATCACTATGTAAATACATCCAGAGCTACTCTGCTGAGACTGGCAATAGAGGAGAATCCTGCTCACTAACTGTAACTCTTCTAGTTTTACAAGCGTGTTGCATCTCCCAGACCACAGCCATTAATACAGACAAGAGGTTGTAGCAGGAAATGCTGTCTTATGATTGCTATGTTCAAAACAAAGAAGTGTGCATTCAGCTATACCGTTAGAGTGCAGCTGCACTTGCATGTGGCCAACAGTTTTACCCTCTGGCCACGCCTGCTCTATCTTCAGGAAAGGTATCTACCACAAAGCAGCTATTAAAAGGGAGATTTGAATTGCTAACATTGCAATGCTGCACTTGAATGCCATACAGAACTGTGTGTCTGTTTTTCTTACAGGAGCTCGCTGGGATACCCAGTCAGGTGTCCTAGCTGAAGCCAGACTCAAAGAACTGACACCAGCAATGCCAGTCATCTTTGTAAGAGCTATTCCAAGAGATCGCCAGGAAACCAAAAACACGTATGAATGTCCAGTATATAGAACTAAAACCCGAGGGGCCACCTATGTCTGGACTTTCAATCTGAAGAGCAAGGAGAAGTCGGCTAAATGGGTGCTTGCAGGAATTGCTTTACTCTTGGCAGTTTAACTATGAGCATACACGCTCACAGAGTGTAGTCAGAAGAAAAATGAGATTTTTTTCCTCACAGTCAGATGCTGTGTGCACGTTCTTGCCCCACTACATCCTACTGTGAAGAGTTATATGATGTTCCACTGACTGTTGTAAAATTCCTGCAGAAGTGAGGGTTTCTCTAAAAATTGGTTTCTACCTGTTAACGTTTTTCCCCTTCGATTATTGAAGATTAAACTCTATCCATCCTGAACACCCCCCAACACTCTGCTATTGAAAATGCTTTATTTTCTTGAAACAGAATGAAACACAAAATATTTTACACACACTGATAATCTGAGCTGCAGTAAAAATTTTAAAGTTGTCTAAAAAAAAACTTACCCCCTTAAAGCAGGCACATGTTTTTACATATGTTAAACAGTCAAATAGGAATTATTAAAACTTATTTAGGATGCTATGGAGACTTTTAAAGTTATAGTGCAAAGGCAGCTGGCTCAAACAGCAGGTGCATCAGATGGGGAAAACTGCTGTTGATAAGCATTGTGCTAAGTCCCCACATGATGCTGCTTTCTTGTGATGAGTTGGGTTTGTCTAGTTTATTTTTAAACACACAGGAGAAATGTTTCCAAAAAACACCCCCTTCAATTTCAAGTTCTCATGGTTACAAACCTTTGGTTGGTAAAACGCACATAATTTCAAGCCATCAGGCTGGGCTGAAATGTATATTTTTGAAAGGACTCACTCCCCTTTTTGCAAGGACAAAGCTTACTTTTACTCCCAAACTGGGTGGTTACTTGATTTGCTCAGGCACAAAAGGGAAGTCTTCAGAAAACTTGACTTTTTAGGTCAGGTAGCAGTACTGCACCCATGCAAACCAGTGGAAAGAGATTCCATTTTTATGTAATACTTTTAAGCCTAAGGCCTGTTTTTTATTTAAGATCAAACCTGCCCCGTTGGTTAAATTTTTAGTGATACACAATTCACTTCACCAACTTTGAAGCTGAGCATCCACTTGGTTCTGCTGCTCTACTGAAAATTAACTGCTGAGGAAGAGTGCTGTTCCACTCTAGACAAGTGTCTGTGCATAAAAGAATGTTGTACATGTAGATTCCGCTACTAAAACATTTTCCTGAGAAATCTTTATATAAAACCAATCAGCTGGAAAAAAACACAAAAAAAAATACAAAACCCACCAAAACAACACACAGATATGCATATACTATCTTCTACAGTTCTATCTTGTTTAAACAAATTTTTTAAGCCCTGAACTAATTTTTCTTTTAAAGTAAAACTTGTCTGCAGGTCAGGTAGCTGTGCTTTGCATCCTCAATTGTCTTCAGTCAGTTGCTTTTGTAAACTAGAAAACAAGTGTTATACTTTAGTTAATACTTTGCAACATTTCATTCTCATAAAGCTTTTATTTTAGATGATCACAGCTTCACAGAAGTACAAAAAAATTGAGTCATTTAACAAAAAAAATAAGTATCTGACAAGTTTAACTCTTTGGCTATGAAATAGTTCAGTTTCCAGACTGTATATTCATTTGCACACTAAAATTGACTAACAGAATTTCACATGAGGTCAAATCACTAGTTCTATCAATCTGTGTGTGTCCAGGTTTGGACCCATGCTGAAAAAGTGACAAATGCCTATTTAGATGTTTTAGTAAGTTTCAGTATTTTAATACTGATGTTGGGCTGGATTAAAAAAAATAAATTAAAATAAGCTTTTGAGAACATAATTAGCACTAAGGCAGCACATTTAAAAGTAGAATTTTCTAGAGGAGTAGCCATGTTAGTCTGTGTATAGTGAAAGCAGCAAGAGTCCTGTGGCACATGGAAGACTAAGATTTCTTTGAGCATAAGCTTTCGTGGTCTACAACGTCTGACAAGGTGGGTTCAGCCCACGAAAGCTTATGCTCGAAGAAATTTCTTACTCTATAACAGGTGTGGCCAAAACTGTGGCTCTGGAGCCACATGCAGCTCTTGAATGAAAAATTGTGGCTCCCAGAAGGATGTCAGCAAATCAATTTAGGAAAGCAGCACCTGCCTAGGTGTTCAGGATGGGATCGGGACAGTGGGGAGAAGCATGGCATGGTCAGGGATGGCGGAGAGAAGTGCGGCATGGTCAGGATTTTAAATAACTCGTCACTAGCTGCAGTCTTCTACATAGAGCAGCAGCTAAGTTTTCATTGTATAGGCCTAATTTTCATGCTAACAGATTTATTTTTTGCATGAGCTTTCATGGGAAAAAATCCCACGCACATGTGAAAAATAAATCTGTTAGTCTTAAAGTGCCACACGACTCCCTGGTTTTTCTTTTGCTGGACTAGACTAACACGGCTATTTCTTTGCTAATTTTCATGGTAACCTTAAGTAATTATTAGAATCTGACATTAGTAGAATCAATATTTGTCCTCTTTTTATGATAAAATTAAAGTGTGCAATGAATTTTAAACTTAGCAATTTTGGAGTAGGTAAAAGTATATGGCTATATGCCTCAGTGCGGCTCTTGAAGGTTTAATGATCAACTCGTGTGGCTCTTGAGTTCCATAAGTTTGGCCACCCCTGCTCTATAAGGTGCCACAGGACTCCTGCCACATTTAAAAGTGTGGATTTCATTTCTAAAACATGCATATAGTGATCATCTTACCTTTCAAGGTATTCTTTAACATTGTCATAACCATAAAATTTTGCCAAGTGGATAAGCATTCCTGTGGCACAGCGGCCATCACGCTTACGACAGTAACTGCAGTTACAGACACCACGACAAGGTGGGCAGATCCAATCCTGAATTACAGACAAGAAGGGAAGATATACGGATGTAGCTATCTAACAGAAGTCTTAGATGCAAACCTGTCGTCTTCACCCCAGTGCCAACCCAAAACAGCAGGAAGTGCCATTTTTATGTAATGATACATTATACATGACAATATTGTATTTCATAAACAAATACTTCATGGGTAACACCAACCAATCTTTTAAGAGGGTTCTTTAAAAGTTTGCAATACTGAAGAGAAAGAATTTCCATTTTTTGTTTCCTTCTTTAGTCTGAAAAATTGAAAGCTCTCACTCAAATTCTACTGAACTCATAAAGCAGTAGCATACTCATTTCCCTAGGGAATTCGGATTCTTATAGAACCGTAGGCTTCTGTTCAGCACCCTAAGCCCCAGGTGATAAAAATCCTCTATTAGTAAGTTTCAGAGTAACTACAACTGACTCAGAAAATCTCTGAGCTAGAATACAAGGCAGAAAATGTCCTTAGGCAGGACCCTAAGCAAATATTTATGTTTCAGGTACCAGTAAAGCCAAATTCCAGGAAGGGGTGGGTTTGGACATTAACTCAAAGGCTGTATGATCCATTAGGAGAGCTACACAGGACAGTTAATCTGAAGGAAAAACATTTAAACTTCATAACATTTAAAAAAAAAGAACACTACAGATGGGTTCAGAGCAAGGAGGGGAGGTCTGCTGGTTGTCACATGTGCCATCAGCAGCTTGCTCTAGGGGGCAAGAAAACATGCTTAATGAGGTGGAAGACCTAAGACCTTGTATAAAGATGCTGGGCTCTTCTGTTACAAGGCTGAGGATTAACTCCTGCTCTGTCACACTGGAAGGTAGATCATATTAGTGCCACAAGGGTATAAAAGGGAAACAGATTATGTTTCAGTCAGAGGCAAGAAAGAGGCAAGCTTGGAAGGGAAACTTTAGTTGATGTTTATGTTGTCTACTGTATGTGAACTGTTAAGACAGCCAGACGCCATAAGAGGATCCATGTACTCTCGATCAGTGGTTCTCAACCTTTTGTGGGTTGCGACGCACTTGGCAACATATTGTGACTGTACAGGACACACTAGCCCACTCCCTCCAGGCCAACTCCAGATGTTCCCTGGCTGTCCAAGACACACTTACCACTGTGTGGCAACACGGTGCTATGCCCCAACACAGTGGCAGAGAACCACTACTCTAGACACTACGGGTCTATGTATTCTTTGGGACAGGATAGGGAGTCAACTTACTCATGAAGGGCAAAGGGTAAGGAGGAGGACCCAACCCTAAATTCCTGAGGTTCTTTCATTTGTTTCATGTTTAAGTTTATTTAAAAAAAAACTAAAGAGCATGCATTGCAGATCAGACCACTGAAAGCATCAGGGAAGGCAGCTAAAAAACCACAGAGCTTGGGAGATCCAGGTCCCCTTTCTTCTAAGTTTTCCCTGGTCTGGAGTGCAAGCTCACTCTGAGAGCAATTAAGAGCAGGCCAAAAGTCCTGCACATTCATCCCTACCTTAGCAAGATCCATGTCAATTACAGCCATAGCACACAGGCTATTATATGGCAGAATGTTTGAGTTTCTTCAATGTTTTGAAGAAAATCTGTGATGATTGTCAAGTGAACAAAGCCATAATCTTTATATTTTCCTTTTAACTCAAAGAACTGGACACCTACTGGATCTAGAAGTGCCGATTTCACATCTTCACCATATCGATTCCGAAGACACGGCCCACAGAACTGTCCTCTCACACCCCCACATGCTTGATTGCGACAGACTGTCTTAGTGTCAATTGTCTTCTGTCGACACTGGTGGCACGTACTCCCCTAAGTTAGAACAGAGAGAGAGAGACGTAGAAATTCTGCGTTTCCCATCATGCTGAACTTCTTGTCTCCAGCTGTTGGAATTCATTGACACACCTCTAACAGCAAGTGGAAGGCACTAAAGTGTCTCCCCAGGAATCAGAATCCACTTGTTTACTAAAATATCAGTGCAAACCATAATTTCCAATACCACGATTATTTCTATGGTGCCCAGAAGTACACTAGGTATTTTACAAAACAAAGGATGGTCCCTGCTTGGAGTGCTAAGAAACCTTATGTGCTGCATGGGCTCTATCTCACATTTCTGGTTCCAGTCCAACCTGGGCAAAGGCTAGGAACCCACACTCAGTAAGCAATGATTTATCTGGGAGATTAAGGTACATCATTAATATATACCAAAAGACCCTGATCCAGGTCTTTGAGACCAATAAAGAGAAGGAGGGGGATGTTCAAAGAGGGAATATGCAGATTCTCTGAGCTCCATAAGGATGCAAAGGACTCAAAGTGTGGAGGATAAAAGCTTTACTTTAGGAATATATATACATTTACCAGTTGATACACCAGATTGTGCTCCGCCAGCACCTGCAGTCTACTACACTAGACATTCAACCACACAGCTCCCCCGTGGTTGCAAGCACCACTAACCCCAAACTTCTGCTGGCAAGGTTTCTGGAACCAGATCCTGAGAGGAAGACAAGTGCAATCTCCACAGGGATTAGAAAAGAAAGAAGTGATTACTGCAACTTGTTTACAATACAAGTTCATCCTCTTGCCAGCAAGAGCACCAAATGAAGAACATGATATTGCCTACAAACTAGGAATATTCACCATTCTAAAATTCCAAAGTACTAAAGACCCTTCAGGCAGTGATCCTGTGACACAGCATTAAGCCCCAAAAACAAAGGGTCCCTGTGCATTTTACACCTGTGCACGAATAAGGTGGCAAAGTGGGTGTTTACAAGAGTAGCCCTGCTTATAATCAGCAGACCTCGAACATGTAATAATGGCCTTTTGAATAACTCTCTCCCCCCCAGGTGTTAGCACGCCTCTCACGATGACCATTCAAGGTCATTTATGTCAAGGCTCACAGGAACATGAATGGGAAATAGAGAAGTTTGACTCTTGGTTATTTGCTTAGACATTCACCATTCACAGCTATATCCACTTCCAGCTATGGTGGAAGTTACTGTGCTCTCAGAACAGTTCCCACTGAACAGGTAACAGCAGCAGCATAGAGGCGCAGTTGGCTCCTGTTTGCAGACAGCGAGAGACGGCTAAGCATGGATAATGCACTGCCTTCTCCCCTGCCAGAGCAGTTCTTTTTGAAGTAAAGGCAACAAACTTCCCTGCTGTGCTCACCCTGTAAATAAATACAGCACTGCAGTCTCCAAGGCTCTTGCCCAATGAACACTAAATTTTGGTTCATAAAATGAAGTAGTTTATTTACCCTATGCCCCTCACGCTAAGCAGTCGAAAGAAAATAGCAGGCACCTACCAGGACTTTATCATAGATTTTATCTTTAACAGTAATTGCAATATTCTCCAAATCATCATCAGTAATGTCTTCAACAGGACGGAAAGATGAGTATTTAGATGACCTTCTCTTTTTGCGCTCTCCACAGTTATCCTACAAAACAAAAAACTCATCACCTTTTGTTTACAATAGATCTTTAGATCAAATATGCAATCCCAAAGGCTCTGTCTTTAGGAACAGAACATATAGCCAGGGTTTGTGGTCACCTCCAACTCCCTATCCTTCCTGCAATCCCAGCCTTTACTGCTCTCATCAACTTAAGCGCCTCATCCTTATTCTGATTCCTTCTCCCCCTTAAATACCATAAAAATCCTTATCCTAGCTCCATATCCTTCCCTTCCTCTGAAGAAATATGCCCCCCCAGACTCTCCTTCACACTCTCTGCATCTTACTTCAATATAAACTACTCCCCTTTGGTTCCTCCACACTGACAGTCAACCACACTACCTATCTTCTTCCTCCCGCACAGAAAAAAAAAAAAAATCATCAGTCCACCTTACGTATCTTCCTCCCTTTATCTCCAACACCACTGAAACCTCCCTGATTATCCAGCTCACCCCTTCATTTAATTGAGCAATCCTCTCCATCGGACAAAAATATGGCCCCTATTTTAAATGCTTAGAAGTCTAATGCACTACCTGAGCCCTATGTCATGTTTCTGGTTCCAGTCTCTGGAAGTCCTTTTCCATACAACTCATCTGACAGCCACTGACTCTTCCCCACCCATTCTTCTCTTAACTTTGAAACCAACCTTTCCTTCTGCTTCCAGTCTGCACCCCCATCTTCAAGAGATTTCAACTTCCATACTGATGTCCCATCTGACCCCTTAGTCTTTGCTCTCATCTCCTTGTCTGTCTTTCAGCACTGGTCCAACGCTCCAAAATGGCCATTCACTTGCCCTTGTTTTCACTCAGCACTATTCGCTATCCAATTCTACAGTAACTGAGGTCCCTCTACAACCATCATCATCTATTTCAGCTACCATCTTCTCATACTGTGCCCTCACCCCATTGTGGTTATGGCTCTCAGTGCCCTCTCCAGATTTCTCCCTCTTCTCTTGTTGTATAATAAAATCAACTCTACTTTTTCATTTAGTACTGACTCTTTTGCACCTCTCCCCAACTGCAGTGTGCCCCAATAAATCTCATCCCTGGCATATCCCAAGCATCCTATTTCTGCGTCTTGTGACCACCTGGTCATCCACCTGAAAATTCATTCTCTCCTCATTCACTTTTGCCACATCCCTCACCAAACAGAGCTAATCTCCCACCTGTCTTGTTGTTAATGTTTATGCTGAGGTAGCATGCAAAAGGGTCCATATATGATTACAGTCCCACTGAGCATCAGCATGGCACAAAGATATTACAAAAGATAATCCTTGCCACAGAAACTTTACAATTTAGTAGCAGCCAAGTCACATGAGAGTACAACTGATGAAGGAGAGCGGAGGAGGTCAAATATAACAAAAATAGCATCACATAGCTCCAAAAAAATACTTAGCTGCCTATTTGCAAATTCCACCTTCTCTCTGAAGTCCTTTCCCATCTTTCTCTCTCAACACTAAAAACAATGAGAGTCCTGTTGCACCTTAAAAGACTAACAGATTTCTTCAGGCATAAGCTTTCGTGGGCTCCAACCCACTTCATCAACACTGTTTCTTACCAATTCTCGAACTCGAGTTCAATTAACTCAGCCTTATTTCTGCTCTCTTCTAACACACTCCCTATTATTCTTCTGTCACTAAGAATGAAGCTGTTCATCTCTCCTCCTCCAGTACTCTTAGTCACTCCCACCTCATCACCCCACTCTCTAGCTTGCTTACAGCCTAACAAACTGTGAGCACTACTGGGATTTCAAATACTAAATAACGCAAATATTAATCAGACACATTATCATGTCATTAGATACAAATCACGTGGGATGGGCTGTATACAGAAATAGGTTGGTTGACAGGGGGTGGGGTAAGCTCTGGGATCCTTTCTTCTCCTGCTTCTAATCCCAGCATAAAGGTTCAAATGCTAGTTCACTTTCTGTTGCATTTGTCCCCATTTTTAATGCTGACTAGCTACGAGTAGCTTGAGTGACATTTCTAAAAGACAAAGGTTAGTAAACAAACTAAATCTGGCAAATACCCCACTCAGTCTCTTCTTTATTAGGAGATTTTGTCGTCTGTAACTACGGAAGTGTTCAGCAAATTTGGCCGCAGACACAGTGAAGTTTTCCAAGGCAAATTTCTCTGGTGGACGAGCATTTCTTGTTGGGTTTGTACGTCGCTCTATCTGGCCTTCAGAAAACATCCTCCTCGGGGTTTTCTTCTGTTTCTAGAAAAGAAAAACATGTTTTCATAAGAACTGTCTCATCAGCCTCAAGGCTGTGTGTTTAGAGCAGGGAAATACCAGAGGTTACATGGGCGGGGGACACCAGACCTATACATCTAACTGTGCAGCTCTAGGAGACCATCTATGCAAGCTCAGTAATACAAGCTAATGTTGCAGAGAATCCCTCTAGTTGGGGAACTTGCTACAATACTCCATAATTGTTACTCTAAAAAGAAATGAAAAAGCATATAGGTACAAGATGATAAGAGAAGAGCATTGGCATAAGGACAGGGGTAGTCTGCCACTCTACCCACAAGGTGCTTTCCAGAATGAAAATACTGAGTACATGCTTGAAGTACAGCCAAAAAGGAGCCCGCCTTTCACATATATTATAATTTGGTCACAAATGACTTAATTATCAGGGCAACATTTTACAAGGACTTCCCCAGTCAGGAGCATAGGCATGCAACCCTCCTGAAGTATTTGTGGACTTGGAATATTTAATAGATGGTTAGTGTTATCCCCCAGAAGTTTAGAGCTTTCTATGCTAGTAGCTAAAAAGACTCACTCCAGAGGCAAAACATGGAATCATCCTGCTATTATACAGGACTGGCCAAGTTTTCCCTGTCCTAGCTCTAATGGACTTCAACAGAAAGAAAAACTAATAAGATACTGACAGGATCTGAAAACAGAATGAAGAAATTATTCTCTTTAGCTTTCCTGCTACAAATGCTCTCTGTCCTCCAACCACCATTCTCAAATACACACATTTGTTTCTCCAGTGTCTCATAAGTTATGCTTAATGGAGCAGTGCCTAATTCTAGGTCTATTTCTTTTCAAAATACATTGCATAAATTGAGCTGCTTCTTTAGATGTATATCGTGGTAACCTAGCCTTGACTTTTACCCAGTATACAACTAATATCAAGTCAATACAAATAAAATGACCAAAAAGGATAAAAATATTCATTAGAAGACACATACATCTCAGTCAAGTTCAGCAACCATATATATTACATTTAATAAAACAGTGAAACTTACAGAAGGAGTTGTGGTGGGCGTTTTCACTGGGAACAGTTCAGGTATGGAATTCAGTTCTGCTAATAACTGGGCAAGCTGAAATTAATAAAGATACCATATTGAAATCTCATTGCAAACTTACAATTATTTCCCATACTCAGTCCTGTTTTCACACACATTCTGAATTATTTCCAAATACATTACATCCGACAGCATGTAACCACTCTTTAAAACACTTCATTTAAACCTCTATCCCTAAATGATCAAAGCTCGACAGCAGGTTTTAGCAACACGACTCCCACTGATTTTTACTAAAGTCGTGCAGCTAAAATCACATCCAATGCTGTCAAATGTAGTTCTAAAGAAGTGTGTTATGTTGAGGTAACAGTGTCCATGACCAATAATGACTGAAATTTGCAGTTAACACGGTAAAGCTAATCCCTTGACAACAAGAGTGGAGCTAACTGCAAAGGATTATAAGAGGTTTCTTATGCTATCTTGGCACATGCTTTCCTAACAGAAAACTGCTGACACATTGTAAATTATTTTGTCAGTGCAGATTTAAGCCAGGTACACACTATATCTTACGTCAGTATAAATAATGTCACTCAGGGATGTGAATAAGCTCTCTCCCCCCCACGCGATGTTACAGCAACCTAAGCACTGGTATGCACAGCACTACATCTGAGGGAGAGATTCTTCCACTGACGTAGCTAAGGCTGGAGTAGCTAAATAGACAGGAACACTCTCTCCCATTGATTCAGAGTGCCTGCACTAATAGCATGGGCAAGCTCTGTAGTGTAGCCATAGTCAAACTGACTGTTATTGTTTGGACAGAATTTTCTCCTATTCATTTTTCCTCAGAACCCAGTGAAGACACTCAGCAGCTTCCCACTATACAACAGCCCAGCATGAAATCTCTACGAGGGAGGTCACACCTTCCATGTTCCAGAAAGCAACTGGCCTACAGCAATCAGGCTTTTCCATTTTTGTGTATATGAGTATACCCACACCTCTTCGAAAAGCAAAGGACTAAAAGACCTCTTTTGGTCAACATCCCACGCTCCCACCTAATGGCAAGTGTGGGCTATACTACTATACAAGCAACCCAAACTCAGGTCCAGGACCTGTGCCTCTCTTCTCTACATCAGTGGTTTTCAAACTTTTTCCATCAGGACCCAGTTGAAAAAAATTAATTTATCCCTATGACCCAGCAATCACATCTCTGAGCAACGCATTCCAGTCTTCTGGCAGCAGCAACAAGGGGTGCCGCGACCCAGTACCTGAGGGTCTGTGACCCAGTACTGCTCTACATCACCTTAACCGGCTGTTTTGAAATACAATTGCCTTGCTCTGAATGGAGTCACACCCTGGGCCTCAACAGAGGCCGGCAACAGGGAGCTTCTTAAAGAGGGAAAGACTTTCAATGGAAACAATGGAGGATACTCTTGGCCAGAGGTCTCAAGCATGCGGCCCTAAAGTATTTCCTGCGGCCCGCAACGGCACTATCATTACCAATATTTGCAATATCATTCTATGGAAAGATTTCAATGGTGTGGCCCTTGGGCTAACATACTAGTCCTCATGTGGCCCTCATGGTGATTCGAGTTTGAGACCCGTGCTCTTGGCTATCAGATGTCTGAGACAATGGCAGGGCCAGCTGTGGGCTCTGAAGAGGCCACAAATAGTGCATGATGTTTCTCAATATATATTTCATATGCTTTTCATTATCATCTAATATCTATAATATCTAATATCTATTATCTAATTATCATCATCCTCATTAGTGAGCCCGAGGAGAATAAAGAGGATGTTAATGAAATTCACACAGATACTGAACTAGGAGCGGCTATAAATACCAGTGAGCACAGCGAAATAATACAGAGGTACCTAAATAGGTTAGAAACATGGGAAGGAAACAACAAAATGAGCTTTTCTTGGAAAGCCAGGAGCCCTTGGGGACAAATACTCAAATATTCACATCCACTGGGAAGCAAAAACTTGAGAAGCAGTATAGCAGAAAGAGCTATGGGGACCAAAAAGAGATATGGGTTTGTTATCACAATATGGCAGCAGAAAAGGCCAATGGGATTTTGGGCTACATAACCACAGGCCTCATGACTCAGACCAGGAAGCTAATACTCACAATACATCAGTATAATAGGAAAGTTTAAACACTAAACTACACTTCTCAAACAAGTGAATAACATATATACTTCAAGATGCAAAATTCTTGATTGCTTTCTCTCAATTCTCCATTTAGTAAACTGCAACAGGTCTCCCAGTCACTGATGTAAATTAGCAACAATGACACAACAGCACATTTAAAGATGGCACTGCTTTTTGAGAGGAGCTGACTATAAGGTCTGTTTTCACTACACAGTTAACCCGAGTCCTTATCTGGCCATTGCTCCTAATCCCTCTCCCATCCACACATAAAGACCTCCACCTAGTGTTTTTGGACTTTTAACCCACACCTGCTGGCAAGGCTGAAGCTATATAGGCTAGAGCCCAGATGATGCACTCACTCCGGTAGGTAATCCATATTTTTGTAGCAAGGATGCAGACTAAACCACTCCAGTGCCTTCTCCCACAATTTTCTCAGTGCACCCAAAAGCACAGAAGTTCTCCCACAATTCAGTGGGAGAGGCTCAAGTTTACTGTAGCACAAAGAATCCTGGGAAAGTCTCCCAAGTGGCATACTGACAAGCACACAAGAGAGTGCAGCATCAGTGTGGACACAGTAACTCAAGGGTGGCTTTGCGGTGTATCTGCTCACACCCAAACAAAGCTAGCTCGAGTGCTCATACTCAGATGCCAATCACCCCAGTAAACTCTGCAGTGAAGACACCTTTAGTGAGTATGGGCATTTGCCCACTTGATCTTACCATGGCTTTATTTTCTTTGATGTTCATGGCTCTTTTAAGAAGAGCACTGGAGCTTTCTTCCCGTGTCTCTTTACCATCCTCCTCAGACTCTGAAGCAGATCCCTCTAGTTTCTTCCATCGCTTGCTGCTTTTCTCCCTTGTAAGAGTTTTATGGGGTTTATTTTCTTGCGGGTGTAACTTGGACAAAGTTGGTTCAGGCACCTTCTTCTCAGCAGATTTTCTTGTGGGGAACTGAAATGCCACACGAAGACCAAAGCTTCTTCTCTTGGGGGAAGCCGCCTCCTCCTCTTCCTCCTCTTTCTCCTCCTCATCACTACCCAGTAAAGATAAATTATTGTTCTCTTCATCACTCAAATCTGATTCCATTGCCTGAAAGCAGAGATAATCAATACATTATACTGACAGCTGTCACATGAGAACAGGCCACTTTTTGTCCATAGTATTAGCATAAACTATTACTAAGTAACAGAATCTGAACAACTGTAAATGTCATCTTTTGTTGAGCTAAACCAAGTTTATTTTTAAAAATGAAACTGTTCACAGTGGGTTCAGTTCTGCCCTGTGCAGAGGCTAGAGCAATGTCTATTAATTATGCAAGGGTGTGGGGGTCTTCAGTTGCTCATAGATTTTGTGCTGCATCTCTACGAAGGGTGAATTTCATTCACTGTGAACTGTAGCCATTGTCAATCCCTCCCATAAGCAGATGGGATTTCATTACATGCCGTAGACCAGGGTGCCCAAAGTGTGGCCCATGGGCCGCACGCATCCTGCAAAGAGCTTTTCTGCAGAGCCCGTGATGAGTTTCTAGAAAAGAGTATGGAAATACAAAATTTTAAGCCAGAGTTCCAGAAACAAAAAATCTGGCACTGCAGCAGGGAGCAGCCCCAGTCCAGGCTGGGAGTTTTGAAATCTCCTGCTCTGAGCATGCTCAGGATGGGAGCCCCGGCCAGTGGTGTGGCCTCCGGAGCAGTTAGGAAATGGAGTTAGGCAGAGGGTCAGGGAGTGGTGACAGCTAGCGGTGCAGGACAGGAGGATTAGGGATGCACAGGAAGCTGGTAGCATGGTGGGGGGGAACTGGATCCGTCCAGCAGTGCAAAAAGAACCGGTTTTGGAATTTTGCAGCCCACAGGCCCGCACCAATCAAGCTCTGCAGCTGCCATGTATGAAAACTTTGGGCACCCCTGCACTAGACAATATTTCCATCTCTGGCTTCGATGATACAGTAACAAAAGATTGCATATTAAGGAAAATCTGTGCAAGTTTTTCTTTTAACATAACACATTTATCTTCAGCACAAATGTTTGACATTGTTATATAAGAAAACACATTTCAACCAAATGTATGAAAACAAGAGGATTATTCGAAGAAAGAAGAGGGTGGGGGGGGAGGAGCACAATGAAAACGCTAGCTTCACCATCATTCCATTCACGTTGTTTACATCCACCTCACTCGGTGCAAAGCCTTCAAACACTTCACTTTCTGAATCAGTGTCCTCAGTGAAAATTCTCCTCAGCTCCTCAGTCAGGTACTTGGATTGAAATCGAGCATCCTGTTGAGCAAGCATAAGAAAAAGCACAACAGCTAGGACATGGATTGCAATCCACGGGGCAGTAAAATAAATTTTCCAATCCAGATCAGAAAATGTTCAATATTAATGAGCTGCTGAGCACATGGTATGTTCCAGTGAAAATGTTAATTGCAAAACCTGTCACAAGAAAAAGAAACACAGGGTTTCAGCCTTATCAGTTATTTTGAATGAACAGAGATACTTTCCAGTTCTGCTATCTTTTTAAAAGACAACTGGCAGAGGATAATTTTAAATTGAACTTGTGTCTTTCTTGTTTCATTATGGTGCATAAAGCTGGCCTGAGAAGGATTTGCTTCTTTAAAAAACAGATTTGGTTTTTGCTTTTTTTTTTAAACTTCAGAAAGAGTCTTCTCAGGTTCATTGGATGAGGTGTTGGGAGAGAAGGGGGCCCAAGAAGATGAACATTACCTTTCACACTTCAACTGAAGTGGAATGAAGGCTTGAAACATCACCAATGATTCACAAGGATGGCCACGCTGGCTCAGACTAATGGTCCATCTAGCCCAGTATCTTGTCTTCCCTCAGTAGCCAATGCTAAGTATTTCAGAGTGAATGAACAGATCAAGTGATCCATCCTGTCAGCCATTCCCAGCACCTGACAAACAATAATCCCTGCCTATCCTGTCTAATAACCAATCCTTCAGGAATTTACCTAGTTCTTTTCTGAACCCCATTCCCTCTATCCAAAAAGACTGTCCACCTTTGAAGTTAAATATGTGAAAACAAAATAAGCAAGGAAAAAACCAACTAGTTTTAAACAATCTGATTAAAATCCCCTTTGCTCAGCTTCTAGTCACTCAACTCTCACTCTTTCTTTGCGCACAAAATATCATTCTATTAATTCTCCAGTCATCATAGGGTCTTCCAAACTAGCAGAAAGCAAATTCCTGATGTTGAAAACTAGTGGAAAGAAAAAGAAAGAAAGAAAACCCTTGGACATCATACTGAAACAAAAAAGGGCTAAAGCCCAATTTTTTGCCTCTGCACGGCACCTTTACACACAATGTCTTTACAGTGCATATAAAGAAAGCAACAATATATATAACATAATGAGGAAGAGAGATTTGTAAAAGAAGCAGTGTAGAAACGCTCCCAAGCATCTGTCAATGTGTCATTGTAGCTACCTTGTAAGGCAGGACTAGCTCAGGGCAGGGGACACACACACAATCACATTGTACCTGCCTTCTGAAACTCAACATCGTTCACTTGAGACAGTTATCTTCCCCAGTTTTCTTTGCCTGTTTTTAACTCCCACACAAGATACAGAAATGACCTTTCATACAACTGCACTTGGCTAAATATCTTTATTCGCTCCTTCAATTCCCTCCCTTCTCTGACTTTAATTATACACTTCTTTATGTTGAGATAATATCTGGTGAAAAATAGATATAATAGATGAGTGGAAAAACTTGCAGGGGAATAGAGGAAAAATCATTGCATATATTGTTTCTTTACACTTAAAACATCTCCTACAAATTATTATGGGTAATTGGAGTGACTTGTCTCTGAGCAAAATCACTTTGTTCTTTTGTTGATGGCTGCAGTGCAGCTGCTTGAGAGAGGAACAAACACAAAAGGGAAGTAACTTTAAAGTGAAACCGTATTTCTCTGGGAGAAAAAGTGAAGTTTGTGTTCACTCTAATTCCATTAAACTTCACCATGCTGGCTATCAGTCAGTTTGTTACTCTGTTACAGTGACTGAAAATACTGAATGAGGACCAATGATGTGCAGGAACAATAGAGTGTGGCATTTCCTATGCAGAGCTGTCCCTGACAGTAATTTCACTAGAGAAGTATTAATAAGAAAGGAGAAATTAATGCAAAAGGCTGTCTCTGTACAACTGCAACAGCAGCAGAGCTACAGCACAGCAGCTACCACAGTAGTAACAGATGCTTCCCATACTGACAGGAGTTTTCTACCTATATAGTTAATCTAATTAATTCTACCTATGTACTTAATCCAGCTCTTCAAGAGGTGGCAGCAAGGTCAACAGAGGAATTCATCCATTGATCTAGCTGTGTCTACCCTGGATGTTAAATCACAAATATTTGACAGTGCCGAGCAACAAACCCAGCAATGAAGCTAGGTTGAGCTAATGTTTAAGTCAGGGCTGGACAAAATTGACTCACAGCTAGGTGCCAGCACTTTTACTTTAGATCGCCAGAGGGCACTCCTCTGTACATTTCTGCAGTGGAGCTAAGCGACAGGCTACTAAAACTGGTGACCACAGTGACCAGAAATATTGATTTGTTGAGGCCTGGTTTAAGTGTAAACCAAGCTTGTGACATCAGTGAGGAGATTACAGGAGAGATGCTCTGCAAAGGAAGAGACATGTAAAACTCTATATTGATAACAGCATTTGTGTATCAAGGGGCCTGTACTCACTAGGGTTTACTTTGGTATAACTTAAGTTGCTCAGGGGTGTGGAAAAGCCACTGCTCTGAGCAGTGCAAGTTATACCAACCTAAGTGCAGGTGTGGACAGTGCTATGTCAGTGGCAGATGCTCTCCTGTCAGCATAGCTATTGCCACCAGGGGAGGTAGAGTAATTATGCTGATGGGAAAGCTCCCTCCCATCAGCACAGAGCCCCTGCGCTAGTGATTCTAGTGTAGATTAGCCCTAAGGCCCCGTGAACAATCAAGGCACAAATATGATCTGAGTTACTTTGATTAGCCCAGCTTCTTTGCTCTTTCCTGCCCAGTTCCACCCTGCTGAGCTTCTATTCCCTTATCATTTTTCTCTTTCTTCCCTAGGTAAATGTTTCTTGTGCAGCATACATCTAAGGCCCTTCAGGGCTTAAATTACCAACGATTGCTGTTTTGGAGAGCAAGAGGGTGAAACTCAAGAAAGAACCTGTACCACTTGGAGACAAAGGAGTAGAGCTCAATATTGGGGATTTAAAAATAATTCATAGCCTTAGGGCCCAATCTGGGGAGAAAGGGGAAACAGCATAGTCAATAATGGGCAACTGTGAAAGAAAAACAGGTAAACTGTGTTGAGTGATTCCCCCACTTGGACAAGGAGAAAGGCAGAATTTCCCACCATCTCACACCAAATTAGAAAATCTGCAGTTCAGACCTGACAAAGCCCTGGAAACATGACTGCAAACCTCTTTCTTGACTGTGAAAAAGATGTCAGTAACACTGACTGGACAAAAATCACAACCATGATTTAGAAAGACACAAATATTTTAAAAACTTTACCTCTCCCATGTCATTGATTGATTCCTTAGTTCCATGACACCCAAATGGCTTCCATGCTTTACAGTCCACTGGAAAAGCCTTTGCCAATGCCTGTCTTTCTCATGACAGCATAAGGTGTTTTTATTGTTCCTGAGCAGTCTGCTCTACTGCATTCAGCAACACTAATCTCTATTTCTTTCTTACCTTCAAAACAGTACTCTTCCGGGTCTGTTTTGTGTGGTTTTCAATTATGTTAGCTTCACTGAGGGGGAAGCCTGGTCTAAGACATAACACCAGTGGTGCTACAGATGCATTGCTGTAGTGATTCTATGGTAGATTAACCTTAACAAGACACTTTTAAACATGTCAGCCTGTATTTTTACAAGCACTTTTTCACTCATGTTAAAGTAATAGAAGAAGAGTGGTCTCCAATCCTCCTCCTTCTCCTCCCTGCAAATTCTCCTCCTTCTGCTAATTGATTGGTCCCTTTGGAAATGTCCTTGGTGGCTTTTCATCCAATTTGTTTCCCGCAGCTTTCCTTCACCTCCTTTCTGAATCCCTAATTACCCACACTCTTCCTGTAGGTGACCCCATTCCCTCCCAAAGTTTCAACAATACTTTTAAACTGATGACTCCCATATGTATGTCTCAATCTATAACATCATAAGACTGTTGCTTCTTCCCTTTAATACAATTGAAATTTGCTTTCATAATTAACATCACTGCTACTACCCTTATCCAAACATTAGTCAACTTTCTGATTACTATAATCATCTCTTCTCCTCACACCTGCAGTCTACCCGAAATATCACAAAAACCAACCTCTTCCTTCTAGTTTGCTGACTATGCTACTTCCTGTCTTAATCTCTTTGCTATCTTTCTGTCCTTCATTACAAAAATGGCACAAACTCATCACCTGCAACAGTATCAGCTTTGCTTTCATGTTAACCAGTTTCTCTTACTTGCCCCCTGCTGTCCTCTGCTCCCCCCTCTCCACTTTCTGGATTTCCACCTGCCAATTCAAAGAACCAAAGAAGAAAAAATCTACATCATCTAATCCAGTGGTTCTCAGCGTTTTGGGGGTCATAACACACTTGGCAGCATATCATGACCCTACAGGACACACCAGCCCACTGACCCCAGGGCGAATCCAGCCATTTTCCTGGCTCTCTCATGGTAACACAGTAATGCATCCCAACACGGTGGCTGAGAACAACTGAACTGGTCACCACATGGGTTAACTATTCCACTTCCAAGGTACAAAATGCTAAGCGAGTCTCACCGCTAAAATGCTAACTGATGTTTTCTACAGATCAAAGGAACTAAAACAGCAGGAGTTAAGATCATGATACTGGAACAGCAACTTAAAGCACAAGGTTCCAATAGAATCCCATTTCAGTCCTGCGAAGGCGCAACTGATTCATACCAACATATTTTATTGAGCTGTAACAAATTCTCCAGGCTGTCAATGAAAGGCCGTTATTCTCTCCTACATGCTACGTGGCAAGATACAAAACTCACTCTAGGCTCTCCTCCTAATGCAGAAAGGAAAATGGATTTTATTACACAGGACCCTTTTTAAAAGATCATTACAAATTAAAAGAAATTAAAGGTGAGCACCCTTTTTTTGTTTCTAACGATAGAGTTCTACTTCTGCCAGGAGTTAAGGTCAGTACTGCCGTGAAACAAATTCAAAGTTTTACTGTTCCAAAAGCAATATACTTTTGTTTATGATAAAATATTCCCACCTTTTTTCCTGGCTCCAATGAGTTAAAACTATCACAGCTGTCATCTGATGACAAGGTCTGCATGGGAACATCATCTCTAAAACCAAGAAAATCTTCGTCATCACTGGGGGCATTAAAAATGTCGGCCACTTCCTTGGGCATCTGTTTTCAATTCAAAATGAGATGGAAGAGGAAGTCAGTCACTGCAACAATAATCTACTAAAAGCTCTAATGGGAATAGGAGCATTTGTCACTCTCTTATTCAAATACAAATATACATTAAATAGAATATACAAAGCAGAACAGTATCTCAATGAGCCTTACTCCACCGGATGCTATGCAGATTGCTTTAATATGTAAGTACAGGCCCTCATTCTACAAACATTTCTGCATGCACTTAACAGGACATCTCACAGGAGTAAAGATAAGCACAATGTGTGTCTGCAGGATTAAGGCAGTAGATTTTAATCACAGAAATATGCCATATGGATCTTCATATCAAGGTTTAAATAGTATCTTCAAACTCACTACCATCTGCAATCTAATGATGCAGCAAACTGTTCAGACAAGAGAATTACCCCAGATTCCATGCATTTCAAAAAGTTCTGTGCAGAGACTTCAACTGTAGCTTTTAATGCTTTTTCTGAAATTTAAACTTATAGAAAATAAATTGCAATTTAAAAAAAAATAAAAATCAATGATACTCATTTAGTTTATAGTCATTGCCACACAAGATTTATTTTGGTACATTCAATAAGACAAACCAAACCCATGCTGCCCAGAGATTTGTCAGCTAGGAACCTAGGATTTAATCAGTTAGGAAGCTCTAACCTAGTGTTTCTGAACCTCTGCAGCAGTGGTTTACAAACTATAGGTCAAGACCCAGTACTGGGCTGCAGACCCCCAGGTACTGGGTCACAGTCTCCACTGCTGAAAGTCTGGAATACAGTGCTCAAAGATGGAATAGTTGGGTTGTGGGCATAAGTGATATTTTTCAACTTGGTTCTGAGAAAAGAAGTTTGAAAACCACTGCTCTACTGGACAGAGGAACACCCAAATGTATTAATTACTTTACGTGGAAGACCTGATGAAAACTTCCTTGAACAAGTCAGTACATATTGGCTGTAACATTCGTAATATCTGTGTACTACGCATTGCTGTGAAAATGATTCAGGAAACAGAATTAAACACAATTTTATGTATAATGTGTTTATTTCTTAAAAATACATAATTATACTCAAAACTGAAAATGATATTACAGGGACATTCTGGGTCTGTATATTTTAACACAGTTGAACTATTCTTGGAGAAAGGTTCATCAAAGAAAGTCATGTGAAAGTTATATCCACACAATTTTGATGCCGGCAGTAACAGCTGCAGGAAATTTAAAATGCACCAGCAGCAGCAAAGGAGCAACGTGGCAGCAGATGCCTACGCATGCCTGGAAATTTTGCTGTGGCTGGTGCATTTTAAATCTCCCAGGCATGTGAGTTGCTCCCTCCCCTCAGTCCCTCCCCAACCCCGACAGGGAGGGATCTGGGTCAGTTGCAGAACCCCTTCATTATGTCCTTGGAACACCAGTTAAGAAACACAGCTCTAGACACAGTCATGTTCCAAGCCTTGATAAAAATGACCAGGTTTGTGCTTAGTCGCACTTTCATACAGGGAGCAAATTCCAGGGGCACAGACCAAATTCTAAGCAAGCTGTCATCAGCACCCACAGTTTTATTTTTAGGACATTACATTCCAAGGCCTTGTCCACACTAGGAAAAAAGTCAACATAAAATGTTGACTTTCAGCCACCACTACAATTATAACAGTTGGCTAATGTACATACTGCTTTCTTAAGATCAATGGAGTGCATTCTCACTAGAAGCACTTCCAAGGATCTAAGGAGCATTCTCACTAGAAGCACTTCCACGGATCTAAGGAGCAGTTTGGGGAGCTGAGAGACCCACCTCCCACTCCCTGCTGGGGGCCCACAGGTTCCTGGGCTGGCTGTGTGTGGTCTCTCACCCCACCCTGCCCCACCAACACCCTGCTCCCATCAGGCCTCAAGGGGCCTGCTTAGACACAGCTGCTGCACTCCAGACTCACAGCTGGTGGCAGCCACCAACACCCCAGGCTCATAGCTAGAAGCCAGGGACAATCACCTGTGCCATCTTGAAGTCAGGCAGCAGCCTTCAGGGCCCCTGCTCAGAGCCCTGCACTCTAGGCTTGCAGCTGGTGGCAGCCTCCCTTGCTCCGGCTTGCAGTCAGGAACCTGGTGGCAGCAGCCCTTGCCCGGAGCTCAATGGCCTCCTCAGTCCTGCCTTGCAGTTGGGAATTGGACTCCAGCTGCTCCTGCCCCCCACCTGTCAATTTCACTGCTTTAGGAGACAGCCCCTTCCCCTCTCCAAGGGGACACTGTGTCTACACTGGCACTGGCACCCCAGCTCTTCAACAAGACCCGACACCTCTTGTCAAGGTGGCTTTATTTTGTCGAAAAAAACAGGGCTGTTTTGACAGTGGAGAGATGACTTTAGTGTTGACATCAGCACCATTTTGTTGACAGAAGTTGACTATTCTTGACAAAACACTGTAATGGAGACCAGGCCTGACGTGCCAGATAAGGGGAAACAGGTAATTTGACTTCAGCCTTCCCAGGGTTTGAACCTTTACAACTGCTCTGATTTGCTGTTACTGTATGACCTGATCCCATGTTTTACACTCCCTTACATTTATTTTCATCCTATTCTGTAACTTCCCCCATCATCAAAGCATCTGACAAAGTGGGATTTTCTCCTATGAAAGCTCATGCAAAAAATAAATATTAGTCTAAGTGCCACAGGACTTCTCTTTTTTTTAAACTAACAGTAGCAATCAGAGGTGGTAAAGAGATTTTCAAGCCAGCTCAAGTCTATACCACCATTTAAGGTTCTGCATATGACACGTTGCCTTACATCCAGGTTTTCCCAGACACAGCCTCTTTTTTGGTACCCGTTTTCTGGCCAGGTGGATTTTAAAGTCTGGGATTTTTGCAGAGCAGACACTGGAGCTCATAAAGAGCTCTGATTGGTCCACTTCTCTACCAGTCCCTCCCCTTCATCTGCAGCTGATTTGTCCATTCCCTGCAGCTTGAGGTCCCAGCCCTGGAAAGGGGTCCCACGGACAAGTATTGACCAACAGCTTTCACTGGGTGCTGGGCCTATGTGAGCTGGCCTGCCACTGTGACAGGGAGTGACACTGCCCCTACCTTCAGTGAGTACCGCCACCACGGGTACCCCCACTGGCATCTCTCAGGTATCCCTCCCAGTACACCCACAGACACCCCCCAGGTAGAGCACTCCCCAAATGCCACCTCTAGCACCCTCAAAAATGCATCCTCTTCCACCTCTTTTCTCCCTTCCTATTCTTCCCACTCCCATGTTCTCTTTTTGGGAACCTGAAGTATGGCAACCCTATACCTATGGCCTGATTAGATGAATATGCCTAAACGTAGATTGAAGATGCTCAGCCTTATGTGGTTAGATCTAGTTTATGTCCTTTTCCTACCTCAGTGTTTCATAATATATATACCGATTTAAGCTTAGTGTTACCTGAATGGCAGAATGCCTTAGGTAAGAAATGCTCAACTCGACAATCTCCTCAAGTGCCCAACTGCTCACCAATGTCCAGGTATTTCATCCTCAGGGTACACTTCAGGCAAGCATCTCTTATTCACTCGGTGGATCTCTTTGTATATTGTGAACTCATTCCCCACATGCAGCTTCCACTGAAACTGATGAAAGCACAAAAACGTACGAGAGATCTACGGCTGCTAGATGAGAATGATGGGGTCTTCACACAAGGGTTCACACAGTTTTATGTTACAAGAGAATGCTCCCTCAGTGAACTCAGAGATGCAGAATGCCATGTAGTTATCTCATTAGCAGATAAAAATGAGTTCCTGAATGACCCAAAATGACACAGATTTTCTCAATCTTTTATCTTTGCTAAGGGCAAAGTTTCCCCAAACAGTAAGTGTCATTTTCAAAATGGGGGGGGGGGGAGAATAAATCATACCACTGGCCAACTTCCACTGCTACTGGAGGAGCAAGTAACAACCTGGCAAGTGTGTTTCAACCTCAAATAAATAATAATACAAGGAGCAACTAAGTGCCTAATTTTAACCTCATACAGGTTTTACATCAGCAAAACTCCAGTGATGTACACAGATTCAATCCCGACTTACACTGGTTAAACCAAGAACAAAACCAACCACTAAATAGCTAGTCTGAACTAGCAGACACTAAGCAGATCAACCTAATGCTCTTCAGCCGGAGCAGCACAGGCCCAACTAGAGTTCTTCTGGACTTCTTCTCAATCCCATCCCTCAAAACGGGCCACTCAGAATCCCATTCCTTCACTGTAGAGAAATGTCATTCTTCACTCAGCAGAGAGGGGTTAAAAATGGAGCATTATACATTTTAATGACTTAATGGAAAAACATACAAGGAGCTGTGAGCCTGGTTGCTATGAATAAATTGCTTCCAGGAACAACTGCATTAGTTCTTGTGCTATTGTACAGCTTGAGTTAGCCACTGCTGCGATTACTGTATGCCTAACTAATTTCTTCTTCTTCCTCTATTACTTCTGCATCTGCACCAGAGGAGCCATTATGGGGGTGTAATTACCGATTATGAACAAAGGAAAAAACCCATACGCTCCCAGTAGAGGACCTTTTTTTTGATCTCTATGCATGCTCAGATACTGAGGGGCTCTGATTAAAGTAACTTGCTGCAGAACTTCAAAAGACTTTTAGGTTGTGACCCCCCTCCCTCTGTCTGAATTTCAAGAGTCTCATTAAAATGTTCAGGAGTTCTCATTGCAGCTAAGTGGTTTAATTTATTACAAGCAGCAAAGAAGGCATGATTTATATAAGGTGGACATAGCTGATGAGTCTGTCTAGGACACCCTGCTAGTGCCTCATAAAAGTTATGTTCCTAGAACCAAGAGCTGTCATTTTCCTGTCTATCTCCTTTAAGAGATTTGTTCAATTCATCAACAATTTACTAACTACTGTGCAGTCTACACACAATGCTTAACTGACTTTTTTAAACTTGGTGCTCCAATTGTATCAAACAACCAAAGTGATAGCAAATTGCAGACCGTCTATTTTAAACTTCACTAGTTTTTAAGTAGGAATTTTAAATGCCATCAACTGCTGGTTCTGCCCCTTTTAAAAAACACTATGCCGAACAGCTGCCTCAGTCACGGTTCTCCTGCTCAGAGTTGAGAAGCATGAGCAATGCAAGACTAGAATCAAGCAGCCCTTAAAGCATGAAGCTTTTGGTGAAATGGACAGCTCGGTAGGCGTATGCTGGTCTCCCAAGCTGTACACACATTTAAAACAAAAACAAACAGTAAATATAAGTTAAGAAAAATAAATCACACTATAAAAACAAAGACTTCAGCACCATTCAAAGGCTGTCCAGCTATTTTATATTTGTCACAATATTCTGGATTGGCTGTGTCAAGCATGACATACACTGCGCCGGTGATGTAGGCACAAAGTGCACAGACTAGTTAATGTCTGTACGTCTTTCCACCAGCTTGTTTACTTCCAAAATTCCTAGATCTCACACAAAAGACCAAATTTATTCCTGGTGTAACATAGCACTGATATCAACAGAGCTCCACCAAAGATGAATCTGCTCCAATGTCTTTTGCATGATGTGTCACTCCCTATTAGTTGGGTAAAATTTTGACAGCCATCCACTTCATTCTCTTGTTAAAGTTCAATCAAAATGCATTCAAGCGGCTAAATAGTTGTTACAGTGTTAGATTCTATTCTTTTAATTCTGCCAAATAAAACACTAAGGCAGCTAAAACAAGTTTTCCCAAAACACATTAAAAAAAGAGAGAGACAAAGAACTGCCTACTTGCAGGATAGAAGCACCTCACATAGAGTCTCTAACTTTTCCAAACAAGATGCTGTTAAAAGGGGGTGGGGAGATGGAAGGAAGGGAAAGAACACCCCAAATAAGCTCAAGGAGGATCCATAGAAAATATTCCAACATAAAAAATGCTGGTTGCAGTGAAATTAAATCTGCAGGGACATAATGGAGATTTGACCAAATACCTTTCAAGAACATTAGACGTACCTAAACAAATGTTAAACACCAGGAAAAACTTATGACAAATCAAAACCTTTGAAATGATGGAATTTCATAGGTAACACAGACACAATCCAAAAGCTTAAACATAATCCAAACCTGAACTTCACTTCCTTAACCCATCTTCATGAACAGTACATTTTAAGATACTTATTTATATTTCAGGAGCACCTTAAAATATTCCAGGTGCTTTTCAAATGTAGAGAGAAAATAGTACCTGCCCCAAAGAGCACACAACAAAACTATTCCAGAATAACTACACTTAGGCCTTGTCTACACTACCACTTATGCTGGCAAAACTTTTATCGCCCAGGGGTGTGGAAAAAAATTCCCTTGCTTAGCTACACAGGTTTTGCTGGCATAAGTGCTTGCCTAGTCACGTCAGGTTGATGGGAGAAAGCCCTCCCAGCAACATAATAAAACTACCTAAACGAGCTGTAGTAGCTGTTTTGCCGTGAGTGTTATCTCCCACAGAAATAGCGCTGTTCACACAAGCAGTTTTGTCAGCAAAACTTGTATCAGTTGGATATGTTTGTTTGGTTTTCTTCCCCCACCGTTCTGAACGACAAATGTTTTGCGGGTGTAAGAGCTAGTGTAGACAAGACCTTACTGAGTTTTAATTATACCAACACTTCGGTCTGATGCCTGAAAGAACCCCAAGACACACAGGTAACACTTTGCTAGGTCTCAGTTTCCCCATCTCTAAACTCAACATAATGAACTACCTTATCCAGCTTTTTTAAGACTGTTTGGACAAAAGTCACTCTAAGTACACCCACATTAGACCCAAGACACAGAAAGTGAAGTTAATGATGTTGCATTGGTGTAATTCAGGGAATCTGACTCATTTGCGATTATGCAAATTGACAAGTCTGCTCCCATTGTAACCAAAGGCTGAGAATGATAAATACACAAAAACTAGCTTAAAAGTGATCTTACTTCGACAAAGTAAAAAAAAATATTCTAAGTTTAAGTGTTATCTTGGAATTCGGTATCTGATTGAGGGAGCATGTGAATAGCATTTGCTGTCTCTACAAGTCAAAACAAGATTTTCCTTACTGCCAGCAGTGCAAATTCCACCTGAACTGTCAAGAGAGAAAAACAATCAAATGGTGCGATTTCTGTTTTACACTTCACAAGCAACAGTTAAGATTCTGGAATCAGAATTTAGCAGGCAGCTTTGTCGATGCAAAAGGCAAAACAGAAGCTAGTTCACTGTTCTGCAGCTCTGCTATTTTGCCATGCTAAGAAAACAGAAACTTTGCATGTAGAATGATGTATGCTTGCTCATCTCTGAGCGCTGTTAGACCAAGCTGTACAAATATTATCCTTTCTGAATTTCTATCAAACACTGCCGTTGGATGCACAAGTTATCATACAACATTTTTCAATCATTCAGTATCAACTTCATTACTATTACCGTTTCCACTGTTAGCATCCTTTCCAGCAACACAGAAATACAACTACAGGAATACTGTCATGGAACTGAATAGATGTTCACATTCTCTATTTTTGCCATTTGTTTATAGTGCGAATAGTGTTGCTGGGGTTGTGTCAGTCTCAGACTATGAGAAGGGCAAGGTAGATGAGGTACCTTATCAAATCAATTTCTTTTGTTGGAAATCTGAAGCTTTTGAGCTAGACAGAGCTCTTCTTCAGGACCTTATTCCATCAACAAAAGTTGATCCAATAGAAGATATTACCTCACCTTTCTTACACCATGAATAATCAACTTTCCGGTTTATAGTGTACAGTTACTTAGTCTGCTCTGTTGTTCGCATGGGTCTTTCACACAAAAGAAAGGAAGAAAAATAAAAAATACAATCATTATAAAGCCATGAATCTGACTGGGGAACTACAGAGCTAAAATTACTTTTAATGCATTTCTTTGAAAACAATGTCCCTTTAAACTACACAAATACAACTGAGAAGATACAAGGGACTGGAAACTACTGTTAGATCTTGTCTAAGCACAAACTTACATGATTCAACTTACCTAGACCATTAATTAAACCTCTGCAAATGCATGTATGAATACTCTTATTTCGGTTTAAAATGCCTAATATTTTAGCTTAAATTTCTTCTTAATCAACTTTCGTTAAACCAAAATAAGCTCACTTTAGACCAAAATATGAGCCCATGCAACCTTTTGCACCAATTTAACTAAATCAGATTTTAAAAAAAAAATCACGCTTAAAAATTAATGCAACGCTACTTTTGACAAAGGTTTATTTGCAACAACCCTATTGACATCAAGAGGCCTACCTGAATGAGCAAAGCCGACAGAATTTTACTCATTTGGAGCAGAAGCTGAACAAAAATTTATATTCATCGAGTAACTTCTAAGCACAGACCTATTTCACGTCTGACAATTCTTATGCACATTACGGTAACACACAGAAGCCCCAGTCGGGATCACTGCCGCATTGTCTTAGACACTGAACAAAAATACAGCAGGAGACAATCCCCACCATGAACTGTTTACATTCTAAGGCATGCACCTACAATCAGGTTCATAAAGGTGCATCTGATAGTAGTCAGGACCTAATTTAAAGCATACTGTAATAAGTGGACACAAAAGAAGTGGAAGGAAGATGGAAAGAAGAAGGAAAGTGCCAATGACACAAACCACAACTTATACATATGTTCACATTAACAATGTAAACAAATAGATAATTCAAGCCAGTTCAAAAAAAAAAAAAAAAAGGTAAAACAGTAAGATATAGCTATCGGAAGTCCTTGGCCATCTACCTAAATGTTATCTGTTCACAGTTTCTCATCAAAAGCATGATATAAGCTAGCTGTACTCAAGGGAACTTTATGGAATAGTTGAGGGACAGAACAAGCAGGGAGTCCTGTGGCACTTAAAGACTATCCCTCTTAGGGATAGAGGGGTCTGTGTACTAGATGTTTCATGGAAAAATGCATGAAGATGCTTTGGGGGAAGTGGAGAAAGAGAGACTGCACAACTTTAGGACTTTTGGAATATTTAAGTACCATCCAAGATGAAGATCGGTTTCCACCACAGCAGCACATTTGCCATAGCCATGGCTACTGTGAATTTTAGGGTTTTTCCACAAGAAGCTATTATATTTATTACCCCAACTTACTTATTGAATAAGGTTGATTCATTAAGTTTCAGCAACTTTGGCTCTCTGTATGACCAGAGTAATGGAGTATTGGTTTCTAAATATTTTTAATTAGTAATTAAAGGGAGTAAAGCTTTTTTATTGTAAAGTAAGGAATATTTGACTTCTCATGAAGTCTTATGACAAGCAACTTATCTACAATGTTGGGTGCTCCGACTCTTCCTTCAGTCCCACACCTACAATAAGCATTCTCCATCATCACGAAGCTGTAACTTTCCCCACTGTTTATCATTACAACCAGCCTTTGATATCAGCAGCTAAAGCCCTAATCCTGCAATTTACAGTGTGGGCAGGCGGCTAAACGTACGTGGAGCCCTCCAGAAGTCAATGAGCTCAGCATGGGCAGAGCAGTCTTTCTAGCCACACATTGTAAGTCACAGGAATGAGACTGAACAATTGCCTTTTTGTAGGTGGTGTGAACCTGCAACCCATAAGAGTGCTTTCATAAAAGTCTGCTAGCATTATGAATGAGAACAGCATAGCCAGGGTGACCATATTTCTAATTCTCTCCCCTCTCTCCTATCAACTCCTCCCCACAATATCTGATTTTTCACTGATCCACACCCAGAAGCTGGCTATTTCAGACTTAATTTTGCCTGAAACAAGAGCAGCAGCCTCAGACCTGGGGTCTCTAATCTATTTCTGAATCCCACCTTCACAGACAGCAGACTTGCACAATAACAGAACCACTGAGTAGACCACCAAGTAAACTACCACAGCAGGGGGGTGATGGTGGTGGTGAGGGAAGAGGAGTCCCTACTTATGCTAGCTGGCTCTGTGGAGCCATGAACTTCAATGAGGCTTTATGCAGGCGTATGGGTCTACCTGCCTAGAGTCATTCACAGGATTGAGCCCACAGAAGGTATTTTCTGGCGATAGAATTCAAGTTACAAACTCCAAATACATGAATCTCTGTCATACCTGAAATGTGCATCTCACCCCATAGATCAGCATTTCTATATAGACACTATTTCTTTTTTTTTTTAAACAAAACTCCAGTTTTAAGGAAGTTTTGGATACCCCCAAGACATCTGTAACTAAGGATCACTTAAAGAAGCAAGGTGTTGCGTGGCACTTAAAGACAAACAGATTTATCTATCACATGCGCTTCCATGGGAGAAAATCCCACTTTGTCAGACATTTTGAAGATGTGGGAACTTACACTCCTTTGCATTTATTTTCCTCCCATTCTGTAAGTCATGGGATCAGGTCACACTGTAACAGCCAATCGAAGCAGTTACTAAGATTCAAACACTGCGAAGCAGCACATAGAGGAGGGTGAAGGCAAACCATCTGTTGTAATGGGAAAAGAATCCACAGTCACGATTTAATCCTGCTTTCACACAATTGAATCTGCAGATCAGTTCTTGTTCTGCTGTCTCTCACTGAAATCTTGATGTCCCTCCCATTGACTTGCTTGAGCACAGCTGTTAACAAATCCCATTTTGTAACTTCTCCCATCTTCAAAGCATCTGACAAGATGTGATTTTTTTCCCAGCAAAGCTCATGAGATAAATAAATCTGTTAGTCTTTAAGTGCCACAGGACTCCTTGCTTCTTTTGCTAGACAAGACTAACACGACTGCCCCTTTGGAACACGAAAAAGTGCTTTTGCTTCAAGTAAGCAGATCACCTAATCTGGTCTTTCTCAACCACCAGTCCCTAACATCTCCCTGACACAGCTTAGGAAGCTAGTCCCTGGTATCAAAGTGAGGGAGAAACACTGACCTAAATCCACCCTCACTGAAATTGGTATGTATTTGGAAAGTTACCACATGAATCATGCTTATACAAGTAATTAGATTTGCCTGACTGTCCCTTGAACTACTCATTGCAAGTGAAGTCAAACGAGACTATTCACACAGGTGACCTAAACCGCAACTGCCCTAACCTTACAAACATTTATACACAAAGCTGAGGTCAGTCGTATGCGTGTTTGTTTGTACGCCTGGGCTCTAAACTCGTATTTTTAACAAACGTGAGAAGAGGGCAAATGCAAGGAGCTATCACTATTAAAATGTTTGTGAGTCAAGCTGCCAGAGACTTAAAAAAAGCACGAACAAACCCCTTACAAAACAAAGGACACAACTCACCCGGAGGTTAGGCCCAACGCTTCAAGACGTTTAAAAACTTACAAAATCTTATAATAAACCAGGTTTTAAAAATAGCTTTGTCTTGGATTCCCTTGGCTCCCACAGAAAAGCCATAACAGAGACACTAAGTACACGAGGTCAGGAAAGCTAACAGGTCATTTGCAGTCCATGTGGACAACCCCCCAGCCCACGGATTACCTTTTCAGTGGTTAGTTTTCCAATACCAGAGCCTCGCATCAGAAAAGGCGGGAAGCTTTTAATGTTTAAACCTGCAGCAGCGCCCATTTAAAAAACCCTGCGGTTTAAATCTTCCCACCGCCCCTGCCACCAGGCAGCCGGCAGGCCGGGCGGAGGGTGGCTTTGCCCTGCCCGGCGCCCGCATGTTTTATCACCCCAGACCTCCGCTGTGAGGATCACTTCCATAGTAAGTTAGTGGAAACTATCGGGGGGTGCAGATCTAGCTCCTCGGATGGCCCCTGGGGCGGGGGAGGCGCAGCCCCGCACAGCCGGGAAATGCCCCTCCGCAGCCGCGGGAGCGGAACGAGGCGCCGCTGAGGAGGCCGAGCGCGCGGGGGAACAACGCGGGGAGCGGCCGCCTTCCCCCGCAACCGCCACCAACCGCCAGCAAGCCCGGCGCCGCCAGGGGGGCTGTCTGGCTGTCTGGCTGTCCGCGGCGCGAGGCCTGCACGTGGCGGGGAAGCCAGACAGACAGACAGACGGGGGGGGGCGAGGCCAGCAGCCGCGCGCGCCTCACCTTGCGCTGGCTCACCGCCGCCATCCTGGCGCGCCCGACGCCGATGCCGAGCGGGCGGTGGCGGGGCCCAGCTGCCGCCGGACCCGAGCCGACCCGCCCCGCCCCCCGGGCCTCTCCGCGGCCTAGTCCGCCCCGCGCCGCCTCGCTCAGCGCCCGGCCGGCCGCTTTCCCGCCCTGGGCGCCGGCCAGCCCAGGGCGGGACTGGCCCGTCTCCCGGCCGTGATTAGCTGCCGCCCGGCCCCGGGAAACCCCTGCCCGCCCTCTGGGGAGCGGCCCAGCTCCGCGCTTTGCCTGGCCCGAGCGGCAGGCTCGTGTAAAGAGCTAGCCGGGCCCGGCGGCGGGAGAAGGCCTCTCCCCTGTCCCACCCGCTGCCTGGGAAGGCGGGAGAAGATTAAAAAGGCAGCAAAAAGAAGAAAAATCAGGTGGTTGAGCATTAGACTAGTGGCAGTGCATCGTGCCAATTGAGTCCATTCAGCCGGCGGTTGGCCCGCTCTTTCGCACCACTGGGAGGGAACGTGCCTGGGCCTGCAAACCCCAAAATCCAGCCCTGCTCCCAGCACGGCCGCACCCGCAGGCTGGCCCGGCTGCCTTAGGCTGTCAGCGGGGAGACCCACGGCCGGGCCGTTCTCTGCCGTGCCATTCGTTGGCGTCCTTGGGTCTAGGGTTACTGTACGCCAAAGGAGGGCGTTGGAGAAAAAGGAGTGTTAATGCAACGTTCTGCTGTTTTTAGGGGGCCCTGGAACGCTTCCCCTTAAAAGTAGGGCGTTCGGGGGCATTCCAGCATCCTTTAACCCAGGGGTCTCAAACTCATCACCATGAGAGCCGGAGGACTAGTACATTAGCCCCAAGGCCTCACCGCTGAAACCGTTTCATACAACAATATTGCAAATATCGGTAGTGATAGTGTCCTTGCAGGCTGCAGCCCGTGGGGGGCATGTTTGAGACCCCTGCTTTAACCCCTGTAAGTAAAAAGCCAGACAAAATCATGTATTTCTAAAATGCCTGCTGGACAGATGACATGAAGGTACAAAGGACATGTTCTCCTTTTGCCTGATATTTGGTAGCCCTAGTCAGGCCAGGTCAACACTAGCAATGCCTGTATGGCATGGATGCAGTTTGTACCGGGAAAACTGTGCTGTTGCTAATTCAGCTGACTTCAGTCCTTCCTGTTCCCCCCACCCCCATGTCCTGCCTAAGATAAGCAATGCTGGGAAAAGCTGGGTTTGCTGGTATAAATAACTGCACTGGGGGCTTAGAGACATGGGCCACAGATCAGTTCTAGACATCTTTTGGCTCAACACAGCTATGCTGGTGTACGTCCACACTGCTGACATCGCCATCAGTGCAGGCCTGATTTTTTCAGTTCTACTGAGTGTCAGAAAAGATGGGCCCATTCGAAGAGGGCCCAAGAAATCACTGAACATTGATGCACTAAGACCAGTCCCTCAAGTGGCATAGTACTGCATCAAGGGGAACACATGTCTTGTCAGCACAACGCAGTGAGGATGCTATGTAGAAGAGTAGTTAAGAAGTTCACAGGACTTTATGTAAACTACTCTGCATAGCTTGCATAACTGTTGATTGCCACCAAATTTCCTGGTAAGTGTAAACCAGGCCCTGGTACTCTGTAGTGTCAACTTAGTCTCTCTTTGTAAAACTGGGCTCACAGGTGGTTGCCATCTTTCCCTTTTTCAGAAGAGTATTTTAAAGATCAATCCATTAAAGATTGCACAGGTCCTCTGAGTGATGTGTGCCACCTGAGTTCCCTACATTTAAAATTCCTCCCTCCATCATGCTGCTCTCTCTGAGCTATTTATTAACCCCTTATTATCTGTACTGATGACATGCTCTTCCAGTCTCCAAAATTGTTGCCATAGAATTTGGGGGGGGGGTTGTAATTAATCAGTTTTCATGTTTTCTGATTTCTAGTCTTTTCCAAGATTTTCTCTAGAATGAGGGCTAGGTGGGTTTGGGTTTTTTTTGTTTTGTTTTGGTTTGGTTTTTTTTTAAAATGAAAGCCAAGATTTGTGAATGCAGCAGGTGAGGCTTAAAGAAAAACACCAAATATTATGAGACCTTTAATAAAATCACAAGAGTTACTAACTTTGCAGCCTCCTCTCTTTTCAACTAAGGAATGTAGCTAGCCCCACATTTTCTTGCCATGCCAGGAGAAATGGTAGGTAGCCATTTTTCTAGTCCACTGATCCTTCCCTCCAGCTTCAGTTGTCCTAATTTTTATTAGTGGTAACAGCCCTTTGGGGCCAAATATGCTGGATCACCAAAGCAGAGCATTCTCCCGCATACCTGTGAGGGGGTACAGATCAGTATATTGACTTTGCATTGCCCGGGAAGATTTCAGCTATGGTTTTAGGAATGCAAAGAGGCTGTTCTGTGAGCCAGGATGTGGTTCTTTGTTTATTGAGAGAGTGGGACAATGGAAATTAAGTTCCAAGACGAATGACACAATTATTTCTTAGCCCACAGACAGCACCTTCCTTTCTCCCTACCTCCTCCCTCCATAACAAAAACAACCAAAGATAAATGTAGCTAATACAAGTTAAATGTGTTTTGGTAGTTTAAGCCTGAGCCTGCAAATATGAAGGCATTTGCTTAAAATAAAGATTGTGATACCAACTACAGTTATGTAAATCCTAAACTGAGGAATAGAAATGTTTTCATTAAAAATGGCTATATATAAACATCCCTATGTTCTTTGCTACCTTAACTGCAAGATTGTGCTAATGCAAGTGAAACCAAAGGTGAAACTGAGTAGACACAGATAAGCTTTGTTGCAATATCCAGCTAAGAGAAATGCAAAAGGAAAACAAATATAGTTTCAAATGTTGAAAAGGAAATCAGATTGAAGATTAAAAAAAAAAAAAAAAAAAACAAAAACGGAAAAAAGGGAAACAAAATCTGTTTTAAAAATAATTCCTGCCTCTAAAGGCTTCCTATTTTAATCTTTATTTCCAAATTCCTATTAGTTGAAAGAAAAAATAAATAATCCAAATCATCTCTTCCAGCTTGCCAACAATAAGCTCCAGTTAGCAGCCTTTAAAAGCAAATAGAGTAGTTAAAGTATAATTTGACAGGCCCTGGAACCCTCCTAATCTCCAGGCCGCCTTCATGCATGGGCAGGCCCCAGCCTAGATAGGCATTTTTGAGGCCCACTAGCTCTTTCCTCGCAAATGAAGCACAGCCTCATATCCACATCATCATCCCAACCGTCTCCACTAGTGCCCACATCAGACCCCTCTTTCCCCATGTCCTCCTCAGCCCCCATCCCTATTCCTTAAGCTCCCTGCCCTGAAGTCCCCACTCCAGCCCTCCTAAACCCCCATCCCCAGCTCCCTTTGTCTTCATTTCAGCCCCCCAACCCCCTCCACACTGCTCCAGCCCCCTTCAGTCCCCTTGTCCTCATTCCCCCACTCCACCCCCTTCAGTCCCCCCAACCCGTTCCACAGCCTATCCATCCCTAGCCCCCACTCCAGCCCCCCAACCTCTTCCAGCCCTCCCCACCCAGTCCCCACTCCAGCCCTTCATACTCCCCTCCACCAGTACCCAGCCCCCACCAGACCCTACCCAATCCCTTGTCCCCATGCCCCCTCCACCTCTCCACAGCCCCCCAAACTCTCTCCATCCCTCCCCAGGCCCCCACAACCCCTTGCTCCAGCGACTCATCCTGCTCTGGACCCCTCCATTCCCAGCCCCAGTCTCCAGCTCACCACATCACATCTACCACCACCTCCCGCTGGCGCAGTGCCTTGTGCTTCCCCTTCGGGCTCTTCAACTGGCAGGGCATGCACCAGCAGCAGCACGGCCAGGAGCAGCGACTGTGAGGCGGTGGTGGGAAGAGAATGCGTGGTGCGGGGGCGCGACTGCAGGGCTGGCTGGGAGCGGAGCCGGGGGAAGTGTCTCTGCCAGGGTAGTAAGTGGGAACGCACTGGAACACTAAAGGGCTGCACTCCACCCCGTTATGCTATTTTTGGGGGCCCCGGAATGCTGGCCCCTAAAAACTGTGGGCTCTGGAATGGCATTCTGGTGAGTTCCCCCTTACTTTAGCCCCTGAAATTAGAGATACCATTTTAAAACTATTTCTATGAGGAGGTGCAGTATTTATTTATTTCATTAATCAGTCCTAGATCTCTCATAGTACACAATGAGCATGGTGTACACAGTGTCTGTCATGGAAGAGAGCATGGTTCTGATCTGAGTGAGGAGCAATGACTCGGCCAGTGTCTATACGAATTTAAGAACACAGAACTTGCAATAGTAAGTCAGACCAATGATCCTTCTAGGCCAGTATTCTAGCACCAGATGGTTACTGCCTTGTAGTGTAATATCCTGTAGGAGAAAATTAGTGGAGAGGATTCACAAGTCAGAATGAAAAGTTTGTCTTAACATTTCTAGGTTCAATTAGCAGGGCTGGCAGTTAGAATATATATGCTTGTAAGCTGAGTAGCTATGGCATGGCAATTAAAGTCATAATAGAGTTGGAAGCTCACGATGGACACGCTATTTCAAAATCACTTTTCAAAGTAGAAGTACACATTAATGTTCCACTCCACTTGACTAAGCATGAATGTACAAACCTTAGCTTTTGCCCTAAACCTTAGTCCAAAGAGAACCTCTGAGAATCAATATTATTTTTTCTCTTACCTGTCTCCTTTTTTTCTTTTCCACGAAAATACCAAATACTGTAAGACATGCAATTCTTGCAGAATTTCCAAACCAGTATATACCAGAAATTCCACAAACAAAACAAAACAAAACAAAATTGTTCTTGTGAAATTACCAGTCTGGTAATGGAAAAAGAGAAGACTGTTCTTTTTTCACTTTCTTCAGAGTACAAAAAAATTATGAAATATATATGAAATGGCAGAAGCATGGCTTCATCTAATTTACCATTTGAACTTGCTCAATGTAACAAAGACCAATTGATTCCTAACATGGGGCCATCTAGTTGAGCAGCAGAGTACTTATGTGTCTGTGTATACTAGCCATATGGGGATCATTTGTTAGAACTGAGCCTCAGGAAAGGGGCTACCCGCAAACAAAGACCCATTAAGACAAAGCATGCTATTTAAATAATGGTTTGCTTTGCACCATGGACTAAAGAGAAACCTGCAGTTTCACTTAGGACACTGAAGTAAGGCAGGGTTTTTCTTGTTGGTTTTTTTTTTTTCCCCCCCAGGGCCGGGGGAGAAGGGAGGGTAGCAAATTCAACAGAAGCCAAAGGATGAGAGTTATATATTATGTTAGCAAAAGTGAAATGTGGACATTTTAAAATATACATGTTTCTTATGCAGTACAAAGATTCAGACATTCCTTAAAGATCTGCCCTTTCTATATCCTGATGCTAATTCTGGCTTTCTGCTCCTGCTTGTCCGCAATAGTCTACATAAAGCACTCCATTCAGTTAAAAAGCTGTCAAGGAGCTAGCCTGGACTGTGAACAGCCGATTTCAAATTATTGTGGTAGAATGTCCTGTGTTAAATTAGACTGAATTAAATTGCCTTCTACTACAATACAAATGTGTAGCTGTTATGCTGTTTTAGATGCATTATGAACTGTCTAATCCTGTGCTATTTTATGCAATTTGCTGCTTTTTTTTAACTTTCCACTTTCGTGCCTCTCAATCATTCTCCTTCCCAATATTTTTTAAAAATCCTTTGTCTCCTCTACTGTGCTTTATGTCCCTGCTTAGCCGCTCTGGATTCTGTCACTCTTTTAGCTTTTTTTGAATATACTGAAATTAATTCGATTATAACCTCTACAGCTGTATCTCAGATAGCTCTCCTGCCAATTTTCTTTACCTCTTTTCGTATTACTTCAAAATCTGCTTTTCTGAGCTCCAATATAGTCTTTGTGTTATTGCCTTTTCCATGTACTGTCATCAGCATCTCAAACCTGATATTATAATGAGATCCTAGGTGCTCTCCAACCTTAACCTTACAGATTATCCCTGAATTACTTCACCACTATTGGGTCCAGAATAGCCTTTAACCTTGCTCATCATATGATGGGAGCATTATTGACAGTCTTTGGGTCCAGACCTTGGAAATTTAAACCATGTAATAAAAGTTACAACCTTAAGTTCTGTGGCTCAGGGTGAACACTATAATTGGGCTATGATACTCATGAAGTGTAACTTTTTGAGCAGAATAAATGAACACATGAAGAAATTATTAGCTGCTGTGAAGACATATCAAGTATATCAAATCTATCAATTTATTTGGGCCTCATCACTATAGTGCCCTTATTGATATACAGTGTAATAAGAAGGAAGCCCAATGTTTCTTCAGAGTGCTCTTGTAAATTGAAATAATTACAGTCAGTTTTTAATTGGATACTTCCAATAAAAATAACTTACAATACTGGACATCGATGCTTTCAGTCCTCCAGTTAGATGAATAATAAACCCTGTCCCCTGTTTCTAGGCTCCTATTTCTAATGTTTCCTCCTCCAACAGTTACTAATTTGGGGACCAGTGCTGTCATGATGCTAAGAATTTTTGCTCCCACCTTCTGCCACCAGATTTCACCAAGACCTGTCAAGCATTTTAAATAGTGTGCACTTTCCCACACTTCTCAATGAATGCTGACATACCTAACTTAAAAGGATTACTTTCTGCTGAGAGGAATTGTAATCCTCTTTTCCTGCTCTGTAAATCCTCTGGTAAGAGAAAAAGAAAGGCCAAAATCTGTTCTGCTGTGCAGGGCAAATCACCATTTCATAAGGCATTGCTGAAAACATCAACTCTAAGATTTACTTCTGGTCACACTTGTCTGGGAACGATGTCTGTTGTATTAATTCACTGGCATCTTACATCACTTTTTTCTCTCTTTTTTTTTTTGTGGTGCTTTGATATTTTTGCTTTAGTTTCTTATTGTACGTACATACCCGTGTGCGCATACAGGTACTAGCCTATTTGAATTGTATTCAGAGCAAAATTTAAAAAATGGTATTTGTAAGGTATTTATGATATTGAATTGCCTAAGCATTAATACAACTTCTAGAATAATTATAAAGTCCTTTATAATACACTAAAGCACACTTATCATATTTAAAAAACCTGATTTTCCAAACTAGCAAAAAAACAACTGCGAAATTCTGCAGAATTTTCAGAAATTGCTTTTTAAAGGAGTATTTTGAAGGTATTCTGAAGGACTTTGGGGACCTGTCTTCAGTCATGAGGTAATACACACTTGAATGTTGCCTTAAGTCAACTTCTGTCCGTACACAAAACTCCTTCACTTGTGTGTAGCGGTATTAGGAAATAACACAAGTTGGGTAGCACATCTGGAGATATCAGAGAGAGCTCAACTGAGCTCACAGTGTCAACCACTAATAAAACTTCTCTCTACTGTGGATGCAGGTTAATACTGCCACACAAAAATCAAGGTCTAGTTGTCCTCGCATGCCTACGCATGATTCCCCTAGGGCCCTCCATCCTCTGGCCTTTTCTTGATATCTACTTGTTCTTTGCTTTCTTACCAGATGTCACATACCCATGCATACCATCCAGTTCAATGTTTGTTCCCAACATTCACACCCAGCTTCTAGTACCAGCAAACTTATTCATCCATTTCTGACAGAGAGCTCTGTTTTCTGAGAATGGCACCCAAGAAGACAGAGCCTCAGTGTACTGTCAGTTGGCCACAGGCTGACACCAAGGTACTTTCACTAGATACCTGTGATACTTTGCTACAGCCCTCCTTAAATTTGTAATTGTGGCCAGTTTTTTCACAGTACTGTACCAGTCTTTAATTGAACTGCTTTCCTTATTTTTTGCATTATGGTTAATTTCCCCTGTTTTACAAGCAAAATTTAACTACTTGTCTAATAACTGAACATCATGAACCAGATCAGAATCCCTGTTTTTATCATGCATATTAGACAGCTCTACTTACAGGACTCATGGTGATCAGCTCTCATCTTTCTCGTAAGTGGCTACTTCCTTTTCTGGTGCACTGTTGCAGAGAAAGATTCAAATTCTGTGGCAAGTTACATAGCCTCTCAAAGTGTCTGTGCTCCCCTTTCGTTGATCTTGATGTGCAAGACCAAGTCCATCTGAGCATCTGTAAAATGGTACATTGCCAGTTTAAGCTGAAAGGCCTCAGTGGTACTCTGTGCCATGCTGGGAACACAAGTCATCTGAGGTTCTCTGCCAATTCAGGTGGGATTTCTTCTCTCTCTCTCCTTCTGGCTCTTAGCTGTGCCCTGGGCAGCTCAGGTTGATGGCTGGCTCCAAACTGCATATCAAGGGCTTGTACCAGATCTGCATAATTCCATCTCTTTTCTAGGGTTAAATTTTGCAGCATTACCACAGGTGGACTGCTTGAGTTGGTTGCTAGAAATGACTCTCTCTGTTCATCTCCATAGCCACCCCTAATGGCCAGTTTATATCCACTGAGCATGCCCCCATTTCCCTTGCTGTCTCCATCTCAAATGAGTTGGAGGCCCTGCCTTGTATACTTTCTGTCCAAGCTACCCATTTCCAACGGTCTGGCCCACTCACCTGGGCATGGGAAGCAGTTCCTCCCCTCTGGTTCGGAGATAAGCCACACTGCCTCACTATATAATACACACAGGAATTAACCTGGAATTTTGGCATGAGCTGGCATCTAGTCTGCCAACATCACACTGGTTTACTGACATGCTATAAACCATGGGGTGTGCACTAGGAAGTCTTAGCTCCACTCTCTAGTGGGCAGAGCATTAGTACGTATGCAGGGCATTACAGCAACTTTCCCAGAACTCCACTCTCAACCGGCAATGTGGGTGATCTCCCTTGTGATGGGCTAGTGTAAGGACACTCTCAAAATTGCCACATAAAGCAACCCTTGCACTTCCGTGGTCCCCACCTTAACCCACCTGCCCTGCCGCTGGCTTCCCCAGTCTCCCAGCCCCGATTCGACTCATTCCCTAACCCACCCACTGACTCCTTGACACTGTGGGCCTTCCCTGGCAACCCCTGTGCCCTTTCCCCACCAGCTGTCCATCCTCAAGACCCCCCCCCCCAGGCCTCCCCCTTCTCCCTTACCTGGATGCCAGAGCTGCTGCTACTTGGCTGGCCACAGGCTGCAGCTCCTGCCCTGTGTGGCAGATGCACTGTTATGTGGAATTATGTGTCCTGGAAGTTGAGAGCAGAGAGCCCATCTCCCGTTTCTAATGCTGTAATGATCATTGCTAATGTTACCATCTTGAAATGTTGAGTTCTGAAGAATATATTGATTTTTCTTAAATCCAGAATGGTCTCTGAGTTAGAAAGTAATGGGAGTAAAAAAGCCTTCCTTCAGAACTTTGGTGGTCCAGATTCTACTGAACTGTATACTGGTGTCACCTAAGAGCACAATCAGACCACATGCCATGAATAAACAAACAAAGAATACTAATACCCACCGTGGGGACAAAGAAAAAAATTACACAATTAAGGTCGCCAGGTTTCCTGTGGGCAAACTGAACAAGGGTTCTGACGCAAGCCAAAGGCAGTAGAGAAGAAACTGTGGGAGATAGTTGGCCCCACTGTGCTGTGGAAACCATACTAAAAACCCATGAAACTACATGATTAAATTTATTTACTTAGTATAAGACAGTCATTCCTGAAACAGGGAAATGCTAAAAACATTTAGTCTCTGTTGATCAACTCTTAGAAGAGCCAAAATTCTCCAGGATTCTCCTGATTATACTAGAGCCTCATCTTATGAAGTGATGAGTTTAACCCCTGTGGGACTGAGCACCCTTTCACCCTGATGATTTAAATTATGAACAAGGAGTGCAGTGACTTAAATGGGAATGGATCGTGCTCAGCACTCCTACCATCCAGTAAAGTTCAGAGAAATGATTGTCATTTATTGATATAGGATCCATTGTGGTAGCCAGCATCTTCATCTTGATCAGAGGTGTTCAGCTCTCAAAAGCTTCACATCTTTAGTGTTCACTTTTATTCAGAATGAAGACAGAGCCCTGCCACAGAAGGGCACTAAAGAGCCACATATAAAATTCCACCAAACTGAGGTGATTGCTTTTCCTTTGAAAAAAACTCATCCCCTTTCCAGACACTGCTAAACCATCTTTTGTCAGGGATGATATTCCTGGGTGTCCAAAATTCTGAGGTCTCTGGAAAATAATTCATTTGCCTTTGGAATGCACAATATCAGGTATTAGCAAGAGCTGTTCCAAGAGAAGCTATTGCTGCTGTCTGCATAAGCTCCTTTTTCACAATTCCACCCCCATTTCAAATCATATGTGTTGAAACTGTTACTCTATTGATGTATATTTCCTGAACAAGGAAACATTTCCAGTAGCTGGCACTTCATACAAGTTTGTTTTCCAAGCAGTCCTGCTTCCTTTTCTGGTTATGGTTCTGAGAAAGCGTTACATTTATGTCACTAGTCCCTCATTTCTACAGACTCAAGCCATCCCCCTCAGCATCTTCAGTTATGAGGGGAAGGGGAAATGGGGAATTTTCATGGGAGGTCCCCATTAAAAACATTAGCAGTACATCCCTGAAAGACAGTATCACAGGCCAAGCCCTGTAACTTGAAGAAATATTTCATTGGGGGATGCTATTTAAGTAGGCAGAGCATCAAATTCTGTAACCCTTGCTCAGAACACACAGAATATTTTTTTCAGTACAAATTTAAATCAGCATGGTTACACTGATACTCCCCAGCGTAGACACTCTTATTCCAGTATGAGTGTCCCTACAGATGAAGCTGCTGGAGCCATCCTACTTCTCAAGTTTTCTCTCTTGCTTGGTAACCTAGCAGAAGTTTTAATTTCCCTTATTTGTATTCAAACACTACATGCCAACAGAAGACAAGCTTCCTTCATGCTGAAACTTGCCAGTCTTATCTGCCCCCTTCTCAATACAATACCTGGTCTTCTAAAATGAAGGATGACCTTTGGTCTCTGCAGCCATGCCCAGCCATTTACAATAAAACAGCTGCCTCACACAGGAAGGCAAAAGAGTTCAGGTTTGTCTGAGTTGATGGTAAGCCATCTATAAAGTAATGCCAGAAATGGTTCTTTTAAAAAGGAATTAAAACCTGTTACTCTACCAGTCACTTCTCTGCATGTAAAGCACATTTACTTCCTTCAGTTTATGCTTCTTTGCAGTGATGTCATATCCTGTTCTTGATCAGTAAGGTGTACTAGTTTGGTGCCTCTACTATCAGTATCATCATCATTTCCATAAAACAGGTAAAAATTTTTGAGGCAAGTTAAGCAGCAGATCTTCACATTTTAGTAGAGTTTTCTGTCACTTTTTCAATTATTTCTCTCTCCTTTCTAACTGAGATTTTAAACCCCTCTCTTCTCTTATCCGTTTGCTTCCTTCCTTTCTTGTTTTATTTACATAATTTTATCAGCAAATCTTTGCTCTCCTGGGTTCCCGTGTCCCCCCCAGAGAAACTAAACAGTAGTTAAAATCACAGCTTCTCGGTTTTAGAATCCACATACACAAACAGATTTCAGAAGGTTACATCATAGCCAACTGAAGAGCACGGTGAGCACAAGTAGTTCTCTTGATAGATGCCACAGAACTCCTTCCTACTATTGACCTCTAGGATGTGAGCTAGGTCTTAAGGTACAGCTGGAGAGGTGGGGGGGCAAGGAGGTTCTAAATCACTTTTCAGTTATCCAGTTGTTGGCTGCCTCTAACCAAGGCCAGATAAGTGCAAGAGTATTAGGGGCTAAAGTCCAGGGCCTCAGACTAAGGGAGGACGCTGCAAAAATAAATCCAGATGGCTAGTGAACCACCTGTTTGGGGAGGCTAATCCCCAGACCCACCTCTTACACCCGAAGTCACGCCCCTTCAACCCCCCTCTTGTCAGAGCCCCACCCTGGCTGGCCCAAGCACCAGCCAGGCTGGCCAGGTGGCCCCAGGACTGGAGTGCCCCAAGTACCCTCAGAATCCATGCCCCAGAGCTGCCCCACCCCAACCCACCCTGGCTGTCCCACATCCCAAAAGTCATGCTCACCCATTGCCAGAGTGCCTAGCACCAGGCATGGACCCAACCTGGCACCAGGGTGGCCAGTCCGTCCTAACTCCTGACCCTGGAGTGCCGTCCATGCATGCTGCACTGCAGCACCAGTCTGCCTTGTGCCTGGAGCACCTCCAGCCCCAGTGCTCTCAACCTCTGGAGCACCACCAGCCTGTACTGCGCCACAGCGCTGACCCATCGGCTGGTTGGTCTGCCCCAGATCCGCCTGAGTGCTCCCAGCCCTTGGAGCACTTGTGCACTGGCCTAGGAGGCCTCAAAAAATCTAACAGCTTGGGGCCCACAGAAGAATTAATCCGGACTTGCTCCTACCTAAATTTGCCCTAAATTGCACTGGCTGGAGTGGTCGCTATGAGTCAAGGATCAGGTGGAATATGTATATTATAGTTCTTCCCCCTGACATGCTCTCTCCTTGCCATAAAGCTGGTTACTTTGGCTTTTATACCAGTACAAAATCCATGTGTAAACCAGGTCTTAAGTCCTGCACAGAGAAACTTAGGCCTTTTTATTTCAGTTAGGCCTTCTCGAACAGCTGTACCAGTATAGTTATAATGCCCATAGGGACACTTGTTGTCTTATTTCAGAGTACATTTTGCTGGTTCATCTTAAATCCCCATAAATTGCACTGATTAACCTAAAAGTATTTTACAGCAATATAGATCAGTTTTGCTAAATGTTAGCACAAGGTCTACTTTAAACCAATTTAAACATTAATTAATACATTTTTGAATGAAGACGAGGTCTAATTTCATTAGTCATTTCATTAATCTTGTGGGTATTTTAGGAACAAGCAGCACGGCATATTGTGTTCAAATAAGCAAAAGTATGTTGACGGCACTAAAACAAATACAAAACAAAAAAAACCACCAATGAAACACAGGGTATCTGTTCTCTGTAAGTAGATGCCCATGGCTGGCCCAGGCAAAGGAACTGTTAAATTGCCATTTAGACATCTCAGGTCAGACTGGAACTGAGACTCTGGCTTCTTGGAAGGTCAACACTTAGACTGTAGCCAGAGCCCAAATGGACATACCACAGTTAAACAGCCCTTTAGCCAGAGCCCCATGTGCCCAACTCAGCTGGCATGGGCCTGTTGTGGGTGTCTAATTGCAATAGACATACCCAGAGATGACTTCAAAAGCCCCAAAGGAGTGTAGCCGGATAACACAAGCAGAGGCAACTTTATAACTATTAAACATAACTGTCTTTGGAGCTGAGCAGGGATCCAAAGGGGTGGTATTAGGGTGCTGTAATTGCCCACAGCAGTACAGCATAGTGGAATACCCCACCCTGGCCTGTTTTGTTTGTTCTTTATTATTATAAATTATTTTAAAACAAAACATGTTCCTAATCATCTGGCCTTCTCTCACTATTTCACAATCCCCTTTTCTCTCAGTGGGGAGTGGTTTTGTGGTGGGAATACGGTTGAGAAGATCAAAATTAGTGTCTCTTTTAGGAACTTGCTATTACATTTCTTCTACTTGTATCCACTAATATCTATGGGCCTGGTCCTGTGGGAAGACTCCTTGGATTAGTCTACCAGCAATACATGGAAAAGAATCACTGCATTAGCCCAATGAGATACAGGCGTATTTGTTACAGGAATATGGGTTTATAGTACTGTGCAATTAGGAAAGTACTCTATGGTTAAGAGTCTGTCATTTGCTAAGATCTTTTTTTTTAGTTGTTATACAACTGAACTCATTAAAAATAAAGCTCAGTACATACTCCAAAAAGAAGAGGTAAAAGTAGCAATTAAGGGAATTGTGCAAATTTTTTACCTCCCTCTAGCAAAAATATAATTTGCAAGCACCTATGTTTGGTTTTTCTAGGCTACTTTTCCCCATTAATAAACAAAAGTTCCTTCATATGTGAGAAACCCATACTGTTAGTGAATTTTTCGTTCTCACAGACAACAGTGGGTCCCACAAGGTCTCCCCAAACTTTTGAGTATCTATCACCTCAGGCCAGCCCCATTTAGAACAAATGATGGAGGTGTATTGAAGTTAACAACACAGGTTTATTAAAACATGGGATGGGGCGGAGGAAAACTATCAAGAGTAGTATTATAATAAGTGCTGATAAAACCTTTAAACAACTAACAGGTGAGTATCACAGAAGTAATTAAGCCCACCCCGAAACCCCTTAAAACTTATACTCGAGACAAGAGGATCAACTCCCTCCAACCAACCAGGAGTAGGACTCTGGCCCAAGCAGTGAGATTCCACCCGGAGAAGCTCTGAAGCCTCTCAAGCCAAATTCCCCCACGCTGCTCGCACTTCTGATGAGTTCTTCCCTCTGGATCCAAAGAAGATGTTACAGAAGATTCCTCACTGTCCTTTCAGGAGAGCTTGTGGCTACCCAGACTTGGCCCTTCTATTTCTGGGGCTCTTCTTCCCTTGTCCTATAAAGTAAAGTCCTTTCACCTCGTTACAGAGTCTGCTGTGACAGGCTCCCAGGGCCCTGTTGCTTCGAGGACTTTCACAAAACCGAATCCAAAGTCCTGTCCCACGATGGCATCTGCTGTAAATCTTCAAGGCTCCAGAAAGGTGGTGGCTGTCTGCGGCCCTCTGATCCCAATGGACCAGATGTTCAGCTCCAAACATGCAGTCCCAGCCACCTTCCGAACCTCTTTTCAGACACTTGCCAGCGAAGCTCACTATCTGGCAGGTTCCGGGCTGTGGCTCTTCCTCAGCTGAGCTCTCAGTCAGACTGGCCTGACAATTGTCACAGTGAGACTTGAGCAGCGGGCTCACTCCGAACCAGTCTCCTCAGCAGAGAACAATCAATCAGCGAGGAAGGAAACACCCACACGAAGCCCCCACACCTAACTCCCAACCGACAACTCCAACCCCTTGGTGCGAATCCTACATAAATACCAAGCTGTCAACCAATCAACACCACGCTTTTTCGCACCAAAAAGGTTTCCTCATAGGCTTACATGTGGAATCTTCTCAAAGCAGAAGCCCACGTCATCTCTTAGTCTCTGCTCATCTGCCTGTCTCTGGGCAGACCCACAGACCTTGGCAAGCTGCCAAGTACTCCTGTCTGCTCCATTATATGCAAACGCTCTAAACTTACCCTATTCATAGACAAAGTTACGCAAACTCCTTAACTAACGGTTTGTGCTACCTCCTGCTGGGGAGGAGCAGTACCAAGTAATCCCCACACATCATATCATATCCCCAATCATACAAAACATAGTATGATCCTAAACTGATGAAACATTTAACATCAATAAACTGTAAAAATCCTTTACAATACCTTCTTTGGGTCAACCTTCTCTACATAACTTACACCCTCTGGGGAGGAAGACGGGAATCAACAGCTGCAGCAAAGGAGAAGACAGACCAGGGTTGCCTTTGCTCCCAAGCGTGGGGAGCCAGCAATCTCCCACCAATTCCATACCTGCCCTCTTCAGGAGAAAGCAAAAAATTAAGGGGACAGGAAAGTCCATGAGGCCGTTAGATATTTCAGTAGCTTCTTAACATAGGCACCAGCTGATTGTCTGACTCTAATTTTGAGTAGCAGACTGGAAGAAAGGGGCACTGGGCCATGGCTGGCACAGCATGTTGGCTGAGGCACCTGAACGGAAGGGTAGAATGGTTTAGGGAAAGAGGAAGCTAAAAATGGCTTTCAAATCAAGTTGTGGACTTTTGTTATTTTGCTTGCATGTGGCCTGTAGATAACTTAAGAGTAGGACTGTGGCTTCCTAAGTTATTTTTACAGTACCTGGCACAATAGGGCTAGAAATGGAGTCCTAGTGCAGTACAGTTAATACCCAACTGTCTCCCACAGAGCCGCAGAGAGACCGTGTAACCCGAGATTTTTGCTACTTCTTTAATTTGAAAATAAAATTAATGTAATAAAGGAACCTATGAGTAGAGAATAGCAGAAGGCAATCTAGGAGAAATTTCTGTTAAAATAAGTTAAAATAGCATAAGATAGCTACTGTATTACTTATAGCAATAAGTATTAGCTACAAGTGTTGACAACAAGGCCAGTATTCAAAATGCAGTCAGTAAGCTAAATATGATCTCCCTCCATCTGGTTCATAAGAGATATATTGTTTAACTAAAGAGTGATCCTAGAGATATATCTCTTACAAGAGAAATGAGGTCAAGATGGCAGAAGATTTAAACTTTTGAACCTGCTCACCTACCCCCCTGGTGGACAGACCAAAATTGGTCGAAGTTTAGCAGAAAAGGACCATCAGGCAATGGGTCACATATGAGTAGGAGATGAAGTCACCCTGTTTGTGATTGGTTGAAGGGCCATGAGTGGGCGTTCAGAGATGTATAAAAGGAGCAGCGGTTTCAGCAGAACTTCGGAGATCTCTCCCATTCCTAACGGCTACCAAGGGGCCTTTGGGCCATGGTTCCTATTGCACCAGGAGTCTCACGCTCAGCCACCCCCAGAGAGTGTAACAATGTCTCTGGTAGATTACGAGGTCATCTTAGCACTAGCCTTAACTCTGTGGCCTCAAGCAAACTGCTTACAAAGTCCTGGATGTAAAACAGCCTCCAGAAGGTACACTGAGTGCCTGAGCAATGCAGCCAACTGAGTCCTTCCTTAAAGCTCAGAGTCTCAGCGAGGGATTATAAAGGGCACCCTAGCATCAGACTCAACTGTCGGCCTTGAGCTCTGCTCGAAAGTCCTGGGTGGTACTCCCACACACATTTGCTGCGTGACAGTATCATTCCCCTAAAAGGCACCCTAGCATCAGGCTTGACTGACGGCCTTGAGCTCCACTCAAAAGTCCTGGGTGGCATTCATGCATACAAAGGACATTAGACTTGTCCTGGTGGCCTTCAGTTGCGTGAAGGTTTCATTCCAAGAAGGCTGCACCACTCAGCCAACTGAGTACCGACTCAAGGTGCATGCTTCTAAGGAAGCCCAATTGGTTGCATGACAGTATCAGTCCAAACAGTTTCCCTGCTGAGTCCCATCCTAAGGCTCTGGGCTGTAAAACATTAACACTGCTGAACCCCCAGTAAGCACAACAGAGACCTCTATTAACGCAAAGCAGAAAATGAGAGACCAGCAGGAGCAACCACCTAGAGAGGCAGCTTACTAGCCAAATGAACAGGGACAGCAGAAGCCGGCCTCCTGAAAATAAGACTGCCAGATCGAGTTCCATCCAGACTGCTGTACCTGTCAAAAGAACAAAGGTGTTGTGAGTAAGCTCTCCCCATTCCATAAGTGACTCTGGCCCCCACTTGTGGAACATCATAGTTTGTTAGATGTTTAGGTAGTTAAGAAGTTTTAATGTTTTTATGTGTTTGTTTAGTGTGTGTGTATGTGTGCAATCATGTGTAGGTAACTTTAAGCAGTAGATCCTAGTATAGCAGTGATCTATTGTAACTGTCAGTATTCTATTTTTAACTGTCATTCCATGTAGTACTTACTGTGCCATCATTTTTAGCTTGTGAACCTAGAATATAACTGGTAAGATCCATCATTTTCCATCAGTTCTAGCTTGTAAATCTCATTAAGATTCAAATAAATTTCAATGCCTGTTTTCAAGGGATTCATTGCTCTAAGCCTCTTTATTGCTCTAGGTCTGTTCTTGATCGGCAGGTGGTAGCCGTATTTTTCACTAGGGGTTTTTCACCCATTTAAGGCAAGCACTGGTCCCCACCCTCTTTATCTCAGGGTTGTTGAATATCAGGAAAATAAACTGCTGGTCATTCAAGATTTTAAATTCTGGGGTAACAACCGGAATGTTTGTTCTTTCAGGCTATTGCCACTAAAAAGTGGTGATGTAGTAGCAGTGTACGTAGCTCCTCAGGCATGTAAGGCTCCTTACATTGCTCTCTGTTGACTTCCTTTCAGATCAACAGTTGCAGTATCCTTGAAGAATGCACAGAAATGATTGCCATGAAAAAAAAAATATAGCTTACCAACCAACCAAAATACAAAAACAACCACCACAACACCAAGAGAGAGAGAGAGTAAAAGGGAAGATAAATTGAGGTGTTTGGGGCAACAACAGAGACGCAAGGAAGATGCCCCTCTTTCGATAACAGAAAAATAATAATAAAGCTTTCTTTCTTGTTTCTATGCCTATTTTCTAAGCACAGAAAAGCCCATGAATAAATGAAACCCTTATGCAAACAACCATATAATCATAAGGCTAAATCAGGGGTCTCAAACTCAAATCACCATGAGGGCCACGTGAGGACTAGTACCTTAGCCCAGGGCCTGCACCACTGAAACCTTTTCATACAACAGTATTGCAAATGTCAGTAATGATCACATCATCGTGGGCCGCAGGAAATAGCTTTAGGGGCAGCATGTGGCCCACAGGCCACGTGTTTGAGACCCCTGGGCTAAATACTGGCTCTGGATTACAAGGGTAGTGAGAGAGACACAAGTCGCAAACAAACATGGAGTCTTCTAGCATTTAAAAGACTAACAAATTTATTTATCGCATGAGCTTTCATGGGAGAAAATCCTACTTCATCAGATGCTTGAAGATAGAAATTTACACATGAATGCTCATGCAATAAATAAATTTGTTAGTCTTTAAAATTGCCACCAGACTTCTTGTTTGTTTTGCTGAACTAGACTAACATGCCTATCCCTCTGGAAAAGCCCCAAACAGTTGCCTAAAATCATTGTGGATGGGCTGGCCAGTCCCAAAGACAGGATCTGTAAGAATTCAGTTGGTGGAAGATGCGGATCTGTTTGGAGGCTAGGGAATGTGAGCAAATGGCTCCTTCCCCAAGCCCTGCCATCTACACTCTCATATAGGGCTCACTGCCATAGTACGGTGTGGCTCACATGGAGACGTGTTGTCACATGCTGTGAGGTAAGAAAGTGTTATTTAAGAGATGGGGAACTAGAGCACAGCAAGTTTTTATGACTTTTCCAACATCACACAGTAGATCTGAGAACTGAGCCAGATCTCCATGAATCCTTCTCGCATCTTTACTCATGCAGCACCATTCAGAGTCTCGATTCTATCTCAGCCTTACGCTAGGCTGTGACGGGTGCAGCAGTCATTCTAGCCCTGCATTAGCCCTCTCCATGATGGGGGGGTTGGGAGAAAAGAGAGCTGATACTGGTTATGGTATAGTGGAAGGGGGGCTCTTTCCTCTTCTAACCACATCCCTTTTGTCATGAGAATAATATGTCAGTCCAGGTAGCATAGGCAGTCTTAGGTTTGGGGCAGGCTGGGCATTTGGCCAGGGTCCCATGGAGAAGGGACCTTGCGTCTCCTGGCTGACTGTCCATTTTAAATCTCCCAAATGCCTGGTAGCACACGTTACACACATGGGTCAGGGCAGGAGCAGCCAGGCCAGAAGCTACAGTGCCTGTAACTCCAGCCAGACAGGTGAGGTGGGGGACCAGGAGGGAGAGGATTGGAGAGGTATGCAAGGCAGGGGATCCAGCGAGGACTGGAGGGGAGGCAATGGGGGACCAGTAACATGGCCATGCCAGCAGTAAACGGGGGAGGTGGTGAGGCTGGGTGGGCCAGCAGCAAGGCCAGGGAGGGAGGTGGGGGGCCATCAGCAAGGGCCGAGGGAAGGCGAGAGACCAAGAGGAAGCAACAAGGGACTGGCAGCGATGCCCATGGGCCCCAGAAACACTAAGACTGCCCTGCCAGGTTGTCCCCTAACTGAAATGCTCCTCCACTGCCTGAAATGTGCTGCTGCCTCTCATCAGCTCCTCCCCTCTCCTTCCCTCACTAGCCTCTCTGTTTTCAGCAGTGGAGATTGGGGGGCGGGGGGGGGCAGATGGGCAAGGAACCTAGAGATGCAGCAAGGAAGAGAAGCAGCTACGAATCCGTGGACCAGGGAGAGCAGCAGTGAGGAAGAGGAGGAAGCAGCAGGAGTAGCGCTATTAAAAGGGGTCAGTAGCACAGGTCAGAAGATGACAGGTCAGTTTCATGACTACTTTTAAGGTTTTGACATTTGTTTTCATTCCACCTTGGAATGAAACCTAAATCTTTCCAATGCCTTCATGAAACTGAATTATTACACTATCTGGTTTTAATGGAAGCTAACATCTGTGGTTTTTTAGACAACACATGGGGAAGACTGTTTAATTAGCTTTAAAAACCTAAAACTTTAACTAGCTTTTTTAAAAGTATTTTTAAAGTATTTGCTGAGTACTGAAATGCCATAACTTATTGCTCTTTCATCAGACCCTGAACCCTTCCAAGTCCATTTGACAGCTGAGTGAATGGAAAAGGTTCTCTTCCTCTCTGGTTAGGTGCGACCAGACAACTCTGTACTGCAGAAACCTTTCAGTTGGAAACTTCATTGAAATCGATACAACTCAGCAAAAGAGTCTGGTTTCAATGAAATAGCATGTTTTGATGAAAACACATTTCACTGAAAGGCTATGTCTACACTGCAGAGCTTTTCAAAAAATGTTGGGTTTTTTTCAAAAAAATTATTTCAAAATAAATTCGAAATAAGTATTTTGAAAAAACTTTTTTCAAAAAATGTTATTTCAAGAGAGGAGTTGGGCAGAACTCTCTGTCTCGAAATAAAGCACTGGTTTTTGTTTGTTTGTTTGTTAAGAGAGTCCACGCTGGACTCTCTTTTTTGAAAAAGAGGAAACCAGTTTAAAAGACAGGCAGGCTTTTTTGAAAAAACCCATTGCCGCATCTGGTGATGGCTTTTTTCAAAAAAGCTATGTCGTAAAAGCCTTTTTTTTTTTTTTTTTTTTTGAAAGGTTTAGCATTTGTGAAATAGCACTCTGGTATACTGAAACACCGACGTGGTTTTCTGGAAAAAGCTACTTAGACAAAAAGGCACCTTTTTTCTAAATAAGCTGGTTTTCCCTTTTTCAAAAAAGTGTCCCCGGATAGGTAAAAATGTTTTTCAGGATAAGGCTCCTTATCCCGAAAAACCTTTGCAGTATAGATGTGCCCAAAATGTTCTTCTCAGATTAAGGGCCAACACTCATTGGGAGGTTGCTTTAAGTCTTGGGGACATAGCCACTAATAGAGCATGACTACACTACAAGTTGCTGATGCAGCTTATGTCAGCATAGAACGGTCTCTGTTTACATGCACTTGTGTGCATGCATTCTTGGTTACTTGCATCATCAGCAGTGCGCATGCCCACCAGGAAGTCTTGTTTTAATGTATGGTGTAGTACCACCACAGGTAGGTATTCCTACTAGTATGCAACCTCCCTCGGTTCAGTGCACTGTCCTTTGGGAAGTATTTGAAAATGCTTGGTGGCACAAAAATGAATACTGCAGGGTGACAATGGCTACAGGATCATGTTCCCATTATACAATTTTCTCCACCCTTTAATGCCATCTTTGTCTCATAATTTTCATGTCTATTTCAAAAATCCTTTGAACTCCTGTGGGACTTGCTGCTGTCCACCATCTCCAACAGAAGAATGGAACCTGCACAGCTCTGCTCTATTGTCATGAGCGTTGCAAGCACAGGATGCAGATACTCCAGTATTTGTAAAGCTGCAAGAAGAGCTTTGGGGAACATGATGATTTCCTGAAGGGCAGATTGCTGTGGGACATAAAGAGAACCAATTCAAGCTTGGTGGCATTCACAGAGCAGCTGCAAATTGTGGAGCAGTGCTTCTGGGCCTGAGAAACAAGCACTGACTGGTGTAGTCACATCACAATGCAGGTTTGGGATGACAAGTAGTGGCTACAGAACTTTCAGATATGCAAGGCCACAATCCTGGATGTGTGGACCAAACCTGTCCCAGTCCTCTGGCAGCCTTTGGAGTGAGATGATATAGATCCCAAGCATATGTCTGTTTTGTAACAACAACCCATGGCAGGGTACTGTGCCCAAGAAATAAAAATCAGTCTTTTACTAGGACTCCTAGGTCCCATATTTACTTTCTCCACACTAGTCATAACTTTATAGACCTCTATGATATCCCACTTTAATAGTCTTTTTTCCAAAATGAAAAATCCTGGTTTTATTAATCTCTCTTCATATGGAAGCTTTTCCATATCCCTAATCCTCTTAGTTGCCCTTTCCTATGCCTTTTCCAATTCCAACACATTTTTTGAGATGAGGCAACCAGATCTAAATGCAGTATTCAAATATGGCTGTACCATGGATTTATAAAGAGGTAATATGCTATTTTCTGTCTTATTATCTATCCCTTTCTTAATGACTCCCAATATTCTGTTAGCTTGTTTGACTGCCACTGGGCATTTAGTGGATGCTTTCAGAGAACTAAACACAGTGACTCCCAAGATTTCTTTCTTGACTGGTAACATGTAATTTAGGCCCTATCATTTTATATGCATAGTTGGATTGAGGTTCCCAATGTGCATTACTTTGCATTTATCAACATGAAATTTCATCTGCCATTTTGTTGCCTAGTCACCCAGTTTTGTGAGATCCCTTTGTAACTCTTCACAGTTTGCTCTGGATTTAACAATCCCGAGTAGTTTTGTATCATCTACAAATTTTGCCCCCTTACTCTTCATCCCTTTTCCCCAAATCATTTATGACTATGTTGAACAGTATTGGTCCCTAGGGACAACACAAGTTACCGCTATTTATATACAGTGGATAAACAGGACAGTCTCCGCGCAGAAGAAAAAATGGACACAAATCTGACATCAGACATAACAACACTAAGAAACCAAGAGGGGAACACTTCAATCTTCCTGCTCACACCATTGATGATTTGTTAATAGCTATGCTCAAGCAAATGGATAACAAATCAAAGCTTCAAAGCGAAACTGCAGAAGTGGAATTCACATGCAGATTTGGAACTGTTGCCTTAGGGTTAAATAGAGATCTCAGGTTTTTTTTATTACAACCGGTGATTTGACCTCACCTCCCTCAATAAGCTATTCCCCACTGTTTGAATTTAAACAGTTGCTTTGATTTGCTGTAACAGTCTGACCTGATCCTATTATTTACACTTCCCTTCATTTATTTTTCCTCCCATTCTGTAAGTTCCCAATCTTCAAGCGTCTGACAAAGTGGGACTTTCTCCCCCAAAAGCTCTGAGATAAATAAATTTGTTAGTCTTTAAAAGTGCCATGGGACTCCTTGTTTGTTTCACTATTTACCCCTCTCCATTTAACGAACCAATCTTATGCTCACAGAGAACAGAGCTGATCAGCCCAAAACTCTCTCACTGATTAACTGCATTTAAAACAAAACACGACAAATCAAACCATAACAAACAACTCTCCCTCATATTTATTTATGTATACAAAACCCTGTGCTTCTACAGAACATTCTGCTTTGATCATTTTTGTCAAATAGAAGGCAGCTTATCTCTTCTTCCCAGAAACAAGTGCTGGGATAGAAGAGCTCCAGAAACTTGTCAGTCATCATCAGGAACAAAATATTGGTTTTAACAGACAATGCCAGGAAATCTGAATCCTTAGCAAGAAAAAGGATCTTGAAAGAAAGAAAGACAGAAAATCCATTAATTGTCCTCAGCTGATTTTTGATGCTCAGCTCAAGTTCAGGTATCTGATCAGGTGTATATTCAATACCTAACCACACTACCCTTAACAGTAGGCCATTTTCTTACCAAATGTTCCTTTTTCAACTGCAGTGTAAGCATTTACCCCTCTAATATAAAACATACCATAATTTGTTTTATTAATTTGTAATTAAAATTTAAAAGAGGATGTATGATTTCTAGCCTATGGAGGACAAAGCACAGTTTTGACCCTGGTTATGGTTTTGTTTAACCCCCTTCACAGAAACACAGTCACTGTGCTTTAATATACAGCCTGTCACCACCAACCTGTTAGTGTACATTATGGACTAATAATACTAATTATATTGTCAAACAATTCAAACTGGATAACAATACAGGCTCCTTGGAAATGAGATGTGCAATAGGTAATGAAACCCACTTTTCTTTATTCAGTCACAAAACCCTGATTTGAGTAATGTGCTGTTAAAATAAATAAAGGGTCTGATTGTCCCCTCATAAAGAAAAACCGAGGGAGAGAAGTAAGAGGAGGAAATCTCCAGGAGGTTCTCCATGTGGCAACTTCTTCTAAATTTTTGTCTGGGGAGTTTACTCCCTTCCCACACGACAGGCCTTGGCTAGGGCGGGTGTCAAGACATTTGTGGAAACTTAACACAACCTAAAGAAATGTCCTGGGGAATTTCTGCTGGCCAGAAAGGGTGAGGATGCATGACCCCTAGTCCACCCACACACCCCTTGTGGATCCCTGACACACAGACTGCCTTCCAATGGGACCGAAGCCTGTGGGAGGTGGGCTGCAGGGCAGGAAAAAAGGGGCAATTGCCATGAGGTATGTCTACACTTAGACTTGAATTTGGATTGATGACAATCAATTCGAATTCAGTTAAGTGCATGGCCACACTCGCTTTCCTCAATTCGAACTGAGGAACTCCTCAGTTCAAATTGATGAAAGCTGACTTTGAATTGGTCAAACCTTGCTTGACTTCGAAGTCTGGGTCAATTCGAACCCAGTAGTTTGAATTGACCCGGTGTGGCCATGTCAATTCGAACTCACTGAGTTTGAACTGATAAGGGTTGACCTTCCTCCCAGGGTGCCATGCACCCTGGGAGGAAGACCAGCCCTTAAGCACCTGGGGCCAGAAGCCACAAAGGTGCCTCCACCCTCCCCTCAGTCAGATCGGGCTGGGGGTGGCAATGGAGTTCCTGTCTCCTGGCTGGGGACAGGGACCCCAGTCCCCGCTCCAGCCCCACTGGCTGCATGCGGGGAAGGCACCCCTGTGCGTGGTTTCTCCCTGGCTGGCCACATGCAGGGAAGGCACCCCCGCATGCAGCTTCTCCCTGGCTGGCTGTGCATAGGGAAGGCATCCCCGTGTGCGGTTCCCGCCCAGCTGGCCATGTGCGGGGAAAGCAGCCCCACACGTGGCCAGGTGGGGAGAAGCCGCATGCGGGGATGCCTTCCCTGTGTAGCTGCCTATGCAGGAGCCGCACATGGGGGTGCCTTTCCTGCAGTGGGGGCTCCTGCTGTGCACTGCGATCCCTTCTCCCCTGCCTGGACTGCACTGTCAGCAAGGGGCTAAAGGATTCCCCTGGCCCTGGGCTGACAGCACAGCCCAGGCAGGGGAAAAGGGATTCCCCCAGCCTGCGCTGACAGCGTCAGGAGGAAGGATTCCCCCAGCCTGGCACCAACAGTGCAGCCAGGGTGGGGGAGAAAAGATTCCCACCACTCCACTGACAATCCACGGCAGGGGAATCCCTTCTCCTCTGACCCCATTGTGCTGGGGGAGGCGGGTGCTCTGGCCCCAGGGAGCCCTGGGAGGGGAAAACATCCCTTGCCAGGCTCCTGTCTTCTGAGCCTGGCATGGGGAAAAACGTCCCCTGGGCAGCTAGAGCTGGGCAGGGGATGCTTTTCCCTGTGCCGGACTCAGAGTGCTGCAGCCCGGCAGAGGATTGGGTGGTGGCATGGCTCTTCTAGGGGGCCATGTTGCCACACCTCCCATGGTGCCCTTCCTTCAATTCGAATTAGCAAGTCCAGTTCATGGACATGCTAATTCGAATTGGAGTTTCTTGACTAGTTTGAATTCAGTAATTCAAATTGACCTTCTAAGTGTAGACATAGTCATGGAGATTACTAATCATCCTTTCCATAAAGAAGGGGTGTGATTGGTGTGCCAGGAATTCCCTCTGCTCATGGACCTAGTTTATCTGAGGAAATATAAGAACGGAAGTCACAGTTCAGTCTTCATTACTGTATCAGTTAACTGCAGGTCACCCGCAGTTAGCTACCTGTCAGCTCTGGACAGTATTATGGGGCTCCAGTGTGATAACTCATCTAGCCCACTGAGAGCAGGAGCAGAGGCCATCTAGGTCATTATGTTAACTTAGCTCTCTTGTTTCTCAAAGCAAGTCAGCTGAAGCTGGAGGAACTCTGTATTTACTGTTATCTGGATGGCAGCAGAATTTGTTACCATGTGAGACCTGAATTTGGGAACAACTTGATGACCCTTGCAACTGCAGGATCACAGAATTTGAAAGGATCACACAGATGGCTTCCTTAAGGCACATGTACACTGGGGTGAGATTTAAAGTCGACGGTGAGATGCTGAATTAATAAAATGGGAGGAGTGCGGTCACACTCACAGATCATACCACACTCCTTGCACTAAGTTCTTGCATCCCTATTGCTTGCCATGAGGTTGAATTTAAGTGTTGTACTGTGGTTAGCCATCCTACAATGCAATGAAGTGCTGTGGCTTGTGGGAAGTCAGCTATTCTCTGATGATGCTATGTTCCCTTGCCCCCTCCCTTCTTCTCACAAATGAACAAGCAGAAATTGGCCGCCATTACTTGCTGAGGTGAAAAGTTCTCCGTGCGGCCCCAGCTGAAAATGGAATTCAACACCCCCAGGCTGCAGGCAGGGGAGGAGCTATTTGCTGATGGCATGGCCAAGGTGCAGCAGACAAGGAATGAGAGTTGCAAGAACAGGGAATTGTGGAATAGATCAGGGAGGCCAGTAACATTGCATTAAACTCCTCTCCGTCTACACTGATGTTAATCTGAATTATCAAAGTCCACCAAAACCCTACACCTCCTGCTGAGGTAAAGGTACAATACTGATCTACAGGGTCTTTTAGTCTGCCTTTATAGCCATGTTAGTGTAGATGCAAGCTGTAGAGCAGGTGTCTCAAACTCACAGCCCACAGGCCATGTTCCCTCTAAGCTGTGTGTGGGTGGGTGCACACAGGTCATGAAACCCACGCCCATAAAATAAAGTGTGCACAAAAAAAGTTTAACAGTGCTAATATTTTATGGTATTTTACAAAGGCAGTTTCAAGTAACGTGTTTCAAATAAGGTTTTGTAATTTATAAAATCATTTCCATCACCATATCAAAATAATGTTTATATATTATTTGCATCATACACATGTGCTTCGTTGTGCTCACAAGTTTGACCACACTCACTGGAGTGTGCACAAATTTGGACACCAGTTCCAAAAATTGGCACAAAAGAAATTTTTTGTGCACGCAGCCTACAAAAAATTAGGGGGAACATTGCCCATGTGCTGTATGCGGCCCCTAAAGTTATTTGCTGCAACCCTCAATGACAATTGTAATTTCTCAAATAATTGGTAATGCAAATTTTAAAGTGTGTTTACTTACTTACTCTTTGTCTTCCTGATGATATGTCCATCTTGAATGGAAGTAATTTTTACTTACTTACTCCCAGCATATATATGTTACTCTTCATTTTTTCATTTTGACTATACTTTGTATCATTATATAAAAAGGTTTCAGTGGTGCAGGCCTCATGCTAACGTATAAGTCCTCATGCGGCCCTCGTGATTTGAGTCTGAGACCCCTACTGTAGAGGGTCGGCCTAAGTGGTGTTACATCAGCCTGTGCTCTTAGTGTAGGTCAGGCCTGAGTTTGTCTCTGAGCCAGCAGTAAGAGTACATTTGTTATATAAGGAGTCTATAAGAGTATATAAGAAAGGCAGGTGAACACAGCCAAAGGAGGAGGAATCAGAAAAACACTATGGGGCAGGAGTGGGAGAATGGCAGAAGGAAGGCTATGAGTAACCTGCTCAGACTGACACATCCTCAGATGCTACCCACTGAAGTCGGAAACATGCTCTCTCAGGACAAAGCCAAGGGCTGGAGAGAAAGAGGAGCCTAAGTCTGGTGCCTGGCACAAAAAGATAAAGAGGAGCAGGAAGGGGACCCTGCCTTGGTAGTGAAGCTCTTCCCTGTGCTCTTCTAATGTACATGCATAGTACAGGTCATTATCCTGCTCTTGTTGCATAGGATTAGAAGAAAGAGAACTTCAACTCAGTTTTGTTTTAGGCTGTCGCCATTCTTTTGTCCCCATCCTCCCAGTCTTCAAGTTCATATATAGAAAAAGTCATAGATTTAGAAGACTCCACCCAGATGGGAAAAAATGATGCTCCAGCTTTTCAGCTGGTATAAATCTATGACTTCAGTAGTTACATCAATGTATATCAGCTGAGGACCTGTTCCCAAATGTCCTTTCTAAATGTGGTGCTCCACTGATAGCCTGATAGGTGTTCCCTATTGTGCTTAGGGAATGGAGGAGAGCTGTTGGGTGGTCTCTCCTCCTCCTGGATTTAATATGGTTTACTGACAGTCTGTATGCTAGGTACACTTTCCTGTAGAATATGAATATTTTTATACTTTTTTTGTGCTGCAACACTGCCATCTGCTGGGGGAAAAAAAGCCCAAACTTTAACATTGTCCAGGGAGCCATTAGGTTACACAGGAGTGAAATACATCTTTTAAATCTTTCCCCAGTGAGGCAGTTTGCTACAAAAGTAAGGCTGACATATTTTTCTCTCCAGGGTTCATGACAAACATTGGTCCTGCATTTAAAACTTTTTATCTAATGTTGACATGAGAATTTGCCTGAGTAGGGGCAAAAGGATTTGGAAATTGACAAGAGGATTTGGAAATCTGGAAATTGACAAGAGGATTTGGCCTTCCATGTCCCCAAATATATAATATTGCAGGTGCAGGAGGGGCTATATGTTAGTGGTTATACAGAAGTTGGAAGATTTGGGCCTGAGGAGCACCAGAACAAATTCCAATAGAAAATATCATAGAATGTGTAGGTAAAACAGAGCAGAGGAGAGCTCGGATTTTAGACTCTCAGCTGAAAGACACACGCATGTGGGATTGATACTGCCCTTACTTATACTGGTGTGACACCATTTATATCAGTAGTAAGATTTCTGGTTACACCAGCGGAAGTGAGAGCAGAATCAGGCCTAGAAAAATCCACACAGAATTTAATTTCTCTCACTCAAAAACTGAATGGCTAAGTTGACCGCACCAGGACTCAAAAATCTATGGTTTCAGAGAGGTTACATTTGTCATAGCTGGTGATGGTTGGTCACTAAGCCATTCTCGCCCACCATACAGCTAGCACTTGAATTCAATGACTAGTATTGCCATAGAACTCTCATGAAAAGTAAAGAAACCTACAATGAAACTGGGTAAACTTTGAGTCTGTTCATCAAAACTGTAAGTAGATGGAACAATACTAAATAGTGGGCAGAGCAATTAGCTTGGATCCAAAGCACTTTACAGTATAAATAAATAAATAATCTTAGAATACAGAAGAAACCAATTAGTTCATTCTGTCTACTCCCTGCCAGTGCAGATAAACAGTGAACAACCATTCTTATTAGCCATAGCATGACGTACTGTACAGTATGGGTCCAATTCTCCTCCCATTGGTGTAAATTGAGAATAACTCAACTGAAGTCAATGCAGTTGCACCATTATAATGCTGGTATTATAAATTCCTATGGCTATTTAAGTACTGAACCTTGTTTTTGATTCCTTCATTGTTTGCCTGTTGGAAATGATCCTTAGACATGCATATGCTTTTATCTGCACTACATTGTATCATGTGAAGTGTTCTTTTATTGCCTTCAATCTTTTTCGCTCTTATTATTTCTTTGAAGAAATGCAGGATGATTATCCTCAACATTAGTCAGCTGGCCTGCTGGGGTTCCTTTGCTGGATTCAGGGGTTTCTCTTTTTCTAATCCTCTCTTTATGGATAATCCTTTGCTACATTCTAATGATTCTTGGCTGTGGAATGTGTTCTGTTATTACTACCTGGTGACTGAAAATTCACTTTATTTGGTGTAGGTGGTGCTAATTGTTTGGTAATGAAAACCTCACTGAGATCAATGCAGATTGGGGTTACACTGGACTTCATAGTGATTAATCATCCCCCACCCATTCTTTTTAGATTTCTTCACTAATTTTTACTTTTAAATAGTAAGTCTAATTCTACATATCAGGCCCAATCATGCAAGGTGCTGTGTGCTTCCAAGAAGCAGTAGGTGCACTCAACTCTCCAATGAAGTCAATAAAAATGCCAGGATTTGATATTTTGTAAACTGCAGCATGTGTGTATGCACATGTATGTGCACAGACACCACAAACTACTTCAAACGCAAATGCAGTAGTCTAAGGCAAACCTGGCAACTATTTAATTGCAGGAAGCAATAGTACACCATGAGTTTCAAGCTGATATTCATTTCCATTGCCTACCTGAAATTGCGGATGATATATAGTTAAGAATATTGTAATAGACTTAACTGGATTTTGTCCAGTACTCTTTGGCTAACATTTCTACACTTATATACTGTAAATTGTTTATATCCCAGAAATGCTTAGAAACCCTGTTAGCATCAAGATCCCACTACTTGGGGCATTGTGCATGTACTCAAAAAACAATCTACTACACTAATTTGCTATTGCTATATCCTTGGGAGCAGTTGTTTGAGTCACCTCTTACATCACAATGTCTTAGGAGTCTTGACATGGCACAGACATATACCTTATTGTAGCTGCATACCTCATTGTAATTCATAAAGGCGAAATGGCTGAGGATTTAAAAATTGGACAGTAACAGCCAGTGAAACCCAGGGAACTTTGGAACTGGTCAAACTTATAAAGCTCACAGCTATGCTTTCAGCTGTTTCCAATATTTCACGCTGACTCTTCAGACAATTGTATGTGGTCCTTACTGGGGAAGAAACCATGAAAATCTGAAAGTTGTCATGAGGGATACAAACTATCAAAGAAGAGTTTTAGCTGACCATAGATTTTTTGCAAAAAACGTTGTAATTAAAGAGCTATTAATTAATTAAAATAAATAAGCATTTCATAAATTCCCTTTGATTTTCCCCCATCATTTTTGACAGGTTACAGCTAGTCCCTATTCTAAAGAGTTTACAATCTGAATAGATAAGACAGACCAACAGAAGCAGGCAAACGAAGAGCAACATCTAAGCCAAAATACGGAACTCGTTAGTTGCATCTCCCCCAATTCCCTGACCTCTATTTATTTCCTCAAACCAACCTTACACACCCTCACTTTATCATGTGTAGCAGCCAGCCTCCTTTCATCTAGCTCATTTCATGAAAGAGCTGCAGTCTGGTGAAAAAGAAAGCCTCAACACACCAAATATATGTATAAATAATCAGAATCTCTTAAGTATATGTCAGGCTTTTGGTCTGGAAAAATGAGGGTGACATCCAAGAGAGTTATTTACATGTAAAGGCCCCAGTGAATGGGGCTCACTGAATCAGAATATACCTTTAAATATTTAGGGTCCCTTGCTCCCTTCCATCACTATACATGAAAGCAAACCAGTGTCCATAGAAAGGAAGAATTTTGTCTCTGCAGATGCTATTCTGTAGCTGATGAATGAGGCTCACCCTCCAGACTGTTGGAAAAGAGTGGTGTGGGAGTATGCTGAGGGTAAGAGGAAGCAGGATGAAGCTGTGTGAGCTCCTTTGGCTTCTCTCCTCCTCTTTCCCCTTAACCTGACAGAGAATGCAGAGGAAGCAAATGTCACATGAGACCATGTTAATTTGCCCTGGATCCACAGGTACCCTCAGGGTTCTGGGGAAATCAAGGTATGGAAGCCTCTGGAAGGGAGGTTTGCTGTCCTGGGGCAGGTGGGGACAAGTAGTAATTGGTGTGTCTGCATGGAAAATCCAAGTGGATGTTGGAATCCACAAGTTTAGAGGACTGACTTCTGCCAAAGCCTGCCCTTTCCCATGGTATACCTCCTAGGAAACTCTGGTTCATTCCCACATTGGAGAGAATTAGAGCTCTTAATAATTGATTTTAACTGCAGTGAGGCCTGAAATAAATCCATGAATCTATACACCTTTCAACTTTGGAGAAGCTCAGGTCTGAACCTGAATACTGTAACTCAGGCTCATTTCTAATTTCATATGTGCATTTCACACAGTACATTAAAAATTCCCAGATGGTGCAGAATTTTGCAGTATCAGTGATCTTTCAAAAATACTGGACTATACAGCAGACTATTAGCACAATTTCTACAAATGCAGCAGGATAAGATAAAGTGAAGAGAAGACTGAGGGGAAACATGATAACAGTCTACAAGTAAGTAAAAGGTTGTTATACATTGTTCTCCTTACAGGACAAGAAGTGATGGGCTTATACTGCAGCAAAGGAGATTTAGGTTAGACATTAGGAAAATGTCTAAACCGTAACAGTAGTTAACCATTGGAACAAACCTAGGGAGAGCATGGAAAATCTGTCATGGTTGGTTTTTAAGAACGGGTTAGACAAACTACTGTCAGGAATGGTCTAGAATAGATAATACTAGTCCAGTCTTAGTGGCGGGAGACTAGACTAGAAGAACTATCAAAGTCCGTTCTAGTCAAACATTACTTTGATTCTAAGCTAACATCTGTGTTTTTTTAGACAACATATGGGGAAGACTGTTTAATTAGCTTTAAAAACCTAAAACTTTAACTAGCTTTTTTAAAAGTATTTTAAAAGTATTTGCTGAGTACTGAAATGCTGTAACTTATTGCTCTTTCATCAGACCCTGAACTTTCCAAGTCCATTTGACAGCTGACTCCATAAGGACAAGTTCCAAAGAAGTAGCCATGTTAGTCTAGTCCAGCAAAACAAACAAGGAATCTGGTGGCACTTTTAAAGCAAAAAATTATTTATCACATGAGCTTTTGTGGAAGAAAATCCCACTTAGTCAGATCTTCAAGCATCTGACAAAGTGGGATTTTCTCCCATGAAAGCTCATGAATTAAACACATTTGTTAGTCTTTAAAGGTATGTCTACACTTGCAAATTGGTTCAAATTAAGGTGGCTTAATTCGAACTAATTTAGTCCCTGTCTACGTTAGGCTTTCATTGGTCCAAATTAAGGAATTCCTTAATTTGAACTAATGAAAGCTCAGTTTGAATTAGTAAAACCTGCTGGTTAGTTTGAACTAAGGATGGTGTAGACTAGGATTAAGCTTAGTTGAAATGTAATAAATTAGAATTAAGGGCAGTTAGTTGGAATAAACAAAGTGGACTAATTTGACTTAACGTTATCAAATTATTCCACTTCGTTAATTCGAACTAATAATTTCAAGTTTAGTTTGAACTAAACTCGAATTTATTAGTTCAAATTAACAAATTTGAACTAATTCTTCCTAGTGTAGACATAGCCTAAAAGTCCCACCAGACACATTCCATAAGGACAGAGTGCTATGGTACCTTGCTATGATGTTATTCAGTTGAGCTGTCTATGCTGAAAACAAACGTTTTTAATTTTATTTTTGCCAGCTACTATTGCCAATTCTGCACAGTGAGTTGCTGCTGTATGAGGCTGATGGCACCAGGCCAGTATGTGCAGCCATATCGTTCATTTGCTCATTTAGGCTTAAAGCTAGAAACAAGTTGGCACTAGCTTTTAAGAATCGGCCTCTGCAAAAGCTCCCTCTCCTGAAGTGAGCAAAAGGCAGAGGGGGATTGATGCAATCGGGTGTGTTTTAGAAGTAAAATCAAATAGACAGGCCAGTGAGAGTGTTGCATTCTGCAGCATGCTATGCCACTTGACATTAATTGAATTTCTTGGAACCCTGCATGGGGATTTGGTTTCTTTCCCCCTTTAAATCCAGCAACTAAATTGTTCTTGTTGCTATGGCATAATCTTAATTCTACTGGCTTTTTATACACTCGAAATAGAAAGAACTCTCACTGGTCTATCAGTGCTGGTGTGTGGCTGAGACACCAGCATGCCAGCGCTCCAGAGAGAGCTGAGGTGTGCTTTGCCTCAGATTTTGGGTAGCAGTGACCAAGGTAGCAATAGGAAAGCAGAAGAATTAGAAGGGTCCCGGACTGTTATGAAGGGTACAGTGAAGACATATAGCTATAGGACTAATTCAAAGCTGACTTATCCATCATTCAATATCAGTTTAGGAATGGAAGAGGCTAGCAGGTTAGACATCTTTCCACTGAAGCCAGTGGGAACTTCATCACAGATTACAGAAGGAGCAAGATTCAATCTTAAGTACTAAAGAAATCTACCCAGAGTAGTGCAGTTATACTGAAGAAAGGATACTTAGAGATTCAGGAATTTTTGCTTGTTACATGGTCAACATTTAACAAAGAACTGCAGACACAGTTCACAACTAACAATAAGCATTTCTCCAGGATCTACCTTTTATATATTCCGATAAAAACATAACTAGTAGAACCATCTGCAGCTGCACCATCTGGTGACATCCATTATTATTACACCTCCTTCTAAGAAGAAAAAAGAAAAAAAAGTCTATTAGATACTTGGCTTAGTTGCAACTCTTAGCTCAGTTAATTGTCTGTTCAACTCTGTTAAATTGGACGTTATTAAATGAGCTTGTGCTTCAAGCAACAGCTCCACAATGTCATGCCATACCGGAAATCATATATGGTACGTTCTTGTGTAACAAAGCCCCTCTGCCCTAGCATGGGTCATTGAGGGCTGATCTATATTGCTGTATGATTTTGGCGGCTGTTGAAGGGACATACACAAAGAACTTAAAATTCCTTGAGTATCTCCCTCCGATTGCCTACCTTCTACTTACAACACTGTCTTCAGAAGCCTGAGCTGGACTCAGCACTACTCCTTCTGTGGTTCCAGGGTTGGCTTCCTGAGTGGCTAAGGTCTTCACACACCCAGTAAATCGATCAAGGCAATGGATCTAATGGCAGAAAATTCACCACCATGAGTGAAGACAAACCCTGAGTCTGCCTCTGTTTCAGTCAGCTCATTGCAAGGACCCAGCTTACAGCTCAGTGCAAAATTTCACCCCTCCTGGGTCATAAGCTGACCAGTCCAGCCAAACACAAACATTATCCTTCCCCTACACTCAGCTTCTAGCCCTCTTAAGGGCTAATCTGATGGATCATTTTCTCTCTGTCAGCAGCAGTTGCTGCTACCCCTCACTACATGATAGTATCAATTGTCTTGGGCCCAGAGGTTAAAATACATTTTGGCAGGCTCTGGAACCCTCCTAAATTTCTGGACCCCCTTCCTGCACGTCCAGGCCCCTTTCACACAAGTCCGACCCCCTTTACCCACCCCAGCTTCTGCCTCCCCAACTCCAGCTACTGCCTGCAAAACGCTTGGCCCCCATCAGACCCCTCTTCTCCCATGTCCTCCTCAGCCCCAATCCCTGTTCCCTGAGCTCCCTGCCGCATGTCTCCACGCCAGCTCTCCTAACTACCCACTCCCCCCAGCTACCCATCTTCACTCAAGCCCCTTCAGCCCCCACAACCGCCTCCACACATTCCCAGTCCCCTTCAGTCCACTTGTCTCCATTCCCCCCACTCCACCTACTTCAGCCCCCCAACCTCCTCTACCTCCCCAGCCCACCACCTTGACACCTTCTTCTCACCCCACCCCACCCTGATCCTCCCGAGGAGAGACTGGGCCTCAGACCACATTAACTTACCTTCAGTGGTGCATGGACTCCAGAGTGCTTGCTGGGGTGGGAGTGGGGGATAATTGCCCCCTTCTCCCCCTCCAGGCTGTGCAGCCTGCGCATGAGCAAGGGGGCTGGCCAGCATATCACAGCAGGGCAGGCATACCTCCCCTCTTTCTGGAGTGGCGCCAGCTCTGCTGGAATGCACCGGCTCTGTTTTCTGTTATTAGGTGTCCTAGAACTCTGGGCCCCCTAAAAATAGACCCATCATTCCAGGGCCCCTAAAAATAGAAAATGGAGCCAGAACACTGTGTTCCAGGCCGTGCTATTTTAAATGGTGGGCCCCAGAACACACCTTTCCAGCTCCATTTTCTGTTTTTAGGGGCCCCTAAAATATGCTGGTCCCCTAAAAATAGTGGGCCCTGGAACACAGTTCTGGTGTGTTCCAGCCCACTTTAACCTCTGCTTGGGTCTCACCTTAACAGCAGAGATCACTGCAGCCCATCATCAGATGCTTTCCTAGGAGTTCCTAGCCCTGGGAATCCTAAACAACTGGTCTTTGGCCTCTATCACCCTCATTGTCCAAACCCCTCTGTCTTCACACAGATTAGCATCATGTTCTTTCACGGTAGCTCCAAACACCAATATCTCATTCATAAAGACTGCAACTCCACAAAGACTTAAAGAGGTTCAAATACCATTTCCTTTAAATATTTCTCAAGGTGAATAAATGAACACCAAAAGGTAAGCAAGGGAATCAGTAGCTCTGTGATGAGGTATTAAACATGATTAGTAATTAACTTTTTCCAGTTTTATCTGCCAGCACCCAGGTCTGGTATCCAGATCTGACAGAATTGGAGCTGCCCTGTAATCATTTATGAATACTGTAGGCTATGGGATGTGGGATGTTTACTGAATGACTACATTGACTTAGTTTAATAAGGGTCTGCAAGTAAAAACAAGCAGCAGGGGAAAAGAATGGCTCCAATTAAGCCACTTCTCCACAAACACCGGAGGGGTAAAAAGAGACCACGTCAGGACAAGAAGCAGCCCAGAGCACATGAGAACACGTGACATCAAAAGAACTACAGTGGTGTTTAAAAGGAACTCTGTTGGGGGAGGGTTCTTTGGGGAACCAGGCTAAGACAAAGGCATTCTTTGGGATGCTTGAAGAAAGCAGCCTAGGGAAGCCTAATATCTGGGGGTGGATGGTAAGCCTATACGCAAGATAGACCTACAAATTGCTTGTTGTTTAAAATTCTTTTCTTTTCTATACTTTGTTTCTTCTTGCAAAACAAACAATATTTTGTCTGAAGAAGGTTGTTCTGTCACTGTATAACACTGGTCACATTGTTGAATGGAAGAAATTCAGGTGTCAGAACTCAATCAGTGCTGTTTGTAAGTACCATCGATTCTCAGAGTACTGAAGCCCAGTACCCTGTAGGAGAATTGTGGAATTCTACCCCAGGACCAGCCTGACACCTGAGGGGTGCACTCAGAGAGACCAGGAAGTGGACAGAGATGCAGCTAGTTCTATAACCATGACACCATGATACTACAAAACTGGACCATAATCAATTTACTCATGGCTACTTCAAACACAGGCATCTGGGCATCCTTTTGCTTGATTACCTTGATCACATCTCAGGGATCCAAACAGCCATAGCTCTCCTCTGCCTCATTTCTCCAATATTTTATTCTGTACAGGTTCTTGTACCAGTCTCATAACCATGCTACCTGAGCAACTTCCAGGTAGTGCATTAAGCAATGTGACAAGTATCTGTCAGGAGAGGCTTTCTTGCTCTTCTTTCCAGGGAAGGATTGCATGTGTGGTTTTGTTTTAGATTTTATTTTGTTCTAATGTACCCATGGGTCAATGTTTATGGTAGAAAAGGCAGGTGGAAGAAGTTTGCCTTGCTCCTGGAGTAGAATGTGATGAGGTTTCTGGTGGTCCATAGTGCTGGTGAAAGTTCATTCCAAAGTCTCAGATCTGCATTTGTGAAGACTCTGGCTCCTGCCCAGGCAAGCTTTATCCTTTTGGCAGGAAGTTCCATGGTGTGGCAGAAGGGGTGTTGTCAATCAGGGGCTTCATCCCAGAATTTTAATTGGTCTTTCAGGTGTCTGTGGCAAGCCCATGTAGAGAGGACGGATCTGATGTGATCACAGCAGCCCATGTTGTTGAGGAGATGTATTGCAGTTTTATGTAGTTGCTGGAGTTTCTTAGAGGCTGATGGCCTTATGACTATTTCCATAGGATTTGCCTACTTTGCTGGATCATCTGGTTTTACAGTGGCCCCTAATTTTTCAGTTAATATTTCTTTAACCAACTAGTCCTGCAGCAAAACTGTTGGGTTTTTTAGTTGTGTGAAATGGAGATAATGTTCCCCTTATTGGTCTTGTCTGTTGGATTTAGAAACTCTGTGGGATAGGGACTCTTGTTGTATGTTCAGACAGTGCAAGCACAGTAGGGCGCAGCTCCTACTTGACACCTCTGGGCTCTACCATAATGCAAATAGTAGTAATAAGCAACTGCTGCAACTTCAGTGAAAAGATTTTGAAAGGGCAATGCACAACACCAAGCTTATGTTGGTATGCACTGTAAAGGTAAGTTTCAGGACTGGCTTCTGCACGTTTACTACTTGGCTGAACAACCCACACATACCAGTTATGCACAAGGTCCTAACTAGACGACCAAAATGGGTCATTCTGGCCTCGGAATCTATGAAACCAAACTAAGTTGGAGCAGGAGATATGCTTTCCAACACCATTGGCTAGAAACATGGAAAAAGCTAAATGTAGTGGGACAGAAAATAAAATCTGAATAATATGAAATATCTTTTTAATCACCTTTTTACATTAACGAACAGGCTTCTGAATGGGGAAATTTTTGCTTCCCATAATAGCAATCTTTTTCCTATTAAATGCTCTTTTTTCCTCTTCTCTACTTCTGGCCTAAATGACTGATGTGGAGACACATGACTGGCTTGGTGAAATCAGGCACTTAGCAACACTAAGACCAGATGCCCACTGAATAGAATGCCAAAGAAAAACACTGGCATTCTCCATATTTTGGAAAGATGATTGGATCTGATGATGCCATGGCAACCTGGTTTGCAGGAATCTGTCACAGTACATAGAATCCTGCATCCAGTAGCAGAGCTATAGGAGGCTGAGGCTGATAGCTACTGTATATAGCCCAGCCATCACTATTGCAGAGTTGCAGTAGTCTGTAAGAAAAACTAGTTTTGTTTGCCCAACTTTGGTAATGGTGACAATCACTCTATGATGTGTGCTGGCCATCTCAGCATTTTGTGAAAGCAAAGAAGCTATGTTACGTATTTTATCAATTCTCATTCCTTCTCCATAAGGTTTGGGCATGAAGACTACAGCACAAAACTACATCATAGCTGATCAGTAACAGTATGAGTGTATGTGTACTATCCTATGTGTTACCAAATCTTGTGATTTATTTTTTTTACTAAAAGTCCCAACACCTGGAGCCAAGGCATTACAAGGGAATCTCAGCTTTCTTTTAAATAAAGCATTAGGTTTCTAAACCTCACAGTCAAGGAGCAGATAGCCAAGCACATGCTAAAGTATTTTAAAAACCCAGAAGGTTTTGAAATGATCCAAAATTCATTATTTTTTTTAAAAAACAACATTGTTTTTCAGGCAATCTAATGTTTATTTTCAGGCCTAACTTAAGTAACATATCTGACAGGATGGTCTGCTCAGCCCTTGGAGTCATGTGGTGCACAGACCTGTCTGACGTATAGTAACTGGACACCAAGTAAGAGAGATGATGGTAGCAATTTCTAGTATCTCCTGACCTGGGTGGATTTGAATCAGTGACATAGAGAGAAGCATTTTGAATCCATTCCCCAGTCCAAGGCACATTATTATACTCACTTTACTGAGAGAGATGGAAGGAGAGTAACTTTTCCATGGACGTACATAGATTTGGGAATCAAACTAAAAAAATGTGACTCCTAATCCTTTGCTCACTTGTAGAGCATAAAAACACAGGCATGTAGGGTTGGAAGGGACTTGAATGATAGCAGGATGAAGTAAACTTAAACCACTCCTGACAGGTGTTTATCCAAACTGCTCTTAAAAACTTACAATGATGAAGGCATCCACAAACTTGCAAGCCCATTCCAGAACTTAACTACACTTATGCTTAGAAAGTTCTTCCTAATATCTAACTTAGATCTCACTTACTACACATCAAGCGCTTTACTTCTCAGTCTACTTTCAGATGACATGGAGAACAGTTGATCACCGTCCTCTATAAAAACCATTTACCAAACCTGAAGACTGTTAGCAAGTCCTCCTTCAGTCTTCTTTTCTCAAGACTAAACAAGACCAGTTATTTGAAATTTTGCTCATAGATTAGGTTTTTGAAAGCTTTTCATCATTTTTGTTGCTCTTCTCTGCACTTTTTCCAATTTATGCACATCTTCCCTAATGTGTGACACCCAGAACTGGACACAATATTCTATGCAAGTCCTCACCAGTGCTGAATAGAGCAGAATAATTATCTCCCATCAGTTTCTTATCACAGTTCTGCTAATACGATTCAGAATATTAGCCTTTTTCATATTCATATTCAGTTTATGATTGGCTACAAGCCCCAGGGTCTTTTCAGAAGTGCTATAGCTTGGCCTGTTATTCCTATTTTTGCAGTTGTATATTTAATTTTTCCTTCCTAACTGCTGTACTTCTCAGTTGTCTTTATTGAATTCCATACTGTTGATTTGAGATTAATATTCTAACTTGTCAGGGTCACTTTGGCTGTGTTCACACAGCCTCCTTATTTCGAAACAACCGAGGTTGTTTCAAAATAAGGTTTTGGCTGTTCACACGACGCACGGTTTTTTTGGAACAACGGGAACCATTGTTCCAAAACAACCGCGTTGTTTCGAAACAAGTTAAACCTAGTCTGTGGGTGAAACAACGCCATGCGAACGTGTTGTTTCGAAACAACGGTGGTTTCGAAATGACTTGTTTCAAAACAACTGTCATCTGAACATGTTGTTTTGAAACGACGGTGAGTCATTTAGAAACAACTGTTGTCCAGAACTGCTATTTCGATTCCAGCTTTTCTCCTTATTTCGTAGTGACTTTTTTGCTCATTTGAAATGTCATTTTGAAATAAGGCGTTATTTTGATACAAGTTGCTTCGAAACAACCATATCGAAATAACCCCGTGTGTGAACAGAGCCTTTGATTCTAAGCTGGTTCTCCAAAGTGCTTGCAACACCTACAAGCTTGGTCTTATCCACACATTTTATAAGCATACTCTTTCTACTCTAGAGTACAAGTCTTATGACAATATTGACTACTACCTGACTGAGGAGTGAACCCTGCAGGACCCAGCTAGATACACCTTCCCAGTTAACAGCGTATCATTGAAAATGTCTCTTTGAGAATGGTCTTTGCACCAGTTGTGCACCAACTTCATAGTAATTTAATTTAGTCCACATTTCCCTAGTTTGCTTATGGAAATGGCATGTGTCACTATATCAAAAGCTTTACCAAGATAAAAAAAAAGTGTCACATCCACCCCTCTCCTCAGCATTATGTCAGTAACCCTGTCAAAGAAGGAAAGTAGTTTGGTTTGACATGACTTGATTGTGAAAAATCCAGGCTGACTATTCCTTATAACTCTATTATTCTATAGGTGCTTACAAAGTGATTGTTTAATAATTTGCTCCAGGATCTTTCCAAGTATCAAAGTTATGCTGACTGGTCTGTAATTCCACAGGTCATCTTTGTTCCCTTTTTTAAAGACAGGTACTATGTTTAACATCACTCAGTCCTCTGGGACCTCACCATCGTCCATGTGTTCATGAAGGTAATCATTAATGGTTCCAAGATTGCTTCAGCTAGTTCCCTAAATATCCTAAGATGAATTTCATCAAGACCTGCCACCTTAAATATATCTACCTTCTCTAAATATTCTTTAACTCAGTCTTTCCTCATTTGGGACCTATTCTTTCCCTTCTTTGGTGACAAATGAGGGGTTTTTTTTGTTGGTTTGTTTGTTTGGTTTTTTTTTTTTTGTAATTTAAACACTGGCCTGGGATTTAGGACATCGGGGTTCTACCATAAACTTTCTGTGTAGCCTGGACCAAGTCATTCAGTCTCTCCATAACACTTCCTTACCTCAAGAAGGTGCTATGATTGTTTGTACTCAAATTCTAGCATCATATGGACCACATAAATACATAGAAAGATAGATTACTTTTGGAAATATCACAAGGATTAGTGCCAGATGTTAGTTATCAGAATTTAAAACTCAAAAACAAAGAATAAATAAAAGGTCAAGTCACATAGTCTGGCTAATGGTGCAGTCTCCACTGGAACTGCCTACGACTAGAAAACAAAGTCAATGCTGGCTCTCTCTTTAATGAACACTAGAATATCACTCAATGCACTGAAAGGCGAAACCAAAATTGCAGTTGAGTGGAGCTACAATGGATGATTATAATACAGAGCAAACTATTTCAAACAACAAAGGACAAGCATATTAATTCATTCAGCTAGTTTCATTGTGTATAATTCTTGCTTACACTTGCTGTCATGCACTGGAGTTAAAATTTACACTCTTACTGATGTGAGAAGATATTTCATATAGACTATTTTGATAGCCATTTTGCTTCATAATAATTAATCACATTCCTCAAAGCAGTATCATAAGAGTAGTGAGGATTATCTGCATTATTAAGATATTCTAACAGTGTATTTGTGTGTGGTAACAGCTCTGCTACAATATGGCCCTCTTGTTTTATGACAAGTTACAATTTACTTGTAATGCTAAACTGCAGTTCATCTCAATAATTACACTAAATTAAGTAGTCGTGCACATATAGGAGTAAACATTTTAAAAATGCATTAAAATAAAGCTAAAAATGTAATTTAATCTCTCTAAAGTCAAATAAAATCAGAGCTGGGACTACTGTTCAGTCCTTAACACACCCCATTAGACTAAGAAATAGAATCCTCATTTTCTCCAGGCCCTCTTGATTTGGAAGCATGAAACAGCTCATGGAAAGTTCTGCGCATCTTTAACTGCTACTGATTTCACTGGGAACTAAGGGCACTCAGCATCTCACAAGACACGCTCAGTATCCTATGGGATAAGCTGTTATTACTCCTGAGGGAATTCTATGCCAAAAAAATTAAAAATTCTGCACACTATATTTTAAAATTCTGTGAATTTTATTTGTCAATAAATAAATGTGGAGGCTCTAGCATGGCAGAAGGGAGTACAGGCCACTAGCTGCATGGAGGTGGGAGATCACCCTGCAGCCCCCACATGGACTTGGCAGTGATGCTCCACCTGATCCTAACACAGTGCAAGGGCCAGCTGTATCCCGGAAACACCGTTAGCTCCTGCCCCTCTGTCCAAGATGCACCAAGTATGGGTAGGCAGGCTCAGCCCAGCAGGGCCCTAGCATGGAGGGACTTAGTGCATGAGGATCCACATGTGGGATGAGAGGGTTCAATTCTGATTGTGGGCAGCTAATTGGGGGTTTCTAGGTGCAGGGGCAATGGAACTCAGCAGTGAGGTGAAGGTGATTGGGACTTTGTGAGGGGGGATCTGGGTGTGGAAGGAAATGGGACTTGGTGTTCAAGATACTATTTGGATAGGTACTATGAAAGCAATGTATTGGGTGTAGTGAATTGTCAGAACTGACCAGAGTTGCTGAAAGAGTAGACTACCCATTGTCTTCTTGCATCAGTGGACTTCTGTGTCACAATTTAGTTGTTGTGTTGTCTTACATTATATTGAGATTGGATAAATGAATGACAGAAATACTTTGAAAGCCTCTTGGACCACCTGGTATTCCAGAATATTTATATGCATTCTAGTCTCTCAGGGTGACCAAGTAATCTGTGCTGTATGACTGTCTATATGAGCTACGCAGTTTACAGGGAGACATCCATAATTATTACATAGTTGGGTGTGGAGAAAGGAAAAAAACACCCAATAGATTTGTCTAGAATCTTTCCACCAAGCACAAGTTAGTGAGGTGCTCACCCTTGTGTGAACTGTCATTATAGTGACCATGCTGTGTTTTTTTTTTTGTTTTTTTTTTTAATACATACTAACAAACCTGCAGACAAGGGAAGCAGAGTCTGGTGAAAAATGTGATGCAAATGCATGATGCCCCAGGACAGAGAGAGGGGGGTGGGGGCAAACCCAAACTGATGTTCAAGGTTTTGTAGAACCTCATCTATCAAACTGCTCATGGTGTGAAATCTGTCCATCAAGAGAGAAACCCTCATCCTGAGTAAGTTTAAAGTTGCTCCTATAAATTCTACAATCTGTGCTCCAGTCAGACTAGAGTTTTCCATGTTCACTCAGGTTCCTAGAATGACAGAAGATAAACCAGCAACAAGGCTGATGCAAGGACTTTTCAGTATGTCCTTCCTACAGGAACCCAGTCATCCACCTGTGGGAAGATACTGAAACCTCTCCATCTGCATTGTGCTGCTAGTACTAGAAACACTTCAGTGAAGACAGCTGGTGCAGTTGTTAAGCCAAATGGAAGCACCCTATTTTGATAATGGTCAGGACTACCAAAAAGCTGAGGAGTATTCTGTGGGCATGGTAAATGTCCATATAAAAGTATGACTCTTCCACACCTAGAGCTGTGAATCAGGTGTCCTTCTCCAAGGATAGTAGTAGCAATTCCAGTGTAAGCATGTAGAATTTTAGTTAGCAAATAAAAATGTTGAATCATGCAGGTCAAGAACAGGTACCACCCTCCCTTCTTAGGAATTAGAAAACGTTTCAGATAGAACCCTTCTCTTTCATGTTGAAGAGACATCTGCTCTATCACTTCCCGTCAGAGGAGGGGTTCTCCCTGGAGGAGGATCTCTTTGTGAGACTGGTCCCTGAAGAGGTACAGGGAACAGATTTGAAGGGGGTCTGAAGGGAAACTCAACGGTTTAGCCAGAATGAATGATACTCAGCATGCTCTTGTCCATTATTACTGCAGACCAATTGTGGGGAAAGCATGCTAGATGAACACTACAGCTTATGTGAGGATTCCACGGAAATGGGATCAATAGTTGTTTGCAACTCATAAGCACCTATCTGTGAAGTCTCCACTCTCCTGGGAGCATGCAGGGTTTTGTCTGTCCATACAGGTGAAGCCATATAGGGCTGTGGAGGTACCTTCAGTGGCTGATGTTCTTGACAAAAAACTCTTTGTCGGTACCGGAGTTTCTCAGACCATGGACCCAGATGGTACCACTGATGGTAATATTGCTGATATGGAATCTGGAACTGATGAAGCCTTGCTCCTATGAGCCCTTTCCTCATAGTGCTGTGCTTGAGAGTCTTTGGGAGCTAGATGCAATGACTTGCCCAGCTTGGAAGGGGTCAGAGAGGGATCTGTCCTCTTCAGAGTAGGTCTAGAGGGGATCTCCTTTTTGGGATTCTGAGAGTGTTCCCTGCTCTTCTGATGAAACCCTGACAGAGGGTCCATCAGTGTGGTCTCCTTTGCTCCTTACTCTGGCCTTGTACTAGGAGCCACGCTCCTTGCTGACTCTGACTGAAATATAGGGGCAATCACCCTGGTCTGACTGGTGCTTTGTAGCCTTTTCCATAAGGTATTTTTGAAGGCAGAATTCCCATGACTGTCAGATTCTGATAGGGAAAGAGTGACATATACGTATGTGGTGGAAATATGTGCTTTTTTAAGGCAGTACAGGCAGCACTGGAGGCCATCGCTGAGTGAGGAGTGAAGACAGGAGACACAGTTTTTGATACCTGGTGTTCTGAGCATAATCTAATTTCCGCACCATGGTCCAAAGAGTTTTCCTTGGGTGGTGAGTCTAACCTATACTAACAAAACTACAAAACTGAACTATTACTAAAAATAAAATGATGCAATATTTACAGATTTGAAGGCTGGAGTGTGAAATAGCTCTGAACACTGGAGGTTCTAATTCAGGTCGTGATGATGTATCTATGGTGCAGAGCATGAGGAGAGCAGAATCACAGGCATGGATCAGCAGACACTGCTTGTGGAAGTTTCCTGGGGGAAAGGCAAGACTAAACTAAGCATGTTGGGCTCCTATGAGAGTTCCTGGTGGCAGGGTTACTCTTAGGTAGATGGTGCAGAGGACAACTGAGGTGGAGCTGATCCAAGCTGTGAAGAGCTGCGCTGGGATTGCAGGGAAAGCAGCTTGGAAAGTCCATGCTCTTTAAAAGAGTGGGAGAAACTGAGCAGAGCCCAGGATTTGGTTATATACTTCTTTGGACGTTAATACCCCAGAAGGGGTGGGCTCTTGTATGAATCACCTGGAGAGCTAAGTCACTTCTGCAATTGAATGTGCCACACAGGTTGGTGAAGGCCTAGGAGACAAAGTCAAGCCAGGTGCTAGCTCACAAGGAGGTAAGCTCAGTGACAGCCTGCTACAGCACTCCAGTTGCATGTATTTTTGGGTGTGCATGTTGGGGGAGGGGTTTGGGAATGAAGGGCATTTCAAAAAATTTTATGTTGCTCCAGAACCCTGGGATCAAATTCCACAGCAACCACCCCTGTGAGCTGTAGAGGACAAGGGACCCTCCTTCTACTTAGGCAAAGCTGTCTGGGTGCTAAACCACCACAAGTACTACATTTGAAAATTTTATTCAAAGTATTTAGAATAATCTGATTGCCCTCTCCTCCCAATCCACTCCCAAATCACTCAGTGTTCATTCTCTTGTCCTTTGACCCAACAGAAAGGCCAGAGATCCATTAGGCCATAGGAGACGATCAAACAAAAGGCGGTCATCAAGGCAGGGTGTCACTTCTTGGGAAATTGACCTGTTTGAGATCAGAGCCCCAAATCACTCATACAAAGGCTCCTTCACTAGTCTTAACATTATGGAATTGCCCAAAGGCATCCATTGAGATTTGGGACCCATAATTGAGTCCCAGCCCAGGAACAGTGCTAGGGTTTGTGGCGCCCCCCTGCAGCACAGCAGATGCCAGCTCAGACGAGTGACATCACCAGTGCAGCACAACAGCGCAGTCCCTGTTTTGGTGCCCCTCAAACATTGGCAGCCCCCTACAAGACTTACCCTGGCCCTGGCCCAGCCCCCAAGAACTTGTGCTCTAAATAGATAATGGAACTGTTAGTGGCATTGTATTGACAAGGAACTGAGCCAGAGAGTAAATGAGCTGTGAAACTTTACCCAGAAAGTGAGGGACAAAGCCAGGCACTGAAACCATTTCTCTCAAACCCTGGATCAGCACCTTTACCACAAGACCATCTTTCCTTACTGGTGGTAGAAAAGGACCTTAAACTGAGTGGAAAGAGTTTCTGGGGGATACTACAAGAGCAAGGAAGTATGGGCTAGTGTCGAAGTGCTGCAAAAGCTGTACAACAACCCTGCCAACTCCCGTGAACATCTCCCTTCTCCCCATGCAGGGCCTGTTCTGGAGGGGAAAGGTTAAGCTGGGACTATTCTCAGCTACCCATGGTCCCTCTCTGCACTGGTTAGAGCTTTGTCCCCTGTCACTAAGACTGCACATGGGCAGGGACTGAGGGAATACAGTTTGGGATTGTGTTTTTATTAATAAGCTCCATGGGGTGCAAGGAATGTGTGTCCACCTTCACAACCTTCACCACCTCCCCACAGCATGCATCCCATACCAATGAAGGGAACAAGCAGTATGTTGGAAGCCACTGACCTCCCTCACATGTGGGAATTATTCATTGTTATTGGTACTATGATAGTACATAGGTAACCCAGTCAAGAATCAGGCTCATTGTGCTAGGTGCTGTACAAACACAGAACAAAAGGATGGTCTGGCCTTGCCAGCCAACAATCAGGGTGTAATGGTAGCATGGGTAGGCACATTACCACTAGCTGTCATCTAGCTACTGAATGTAACAATAATAATGAGGTCATGGTGGCCCAGGTACATGGAGACATACTCAAGTTTCTGGCCAAATTCCATGCCACCACATCTTTCCATTGCCACCCGCACTGCAACTATGTCTTAATTTGTGATGTAGACATATCCCAAGTATAAGGCAAGAGACAATAGATGGGGGTGCACAGCATGGTCAGGAGCAGTCAGGACATGCCTAACCAGATTCTGGGGACACCTGAGCACAAAGTGTTCTCCTAAATCCACTCCTCAGTCTCTGCACTGATGTACGCAGCATCAGACCTCAAAAGCTATTTGATTGGGATAATGGATCAAAAGCCAGAAAACTGTTATCTTACTGGTTTTGAGAGATGCTATGCGGTCTTTAAAAGTGGCACTGTCAGAATAGTCACTTAAAAAACAGAGGTTTAAGTAGTTTCAGTTACCGAAACTGCTGTTATATCCTTTGTTGTTATTTGTGGTTTTGTCACTGTTTATATTCAAAATGGGTTTTATTTGCTGTTGCTGTGAGGAGGACCAGCATTTCTTAGTGACTTCAAACCACTGGACGTACAGAAACTTTCTGACAGAATGATGTTTTTTTTAACATGGTCTCTCTAAGTATCCACCGGCAATAGGCCAAATGGGCCTTCAGCTATGTCTATACCAAAAATCTTAGTTCGGACTCAGTTAGTCCGAAAAAGGAGTTTAAAAGTTAGTTTGAACTAAGAACATTTTTTTAGTTCAAACTAACTTTTAGTTCAAACTAGACACACTTTAGTTCGAACTAACTTTTTAGTTCAAACTAAAAACTTGTTTAGTTCGAACTAGCATGTCTCCATTAGGCTAGTTTGAACTAAAAATGCAAATGAGTTCAAACTTAGCAGTTAGTTTGGACTACCCAGCCAAATTAACTAGTTCGAACTAACCCTTGATTAGTTCGAACTAAATTTTTTTTTGTTCAGACTAGCCAAAGGCTTGTATAGACAGGGTTCAAATTACTCTGAACTAAGCTTGCTTAGCCCAGACTAATTTGCTAGTGTAGACATAGCCTTCATGTCTGATCTGTAGGTCAGAATCTCTGGGATTGGATGCATCAAGCTCCAGCATTATATTATTTGGCAGCTTTGAGCATCAAAGCTATACAGAATGTTTATAATGGAAATGGTAGCAGACCGTTACCTGCAATAGATCCACTGTGAGCCACTTAATAAACAGCACAAGCTATTCTAATAAACAGCATGTTTTTCTTTTTATTTCTTCAAAAACGGTAATGGTTTCCCTAGAAACCATTTTTCTGGTAAATAAAGTCACTGTTCTTAGGTGGATTTGCCTAATACTGTTGCAAATGCTTTAATAGGCATCAAAACATGATGACAGGCTATGCACCTCTCACTGTAGCTATGAAAAGGAAACATGACAAATAGCAACAGGAAAAACCCACGCAAAAAGGAACATTTCTCCAAGATTTCTTGCTCTGTGCTTTCTTACACAGCAAACATTTTAAGAAATATTCCACTGGAAAGCACTTATGTTACAATGGTTGAGGTTTGCATTCCTTCTCACTGCAGAAGGACAGCAGAGCAGTTTATTGTGGGGGGGGTGTCTTTCTTTCCAGGAAACAGTAGTTTCTTCCACTCATTACAGTGAAGTTTTGACTGCTATTTTTAACTCTGTATCGTAATTATTAAAAAAGGACCTTGCAGATAAAAAGGTTTTTATGGTCATTTACTTCTACATGTATTATTTGGAATATTTCTCTTCCCGTTGCCTGAGTGTGCTCCCACTGAAGTCAATAGGAGTTATGTCACTGCTTCAAGGCCCTAAAACCTGAGAGTGAGCACTTTGGATTCTGTAAGGAACTATATAAACTTTATTTGTATTATTGTAGCCCTTTAAAAAAATCTAGGAAAGCTGTGGTGGGGGCTAGCCATTTAATTTATCTGATAGCAATTATATGATGCTTGTGATATATTTTTATCATCCAGGAACAGAAATACCATACAAGATCAGTAAAACAAACAAGGAGTCCTGTGGCACTTAAAGACTAACAAATTTATTTTTTGCATGAACTTTCGTGAGAGAAAATCCGACTTTGTCAGACACTTTGAAGGTCAGGAAACTTGCAGAACATGTAAGTTTCTGTAAGTTCCCCCGTGTCAAAGCATCTGACGAAGTGGGATTTTCTCTCACGAAGCTCATGCAAAAAATAAATTTGCTAGTCTTTAAGGGTATGCCCACACGTCTCTTATTTTGAAATAACACTGGTTATTTTGAAATAAAAGAGGTTAGGTCCACATGACACATTCTTATTTCGAAATGACAGGCTCCATCATTTTGAAATAAGAGCTGTCATTTCAAAATAGCTTAAACCTCTTTTAAATCGAAATGGCTGTTATTTTGAAATAACGCTGTTCGGACATGTTATTTCAAAATAACCATTATTTCAAAATAACACTTTTGCCCTTCTCTTTCCCAGGGTGCCTTCCTTTTAGCCTATATTGGGTGGGAGCCTGGGCCAGGGGTGGGGGCATGTTGCCACACCTCCCATGGTGCCCCTCTCCTAAAGCGAAATAGCAGCTCCTGTGCTTGGACATGCTATTTTGCTTTGAGCTTTTCCCTTAATTTGAATTAACATTTTCTTAATTAGAATTAACTTATTTTGAAATAAGGACTTTATTTTGAAATAACTCATTTAGAAATAACTTATTTTGAAATAATGATGTATGTGTGGACATAGCCCAAGTGCCACAGGACTCCTTGTTTGTTTTACTGAACTAGACTAACACGGTTACCCCTTGCATCTTGGCAACATAAAAGATTAGACTCTGTATTTTTGCAGGGCCAGAACTGGCACCCAATGAACAAATCTCAAAGAACACATCCTAACTGAGTTTGGAGCAGGACTGACATACCTGTTTTGATTACTTCTTTGTGAACCAGCATATCATGTTAGTGATATTGCAGTGGCATACAGAGGATGGTGACTCTTTCCCATAGTTTCTTAGTCAGATGACTTGACTACCCATTTATGACAATTACATCGTACTGCCTGAATGCAGGAGCCCATTAAATGGTTAACTAGCACTAGAAGAGGACCCCTTTATGGCAGCCCTACTTAGACATGGTCTGGGACTGAAACAGAACACCTCCAAACTCTTAACCCACACACTGGCACTCCACAACATGTAGGTTACTGCTACATTTTGAGGTCATTACTAACATTCCTTATACTCACATACTGTCCAAAAGGGGTAAATTTTTACAGATGGCAAAATAATAGCTTGGAGACCAGGTGGATTTCAAAATATACACAACTTTAAACTCATCACTGCCTATCTATCTTCAGAACATGCTCCATTGCCAGTTGCTTCTCAGGGAAGCCAACTCCTTGAGGCAAGAAGTAGCTAAAGACACACCCAAAAGTTGCTAGAAGTTGCTAAATCAACATTTAACGTCTGTCCCTAATGCCACTACCAAAAGTGTCCATACATTGTCCTTAACGATATACCACTGTACACAGGCAAGTGTTTTACTAACATATACATTTCATGTTATAATTAATGGATTCACAAAATAGCTCAAAAACCTGCAAGATGAACAAATTTTTAATAACATACCTGTATCTTCATCCTGTTCATCTCCTATTTGTGTGCTTCATACTTGGTACTTGACTCTTGAATTTGCTCTTGCTGGGCTCCCTTTTCTTCCTGCTGTGAAAGGGCTGCTTTTCCTTGAACAAATAGGTTGTATTTGTCTTAATGAGTTTTGTTACCAACTCAGGAAGTTTAAAAGGGGGAGCCATGTTAGTCTAGTTCAGTGAAACAAACAAGGAGTCCTGTGGCACTTAAAGCTCATGCAATAAATTAATTTGTTGGTCCTTAAGTGCCACAGGACTCCTTATTTGTTTTGTGAGTCAGGAAGGTTCCTCAGACAATTTCAGTCCCTTTCTGACCTTTAGGATAGCATTTAATGTGTTAATGCCCATTCTATTCTGCAGTTTAGACTTCACAGTGTTCATCATGCTGAACAAACACTCATCCTCAGTTTTTGAATGGAGTAGTGAAAGCACCGCTATTGCTAGGGAGCAGAGGTTTGCACATGGATTCTGGTTTCCTGAATCACAGAATGTACAGACCCTCCCAGAAGGCAACAGCTTGAGAAGCTTTCTCCCACTTAGTGAAGAGTACAGGTCTCTATGGAGTCACAACTCTGTCTGTAGTGTCTAAATCAAATCCAAAGTTTTGGGCTAATTCAAGTATTTACTGTGCATTTTGTTTGCTTCCAGTACTTCTTCAGTGCTCAGTACTGAGATCATTTGCAAGGTTTTGACATTCACTGGCAGACATTACTAAAGCTCTTTGTTTAGCTGTACCATGAACTCAATGCATCTCTTTTGCAGCACATTTATGCTCTCTGCTGACACCTTTGACTCTCTGGCAGAGTCTTCAAAACTGAAACCCAAGTATGGAGTTGGATCCAGCAGATTTTTGATAGAGATGGTCAGAATGTTGATCCGTGCCACATTGGGCTCATAACTCTCTCGCATACAGACTACAGAAAGGCTGTCAGTATGTTGAGGAATCCAGTGGGGTCTGTATTCTTCCCCTCAAATACCTTGACTGCACACTGTACCTCCAAGAATAGACTTGAGGTAAATTAAAGTATGAGCTATCTGGCACATCACTTTACCTGGCAAAATGGATCTCTCTGCCAGGTATCAGCTGTCCTTTTTTCAAGAACATTTGAAATGTAGCTTCAATTCATTACACTGGTGTAGAATTCTGCTGATGGCTCAATCAATGGAGAGCCAACAAATGGGGCACATTTTTGCTATTTTCAGACATTCCTCTCAACAATTAATAGTTCCATATACCTGCTGGTATTCCTCTTGTTGACTTAGTGATAGCAAGAATCAGTTATAGGCCTGCCTGATAAGGAACTCAATGTTTCGAAAAGCATTTCTTTAGATACATAGGAAACTAGCTGTAAAGAGCGAGACACACACACCTGATTAGAACAATACTGTATCTCAAAAAGTCCTTTGTTCAGCCAAGTCATTATAGGTGCATTGTCAGTCACAACTCCCATAAAATTTTTTAGAGATAGTCCTGATTCTTCAGTTGCTTCAATGAGGGCAATTGCTGTGCCCCTAGTATCACAGACTGACATGGGGCAAGTTCTAGGAATGCCAACACAATCTGGCTCCTTTTCTCACTGAAATAATGTAAAACAATCCCCAATTACTTTGTCATACTTATGTCTGTTAATTCAGCTAGGATGAGGCTCTATTTTCTACTGCCTATGTTACTTAGGATTGCCTCTTTAAATTAGGTGCCACTACTTCCTTTGTGATTTCTGTAAATTTTGTACAAGATGGGTCATCTCAGAAGCAGTTTTTGAATCTGCAAGTGCTTTTTTGCATACATTCATCAGATGATCACAGGTCAAAACAGAACAATGCTCTGTAATAAACAATGAAAGTTTGCCCTGTTTTTCATGCCAATGCTGCCTTTGTTTGTTTGTTTGTTTGTTTGTTTGTTTGTTTGTTTGTTTGTTTGTTTTGTTTTGTTGATACGTTTGGGGTCAGTGGCATAGGCAGGGTGTCTAGTGCCCACCAGCACCCAGGGGCTAAACCCACATTTGTGCTCCCCCAGGTGCCCCACGCGTCTCCATGCTTTGCAAGGCCCCCACCCAGCACCCCCGGCAAGCCCCCTACAGTCACAATGCTACTGCTTGGAGTTGATAAAAAGCTGAGCCATCTGTACAAGTTTTGGAGTAAGTCTGCTTTTTAACATCACTAATCTTAGCCACGCTTTTGGTTTTACAGTAAGTGCTGAAGGCTTTTGAGGAATTACCTTTTGCAGATTTCAGCCAGCCCTTGAAGTGCTCCTGTGTCGGCTGTTCTTCCTAAAAATGCTGTATGTATGTTTTTTCTTTAAACGTGTTGTTAGACTGAGACAGTTAAGGAAGAAGGGGTTTCAAAAACAAACATCACACTGTACCATATGCTCTATCAGTCCTTGCATGATGCAAAACATGACAGCAGTTTTCATGCCTTGAAAAAGTTACATTGTACATTCTGCTGTACAGTTTGACCTATAAATATTTGGTAGGTCTGAAAATAATAAATGATGCTATGCTCTGGGGAGGGGTGTTGGGATGGATTGGATGGAGGTGGAGAGGTATGTATCTGTGAATGTGGTGGTGTGGCTTCTTTGCAGCAACAGCTCAGAATCTGGCTAATAGGGAAAGGTGGGGCATTTGAAACAAACAAGCCAAACTCCCCCACACACACATACACAAATTACAGCCCTGACTTCCCCAGGCTTTTCCTGCCGTAGGCTGCAGCTGGGCTGGGGCTAGGAATTAAGGAAGGACCATGTAACTCTGCTTGCAGCAGGCAACCTCTATCCCATCCTCTCCCTGGCTCCAAGAATGGGAAGCTCGCCACTGCCTTTACCAAGATGTATTTTCTTGTCTTCAAAGTTCCTTGTAGTTGGCTGAGCTAAGACAATAAGTGGCCAAGAAGTGACTGGCAGCAGTATTGCCTCAGGTGGGCTCATGCCCTCGCCATGGCGGGGGGGCTCAGTGGGCAGCAGGGTTTCATTCCACACTCCTGGATCATGTATTACTCCCCTTCCAGGGACACAAACAATAATGTTCAACAAAGTCAGAGGTGGTGGGCACTTTCCCCTCTTCCCCTTCCCCCCACACCATGGTTGGGCTCTAGAGAGGAGATGGAAGATGAAGAGGAAGATGATAAGCCAATGCAATTAGCCTAACAAAGGATGGTTGCAGTGGTACACCTTTACACTGGCACTGACACATCTACCCTTTCTTCCTTGCCAGCCTTGAAGGAGAAGCTTGGGAGTCCAGCTAAAGTCCAGTGAGGTCGTCCTACTGTTCAGGAAGGGAAGCATAGAGTGCACTGTTTTGTTTTTGGTTATTTTTTTTATTTGAGTGCTTAACAGATCAGTTAATTTAATTTTCTGTGAATTTTAGCTACTTCTTTCTCAGAATGTAGCTGTGAAAGTCACTAGATTTGTAGCTGGTCACGCTGAAATTTATTTTGTCACCAAGTAAATTAAAAAGTAGTCAGATTTAGCTACGAAGTTGCTAAGTTAGCAATACTGCTTAGCCTTGCTGAAACTTGGACAGAGCCATCCAAGGGGCACTGCCCAAAGAACATTCTTACTAAATTCTTAATTTTCTTTTCTCCTGGGCCAGAAGATTCAGATGTATGGCAGCTTCTGCTGCTGGCTGAAGGTACCAGTCAAGGCAATGACAATGTAGTGGCACATGGAATTATTTCTTTGTCCTCAACCATTTTAGTTTGTTTATTTACAGAAAGGTTAAATCTTAATTATGGGAAAGATGAAATCTTGCTGGTTATCGGAAGACCTGAGATGCAAAGCAGCAAGTAAACAAGAATGCCGTACAATGTCACTGTAATTATGCTCTGCTGTAGAGCATAGGTGAGTTGGCTTTGTCCTCCTCACTTTTCTTCTCTGCAGTTTCCCTACTAAGCTGCAGTTCAGGATCCAGCAGTATTTCTAGTTTCCATCTTCACTCTGAGATGGATTTAAAGGTGTCAAATGGGGAAAGAGTCACTGTGAAAGGGTGTGTGTGTGCACACATTGGCACCATAGTCTCGCTTGTTCTAAATTTCTACCAAATTTTACTAAGAAAGAAAGCTATGTGTCCTTGCATGTATGTTGTCTGACACAACATTTAGCTTTCATCTTTAAATTTTGCAGTTAGCCATTACAATGTACAGAGCTTGTCTCATTTAAAACATTAAAAAAAGCCTACCCAAGCTATCAAATATTCACATGGCGTGGGTGAGGAGATGAAAAAGAACTTGCTCCTGACAAACTCTTTGCTGTTCTCTCTATGCAGACGTTTCTTGGTCAGTGTCCACAGTGGGAGGGATTCTTAAGCTTTTGAATCATGCTACTCCTGTTGGGCAGAAAGCCTCTAAAAGACTCTTCCTTCTGGTGCCCCCAGTTGGCAGATGGTCTGTCTGAATATACCATCTGACAGCCATCTTACTTCCCCTCTGTATTCTCATTTCCCAGGCTATGGCAACTGGCCTTGAAGAATGTACCCTTCTCCAGCTGAACTGAAGTTAGAGCTAGCGCTCTTCATCTCACTGATTGAAATAATGGGCAGTAGCTGCTCTGCTGTCCTGTGCCAGTTGAGAATAACTCATCTGCTGGAGGGTGGAAAATAGGCCTGACCCTCAAGGAGGACATATGGCAGTGGCAGGTCCATGAATCCCATACAGGGCTGCCCCTTCAATATCCTAGTTTTTGCAATAGAATGCATTAGTGGTTGTGTTGCTGAAAAGTGGCAGTGATTTCTCATGCTAGTGATTTTCTTGGAGAAGTTGTAAAATTAGTGATGGATGTTTGGGAGAGAATTCCCTCCTTGCTTTCCATGCTGGGGACTGTTCTGTGGGGTAGACACAAGAGGAAGATGGTCTTTGAACGTGGTATCTAGCATTTACCTTAGGTGAATTCTGATTAGTTTCTCATCAATTATTCAGTCTTTTAGTACCTTGGATCTTTGGAGCACATGGTTCAGGAAGAGATTTGCTGCCGTTCAAGTGACTAGGGTTTGGTGGGGTTCTAGGGTGGGGAGCCAGAGTAAGAACTAGAGAAGTTACTTTTTATTTCTTTGCTTTTGCCTAAGATGCAACTTCTCTATGAATTTGGAGATCCATTTCTCTAGACAATTGTCAGACTGCCATTTTGGGTAGGAACTCCAGATACTGCCAACAACAAGGGTGATATTATTTCTTGTCTTTTCAGGTTCTGCACCAAACAAAATAAAGCTGCCCTTTCTAGGAGTTTCCAGTCATATGGCAAATGGTCCCATTCAGACAGAAGCAGACCATCCCTGCTCCGATGCTTTTTCACTTCCATCATCTATTACAGAATTTAGACTAAGCCAGTGGTTCGCAATCTGTGGTCCACAGACCCCCTGGGGTGGTGGTGCAGAGGTGCTGCAATGGGTCCGTGGACACTGCCCAGAGCTGGGCCCATTTAAAAGTTCTTGCCCTGCACAGCACAAAGACATGGGCTGCATAGGGTGGGAGAAGCCTGCAGCAGACCAGTTTGTATCTGCTGCTGCAGGTAAGTGTGGGAAGGGGGGGTGAATAGGGTTAGGGGGCTAATAGGCCTTGGGGTTGTGGGGCTGGTAGGGGCCCGGGGGGGACAGAAGGCTGTTTGGCTATGCCGCGGTGACTCTGCTCCCCAGCAGGGGCAGGGCCATGGGGCCATGGCCGCAGTGGGTCTGCTCCCTGGCAGGGGCTGGGGGCTATGGCGGTGGTGGCACCACTCACCAGTCAGTCCGGGGTCCCAGAGGTACTGCCAAAGTGGCAGGGGCTGGATTCCTCTGATGGAGGCCAGATTCTGCCAGTGGCACTGCTTCATCCTGTTTTTTCATGTTAAAAAGGGAGCTCCCAGCCTTGAAAAGGTTATGAACCACTGGACTAGGCCTTTAGAATAGATGGATGGTAGCCTAATCAGTTAACAAGGAGGTGAGAGTCAGTTACACTAGAGACACATTTCACCCCTAGACAATACCACTGAATTTATTGATAAAAATACCAATAAAAATTTTCATCCTTAAGATGGGAGAAACTCAGTATACATTTGGTAAAATAGTGTAGATGATTACAGACAAAAGGTCAGCCACGTTGCTGCTGACTGTGGTTGGGGCCCTTTAGCAACTAAATCTGTAAACTCACTAGTTAGATCATATAGCTCTGGAAATAATCATTGAAGTATAGGGTGGGAAGCAAGGGGCATCAAGAAGTTATCAAGTTCAGCCTCCAGTGCTGAGGCAAGACCAAGTAAACCCAGACCAAAGTTGTTTGATCAACCTGTTATTAAAACCCTCCAAAGACAGGGATTGCACAATCTCCCTTGGAAACCTAGTACAGACTTTAATTATCCATATAATTGGAAAGTTTTCCTAATATTTAAACTAAATCTCTTTTGCTGCAAACTGAGCCCATTACTTCTCCTACATTCAGTGGACAAGGAGACCAACTGATCATTGTCCTTTTCATAACAGCCCTTAACATATTTGATGACTTATCAAGTGCCTGCTCAGCCTTCTTTTCTCAAGACTACATATGATCAGTTTCTCTTTTTTAACCTTTCCTCCTAGGTCAGGTTTTTAAAACTTTTACGGTTTTTGCTGCTCCCTTCTGAGCCCCCTCTAGTTTATTTACCTCTTTCCTCAGGGATGGTACCCAGAACAATAAACTGAACTACACCTGAGGCCTCACCATGCTGAGTAGAGTGGAAGCCTACAGGGCTCGGTTAAGCCGGCTTAATAAAGTCTACTTTAAGATGGCTTAAGTAGACCTTATTAAGCCAGCTTAGCACGTCCACACTCAAAATCCAGGCGACCGCCCACATCCACACTGCCAGCTACTAGGTCGCCCTAGGAGTGGTGCACTGTGGGTAACTGGCCCAGAGTGCACCACAGCAGAGGTGCCCTTCTCTCCTGGACACTCCTTTACTACAGGAAGTGAGTGACCACACCACCCTCCATACTGTGTGTAGCAACAGCAAGCCCAGGGAGGTCAGGGAGCCTGACGTAGCCCAGCGATGTGCCAGCACAGCACCCCAAACCCTCTCTGTGTTGCCCAGACTCCTTCCACTCTGGAACAGGTGCGGCAGGGCAACTGCCAGTGCAAGGGCAGGTCGCAGCAGTTGTTAAGACTCAAACACTGGGAAACAGCACATAAAGGAAGGTGAAGTCAAATCATCTGTTATAATGGGGAAAAAAATTTATAGTCAGGATTTAATCCTGCTTTCACACAATCTAATCTAAAAGAAATAGCAACTTTCTGTCTTTCTTTCTCTTTCTTTCTTTCCATGTGCTGTTTTCCAGTGTTTGAATCTTAACAACTACTTTCATTTGCTGTTAGAGTGTGACCTGATCCTATGTCTTACATTCCCCTCCATTTATTTCCTACCATTCTGTAAACTCCTCAATCTTCAAACTGTCTGATGAAGTGGGATTTTTCTCCCATGAAAGTTCATCCAATAAATAAATTTGTTAGTCTTAAACAGTGCCTCCGGACCCCTGGTTTGTTTTACAACAATATCAGGGAGGCCCTTTGAGAAGGGGAGACACACAGGGTTGGGTGGAGAGGGGGAGAGATGGGCAAAGTTGGGCTGAGAAGGGCAAGGAGGGAGACACACAGGTTTGGGCAGAGAAGGGCAAGTGGGGAGAGACAGGGTTTGGGCAGAGAAGGGGGAGACACCCAGGGTCAGGTAGAGAAGGGCAAGGGGTGAATGATCTTTCCCTTTGACATATTCTTACAGGTGAAAATGGAGAGCTATAGAATAAAATCTTTGATACGAAGTTTAAATCAACATACTTTTGGCTAATGAACAACAGTTCTAAAAGTATAATGAATACTTAAGCTAAACATTTCTTGTGAGGCTCACACTCCTCAAAGATGACTCACTAAAACATAAGTGTGCGGGGGGGGAGACCTAAGTTGAGGCCAATTACAATGAATCATGTGATTTTTACAAACAATTTACTCAGTGGGAAAGTTCCTATCTTGCAACTACCAGTTTTTCATTGAGCCTTGTTTCATTTTTCTTTGCCACAGTAGGGGCAAACTTTTCCTTTTATTTAAACAGGTGCAACTCTGCTTTTGTAAATGAGGAGAATTTGGCCCCTGGAAAGGAAACAGATGATATTTTTCTGGAGCCCAGAAAAGGACTCAGTGCACTGATATGGAAGGAGGTGGGGAAGTAGTTTCTATATGCTGTGCAGCACCAGTATGCATGTAGACCACTGCCTGGAGACTAAATAGAAAGGCAAAAAGTAAACTAATTCAGATGGATAAACCCAGGATAGAATTAAAAGACTATAAGTGAACAGATGGCTTTTATTCACAGATTGCAGTGACATAGTGCCCCCACAGGAAGGGGTAGTTTGCCTCTCCATCAAAGTGAAATTTACAAGTTTTAAACCATTTCCAGGTGTACCACATGATCAGAAAGATCAAAATCAATTTGATGTACATGCAATACTCATTCAATTTGGCTAACTACAATTGCTTCACACCTGCACAACAGGGTTTTGATAAACGTTAATCACTTGTTTGGTCCAGTGACTACACAGCAGGGGTTTCAGTATGCTATAGTCATGGCAGAAATTAGCATACAGAATTTTCTCCACCAAAATTAATTGGATCCAGTTATATTGGATCTATTTAATTATTATTGACACAGGAATACAGCAGTCTAGAAATGTTAATTACAGCACCTAGCCCACATAAATTCCATAAGTGCCTGTATTGCCATTTACTAGCTAGCTTTTAGTGCTTAACACACCATCTTTACAAAATATTACAGTAAATATTTGTGCTGTTGGTGTTCTGTGCTCTTTATAGAAGAGACGTAAATCACAGTAGGAAAAAAATGAACAAATCAGCCAACAGAGCATCAAAAGTTCTATGTCTCAGTTTTATAGGTTTAGTGAGAGTAAAGGGAAGAAAAAATTCCACCAAAGTCTCTCCTTTTCTGCCCATTATCAAACCATACTACAGATCATCATCCTGTCCTTCCCCTAGTAAGCATTACCCCAAATATTTTTTCTTATCAGGAACACTGCCCACTTTCTTTTTGGATTTACATTGTACGATTTGCAAAACGTATTCCAGTTTAGAGGCATGTAACATTAGAGCTCCGTGAAAGAATTTTGACCGAAAATGTTTTGGTGAAAAATAAAGATTTGGTGACACTGCAACACATAGTGAATTCATGTAAAATGTTGCTACATTGGTTCAGCTGGAAAATAAAACCTATAAAATTCTGAAAAAAAATTAAATATTTGGTTTCAGCATTTTCAAAAGAAAATGTTTCAATTTTTTCATTTCAAAATTATTTGTTTAAAAATTTACTTTGATTTTATTTAGTATTCTAAAAATGTTAAATGTTCAAAAGCAATTAAAATTTTTGTTATGAGTTAAACTAAATATTTTGCTTGACCCACAACTTTTTTTTTTTTTCATTTCTTAGAACTGACAGAAAACTGAAAAATTGGCTGTTTGCACAGTTCTGTTCAGCACAGCTCCTACTGGTCTGGCAGCAAGTGTGAAGGACTGACTCCCTTTTGACTCTTGTCAAAAAGTAACTACTGGGGAGTAAAAGAAAAATTGGAATTTTAATCTATAAATGGTGCCTCTGCTTTTGATTCAGCAGTCTGCAACTGCCGAATCAATTAATGTATCATAAAATTGGAAGGGAGAAGCACCTAACAAATAGCAAAAGTTTTCACATCAAAAACTTGAGTGGTCACATCAGTTTCCTAGTTTAACATGCCATATTGCTAGGAATAGGAGTATGAAGGAAGACCATTAAAATTTCAAGAATTATTGATTACTCTTACACTTTACTGAAATGAATGAAAATAGGCCAACAGTTGCTAAAAATACAGGAATAAGAGTTAAAATACGGACACAAGAACTAATATCTGACTATTAATTGTCCAAGGAAGGACTAGATATTATGGTGATAAGCACACTATGGCTATGTCTACACTACAAAAGCTAAGTCAACTTTATTAAGTTGACTTAATAAAGTCTACTTAAAGTCAACTTAATAAAGTTGACTTAGTGAGTCCACCCTTCTCTTAAGTCAGCTTAACAAACCTGGTTATGTCAGCTTAAGAAAGTGTCCTAATACAAATGTGTTTGCCTATGTCAACTTTACTAACTCAACTTAAGCAGGCACATGTTGTTACATAGGGCTTCCTAAGTCAACTTAGATGGCCACATTGCATTAGGTTGACTTAATAAAGTCAACTTAATGCCTAAGTTGTCTTAAAGAATGAGGGTTATTAAGTCAACTTAACGAACTCCAAATGTAGCCAGGGCTATGCTTAAGTCATCTTAAGCCTCCTTTAGTCAACTTAAGCCCATAGTGTAGACATATTCTATGAGAACTTGTATAGCTATACCATTTCAAATTGATGTAGCTGAGATGCAGAAACATTTACAAGTAGAAATGGGCCAAACTAAGAGCCATTTATTCAACATTTTCCCCTAACCTTGGGGGGGACTGAATATAAAGGGACTATGATGCTAATATATGTACCTCTGGTAAACTAGTCTGTAGCTGTTGAGCTCAGCCTCATGCAGAAGTTAGGTTAGGGGGCAAAAGCTGTATAATTCAGAAACATCCACTCAGCAACATATAGCCAAAACTTAAAGCTATGTCTATAAGGGTATAACTGTCAATTCTAGTGAGAGAAGACAGGGATGACAAAACTGTGGTTTCACATAGTGCATCCCTTCCACTGAAACTTTCTCTCTCTGTGCCCAAGAAGTGGCTATTTCCTAGGCAGAGTAAGCCCTGTATGGAATATAGAGTGTCAAATATCTTTTTACCAAGACAGACCCATTTTTAGGGAAATTTCAATACCACAGCCAGTGTGAAGTTTGTTTTATCTAGTTTCAATATTCTTGACAAGTCGGTCAACCACGGCATGTCCATCAACTTATAAGTCCTTTAAATTTCTATCATAATAAAAACAGGCATCCCTAACACACATCATATATCTAGCTGTTTAAGTGAAGCCTGTCTTGAACATCTACAGGCTACCATGTAGATGTTATTGTTTCAAGGAAAGGATATTTAAATGTCTTGGATACAAAGAAAGTCAATGCCTCTAAATTTCTTTACTAAAGTTAGTGCAATAGCTATTTAAGGGGCAACTTGTACAGTTAAGTGCTTGTCTTCACTAAAACGACATTGTATTCTCTGGAAAAAAAAAGTCTATATTTTCATCTGAGGCAGTTATCTTAATGTAAACTCCAGGTGGAGAGCAGACAGAGGTAGTGTTTACCTCCATGTAGCTAACTGAGGTCAAGCCCAAGTGGACAGTATATGGTTGACCTCAGCTAGCTACATCATAGTAAAAACTACATGTGCCTCATCACCACTGGGATTTTACATCAAGATAACTAATTTGACGCAAACCCCTCCCCACAGTCTACTCCCATTTTGCAATGGAAACAAAAATTTTGGTTATTGACATTAAAATGCAACTTTGAAGAGAGCTATCTAGCACAACGCTGACCATCACTTCAGTCAACATAGATGGGATAACTGAGTTCATCATCATGTTAGCTACTTTTGAAAACCTACTGAAGTGAAGGTCGAATCATGATCAATTAATACTATACTTAACAGGGTTTGTCCTTGTCTCCACTCACTGAAAAGTCTTGGTCAGCATAGTTTTATGTAACTTGACTCTTCAGAGTTGTGTTCTAATGACATTTCATAGAGAAGAAAAGCCTCAGGAGACAACTGTTAATATGAGACAGTGCACAGCTGCTCCATCTCAGGAAGGACTCATGGAAGTATTGGTGAAATTTTGACGCCCTTACAGTAAATGGAAAAACTCCCTTTGACTTCAATGGGGCTAGAATTTCACCCACAGTCTTGTGGAGGCATCAAACTTCCCAAAGGTCTGCAGTGTTTGTATTTATATAGCATATACAATTTGATTAGATATGGGAATGTGTATTATGATTTGATATTATAGGGCTTTCCACATTCCAGAGATATACTCAAAGCCCTGTATGTTGTTTCAGTTTTTGTTTGGTCTTTGTACTGATTCACAATATTAATCTCCATATGACTTTTTCTGAATTCAAGAAAATATAAGAAAAACAAAGCTTTGTACATAAACAAGGAAACACAAGCAGTGTGTAAGCACAACAAGAGGATGGGATACAGAATAAAACAGAATATCTGGGAACGGGATGGTGAGCTGCTGTACTGGAGAAAAAGGAGATCAAGTCTTTAGTTTTGTTAGAGTATTCTGCATAGTTTGGAAAAAAATCCTGTAGTTGTCATTCTCAAAGGGGAACATTTTTTTTCTAAATGTTAATTTTTTCATGCCAAAAGCACCCCTAATTTTGTTGAATTCTGGAATTTTATTTCTATGATGGAGAAAATAGATCATGCCATTCTGATACTCCCATTCATAGTTATTTTAGGAAGGACAAAAAGATTATTTTACCATTATTTTTACATAGAGGTTTCTACAACCCCATCTTTTCTAGTAGGTTTTCTTCCCTCCTTCCATCTCCTTTGTGTCTTCCCCTCCTCCTTACCTTTGTAGTTTAGTACCAGACTTCAAGATGAAACTGACCAGCTTTAGCAAGTTCTACTTTCCTACTTAACACCATTCTATCCTCCATACTAGTAGCAGAGTAAAATTTACTAAAGCCAGAGGAAAGATGAGTGAGGCCCAGTGAAGAGCTATGTGCAGCTCGAAAGCTGGCCTCTTTGATCAACAGAAGCTGCTTTTGCAAAAGATATTACGTCACCTTGTCTTCAGCTTTAGTAAAAAAAGAAAGCCCTAGTCTACACTTGAAGGGTTTTTCAGTGGCAGCCAACCAGCAGATACGCAAGACATGTAAAATGCCTTGCATATCTGCTGATGACTTTCTAAGCTGCCAGGACACACTGCTGAAAGCTGACTACAAATGGCTTGTGGTCAGCTTTCAGCTGTGTCTGTTAGGGGGCAGGACTTCTGGCGTGCTGCAGAGAGTTCATACTAGCTGCTAATCATGCGTGGAATGTTGGGCTGATGGTGGTGATTTTGCCACCGTCAGTGAAGATATACCTGAAGTTTTTTAATTTAAAAAGAAAAGAGGTTCTTCTATACAAGCACAAGAACTAAGCAGGGAAAAACTACAGTGTCTACAAGGTGTATTGGTCAGGATACCACACTCTCCCAGGTCCTACATTACAAACCTCTCTTAGACTCTTCCCAAGTCTCCAGTTACTCATTCATCTGCTAGAGTCTAGACTACTGAACTCTTTTCCCTTCCTGCATTTCTCTAGTAGTTCTCATTTGCTGCAGCCCAGCCAAGTAAAATTGACTGATTTAGTAATGTTGTGACCATGTAGTCTTCAGGTTGTGAGAGAGAAATGGTGACAAGCATATCCCAAATGATGAGAAACTCCTTAAAGTAGACACAAACATGCTCAAGAGAGCGACATGATTAAGCTTCCCCCTCGCCTTTTTACTTGAAGTGAGCGTATCAGGAGTAACATGCCCTTCCTCATCGTACTTATACTGTGTGTATATTCACACAGCACAGACTACATTCTTCAGATTCTGGTAGGAAGAATGTTTTTGTGGTTAAGACACTGGATCAGCCTTCAGGGGCAGCTGTGTTCTGTGCCTGGCTCTGCAGTAGACTTCAATTTGAGGTTGGCCAAGTCACAGAAGTCTGGATCCACAAAGGCTATGTCTACATCTAAAATTCTTAGTTTGGATTTGCTTAATCCAAACTAAGTAGTTCAAAAGTTAGTTCGAATTGAGCATGCTTTTTTAGTTCAAACTAACTTTTAGTTTGACCTAGCCACACTTTTTTTAGTTCAAACTAACTTTTAAAAAAGCACTGCTAGTTCAAACTAAAAGTTCAAAGTAAAAAACTGCACTTAGTTCAAACTAACCTGCTAGTTCAAACTTATTTAGTTTGAACTAACATGACTACATCATACTAGTTCAAACTAAATTTTGAAATAGGTTCTAACTAAACAGTTAGTTTAGACCAGGCGTGGCCAAACTGCGGCTCCTGAGCCACATGCAACTCTTCCAAGAAAAATTGCAGCTCCCCAAAGAGCACAGCAGGAAAAGGTGCCATGATGGGATACAGGGGCAAGAACTGTGCAATGGCTGGGGACTGCAGAGAGGTGACGGCATGGTAAGAGCCGGCAGGGAAGTAGGGGATGGTTACTGCTGGCAGGGAAAGGCAGCATGTTGAGAGCCGCAGCGTGGTGAGAGCCGACAGGGAAAAGCAGCATGTTCAGGGACTGCAGGAAAGGGGAGCATGATCAGAGCTGGCAGGGAAAAGCAGCATGGTCAGGGACTGCAGGGAAGGGGCAGCCTGGTGAGAGCCAGTAGGGAAAAGCAGTGTGATGAGAGCCCACAGAGAAGTGGGGGATGGGCACTGCCAGCAGGAAAAGGCAGCATGGTTAGAGACTGCAGGGAAGGGCAGCATGATCAGAACTGGTAGGGAAGGGGAAGCGTGGTCAGGCCCGCCAGGGAAGGGCAGCATGGTCAGGGTCAGGGTGAGCAGAAGTGTGGCACGGTCAGGGAGAGCAGAGAAGGAGCAGCATGGTAAGAGACTGCAGGGAAGTGGCAACAGGGGTGGGGGAGGGAAGTGCAGCATGGTTGGAGAAGCCCTGGCATGTTTAGATTTTCTCATAGGGCCTAATGCAGCTTACTCGTTGTTAAAATAAAATTGTATTTTACAAGTCCTAAACATGATGTGGAATACTGAGAAATGAAAATACAAAGCAGAAAAGTTTAAAACTGAATATAGATTACTTTCAATTTTTGGCACAACTTACTGCTGTGAAGCATTGTATTCCACAATGACATTCAAAACATTGTGCAGTACTTAGAGATCAGCATCTGAAAGAGCTTTTACCTACTGCATTAACAAATTACTGCCTAGATTTTAAAAAAACTTGCCACAAGCCTTCAGTGTTCTACATCTAGTTTTCATGGTAACCTTAAGTAGAATCTGACGTTAGTAGGATCAATATTTGTCCTGTTTTTACAATAAAGTTAAAGTACGCAATGAATTTTAAGCTTAGTAATTTTGGAGTAGGTAAAAATATGTGGTTATATGCCTCAGTGTGGCTCATGAAGGTTTAATAATTGACTTGTGCAGCTTTTGAGTTCCATAAGTTTGGCCACCTCTGGTTTAGACTAACCAGCCAAACTAACTAGTTCGAACTAAACTGTGGCTAGTTTGAAAACTAAAAATTTAGACTCAGCACAGTGGATGTGGTGGCAGTAGGGAAGTTGGAACGCAGATACACAAGTTACTTTAAATAACTTGCATATCAGTATTCAACTGCCACTGAAAAGGGCATGCAGTTAGACCTTCCCCATGTTAGGACTCTACAGCAATCCTTTTCTGAGTTAAGTGGCTTAGGGCTTGTCTACACTGGTGGTGGGACTGTAATTCAATCTTAGGCTGTCAAAATACAGAAGGTGAAGACGAATGATCACAGTGAATTGCTTACTCAAGGTCTCGCATCCCCCCTGCTCATATTACCTCCTGAAATTCATTACGCTGTGGATAGTAGTTGCAGAAGCTTGTGGGAAGGCAATCGTTCTCTGCTCACTTTCCTTCCCCTCTTCTCCAAAGGGGAAAAAAAGCAGGAAAAGCCTTCTTTGCTGTTTCTCTGCCACAGGCACAAGAGAGAAGCACTGTACTGCATGCAAAGAGAGGAATTAATTGAAAACGCCTCGGGGCTGCAGGTAGGGGAGAAGCTATGTTACTAGGATGAAGCAGACTGAAGAAACTGGAAAAGCAAGATTAGAGCTATTCTCTGACTACACAGATCTAAATTTGAATTGCAGATTTTAACCTCTGTCCTACACCTCTTGCAGAGGCAGTGTTAGCAGGTTGAATTACAGGGGTTTTTTTCCCCCACATTTACTGCTCTGACACTAGTGTTCGATGCAAGAAATGATGGAGGAGGAGGTTTCTTAATTTCTCCTTTTGAAGCTTTTCCATTTATGATAAATGCTTACATTTCTCTCACTCTAGATAGAGTGAGAATGACTCTATAGCCCGGTAGTTAGAGCACTTCCCTAGGAGATGGGAGTCCTAGGGTCTTGTTCCCTGTAGAAATATACTTGTAGACAGTTGTGATTAAGAGACACTCCCTAGTATGGGACAATGTTGTGTGAATTGGGAAATGTGCCCTATAGGAGACCAAACATGGCTGCTCCCAGCTACGCCATTGGGAATCACTCCTGTCTGTATTATTAAAGTTTTATTCCTTGCTCATTCAATAGTGTGGTCTTTAATGAACTCTCAAGATCATTACATCCCCCTGCTCCAATCTTCTTTATCCAAAGCTTTATACAAAGCTTCAACAAGTGGGACTGAGGGAGCTCTGCATCAGAATATTCCACAGCCCTGTGGTTAGTGCACTCTCCTAAGCAGTATGGGACCCCTGTTCAAATCCTTTCTTCCTCTGAGGCAGAGAGGGGAATTAAAACAGTGTCTCTCACAGCCTGAGGAAGTACTCTCATCACTAAATTAAATGTTATTAGGGAGGCACAATCAGCTCTGCCTCCAGATTTTGACTGGGGTTTTAACTTGCAAGTGTGTTCAGGACACACCTGTTGGACTGCGCTCTACATGCAAGACAGGCATTTCCTCACCTACTTTCCCTTGTTTGAGGATCATGCTGGGGCTCAAATTAGATGCCTAGGCATGAGGCAAAAGTGTTCATACCAGTGCAGAAATTTATGTGCCTCAAGAATTTTTACAGCAGAAGTTTAGGTGCTGAGTGAGTTTAGGTGCTTACAGGCTTAGGCAGCAACTGGGATTTTGTGGAAATTAGGATGCCTAAACTGGGACTAGGCACCTAAAGTAGGGGGTTCATACGCCAAAGTCCCTTTATGGACCTGAGCCTCAATCGCTCCATAACAATTCTCCTCCACCCCACTGTGGAAATGGGGCTAGAGATACTACCCTACCTCACAGAGTTTTTTGAAAAGAACTGTAAGGTAGTTGGATTTTACAGTGACAAAAGAATATCAATGGCATTTGATATAGTCACTGCAGTTTTCTTTCAAATTCTACTAGCCATCATCTGAAGGCTGCTGTTTGTCCCTAACAGAAAATGGATCAGCATTTGGAACAGCTGTTCTGGTTTGTCAATCTTGTATTCCAAGAACTAAATATTGAATATAAATCTTATTAACACCATTAGCATTTTTGTTTTACAATTATTAGTGAAGCTTGTCTCCTGATATACATTAAAAGTGAATGCTCAGTGAGCAATAGAAACCTTCTGATAGATAGGGAAACACAGACCAGTGTGATCTCCATGTGCCCTGTGGTAAATCCTGGAAGAGCTCAGAGCTGGCAAGTACAGTACTGTAGCAATTAGATTATTGGAACAGGATCAACTCCATCCCAGCATTATAAAGGAGGATCCTTCCTTGCTGATATACTAGAGAATATGCTTAATGAAGCAGATGCTGAAAGGTGAAGGGAGTATTGGAAATGAATATAGAGAAAATGTAATCATCAGACACAAAATTGGCAGCATAGAAAACTGAGTGATTAGACAGGGGGAAGAGTGTGGCTGAGTGTCTCCTCTGGCCACCTGGTGAGAACAGAGAGGGAGCACAAGGAAGTCGTGAAATGAAAAGCATGGGCAGAATGGAGGTTATGTGGAAGCCTAATTCAAAAAGTAAAACATGTATTGAACCAACCATGCCAACATTATACAAATAGTTGGCTGGAAGGTGAAGGGAGAGAAACTCCCTGAACCTCCAAATTCTGCAAAGCAGCACAAAGACATGGAATCAGAAGGGGATAAAAGACAAGGAAGGAAAGAAAAAAGGATGACAAACAAGACAGAAGAAAATGAGTCAGTTTTCCCTACTTCCTTCTGCTTCTCTCTCTGCTTTACAATTTCCCCCTTCCTCCCTTCTTCTTTTTTCAGTCTTGTCTTTGCTTTCTTCTTCTGTTGCTTTATTCTCTCTGTCTTCTCTATTGTTTCTCTATTCCTCTTCCATTATAGTTGCCTCCCCTCTTCCTCTGTTTGCCTTTCCCTGATTTCACTACTTGTGTAACCCTTCTGCCATGGTGAGATGGCAGAGCAAGGGCTGGGTTCTATATTTAGGGGTTCCAAATAATGTTAGACCACCAACCGGCTCGAGCCTCCACCCAGTTTCCTTGGAAATCTTGCTCAGTTCCCTGGGCACCCTGAAGGGGTAATGCTTCCCCACTCACAAGCACGAGTCTGAGTGTAGTATACAGGACTTTTAGTAGTAGTATTATTAAAGAATGTATAGACACAATAGCAAAACCAGCACCGATCTGGAGAATTGGTGCAGGACAGGATTCCCACCAAAACCCAATACAGCACTAACTCCATCCCACTATATGTAGAGAATGTCCCTCAAGCCAGCTGTCTGTTGGTGCTCCCCACTGGTCGCTCTTCAGTGGCTTCAGCTCTGAGAGAGGGTCTCAGCCCTCAGTGATTTCGCTCTTAACCTCAGGACACTGCAAACAGCTCCTTTGACCAAACTGACAAAAGAAAGGCTTCATAAGAAGCCAACCATTTAAGTCTATCCTTTAACAGTGGGGCAGGGGTGAGGCAATGCCTCAGGCATAGCTCTTTAACAGAGCTGATGCTAACCCCTACCCCTCTCTTCCTTTACCAAGCTGAAAACACAGGTCACTTAGTCTTTCCAGTTCTTTGTTGCTGAGGGTTACTTTAGCACCAAATAGACTAAACAAAGTTTACTCAATCAAAGGACAGCATATTATGAAAAAGACAATATTTCATTCCCCTTCTCAGTTAAAATACATGTATTGACAGAGTTGTGATCAAATCAACCCAAATACAATTTACCATCATGCCTTGTACCCACACAGTGAGACTATGCTAATACCTAATTGTGCTCATGCAAATACAAAGCCCATGCAGATTAGTTGCCCGCCCTTTTTGGCTGTTAGGCACAAGCAGTGCCCAGCCTCCAGACTTGCCTTACATCCTCTCCCAAGCTGAGAATTTGCCATCCTGGCAAATCATGCTTCAGATTATAACATCCATATGGGCTCTCACCACAGGGTCTGGGGAAGCCTACAGTGGCTGCCTCAAGTCTGCATGCAAGGTGTGTTACTTCCACAGTATTTACCCCAGGTGCATCATAAGTCAACCTGTTGACTAGTTTTATAATTCTGTCACACCTACTGAGCATGGGTTCCCTGAGAATTGTATGAGCTTCCTCTTGTGCCAAGACTGGTGAGAGCTCCTTGTCACATCTATCGTCTATCGGCCCCGGGCCTCGCATTTCTTGTTCCACTTCTGGCAGATTCTCACCGTCAGAGAGTGCTGGAGGAGTCAGCGCAGTACCCTGTCCTGGTGCTGTTGTCTGCATGGGCGTCTCAGCAGCAGGTCTGAATGCTTCAGCCATAGAATCCAGAACTGAGGTGTTGGAACTCTTGCCAAGTTCCTTGAAGTGGGCCTGGGGTCTGATCTGCATCCTGGAGTGTACTATAGGGGCATTCTCAAGTTTCCTATATACAAAGCGAATGGATTATCAGGATGTCTAGGTTTGGATCTTCGGCACATTGTCTGCAATACTTGGCAAGAACTCTGATGTGACTGGAGTTGATCCATATTAGGACAAATGCCTTTAGAATCCCTCTTGGGTCAGGGTATATTAAAGCAGCAGTGTCCACCTTTTCTTTTACCCTAGCAACTTCCTTTGGAAATTCTAAAGGCACTATGACATATTCCTTATATGGTTACTTATCCATGCTGAGACCACCCAAGCCAACCCCAGTCAGGGGCTGTATAAGTAGGTATGCAAGCTTCTCTTGGTAGAATGCCTGAAATATAATGGTCATTTGGGAACCAGTATCCAAAATTGCCCTGCATTCTTTCCCTTCAGTCCTCACCATGACCTCTGCTCAAGGTCCAGGTGGGACCCCAATTCAACAGTCCATTCCAGTGGAGACTTCGGATCCTGAGGGCCTGGATGGCTCCCTTCCCATCTGCTTCCCCACTTTTTCTCAAGCAGTCTGCTGCTTTTGATATAATAATACAGGATTTCCTTCATTTCGACATCTTGTGGCAATGTGTCCCTCCTGCCCACATTGGTAGCAGAAAAATGGTTGTTGTCTTGTGGCGCCTGTGTTTCTATCTGTGGTCTTCTGGACCACGGTGACTGACGCCTCCATGTGCTCACAAGTTCCTGCTGACCAGCAAGTGCTCCACAGTTCAGCCACCCCCTCTGTCAGAACCTTTACGTGTCGAGCCAGTTCCTCTTTACTATTGACCATCAATGCCCTAAATGGTCTGCCAGATGCTGCATCTGTGGACTTACAGGGCTGATTTTCTTCATCATTGTGGGTAGCCTCCTTCTTCTCCTCCTCTTGGATCTCTTTAATTAGCTGAGAATAGTCTGGCAGGCTTTTCAAGTGTTCAGTCAGCCAAAGGTGAAGTGGCATGAGGTCCTGGTATTGAACTCCTTGCTCTACCTAAGCCAGTCTAGTCTGGTCCATTTTCTCAGCAGTCACAGCTCCACTCAAGACAGCTTTCTGTAATAGCTTTTCCAGTCTCTGGACACAGTCAGCTGCCTTTTCATCCTTTTGCTGTTGGGTGCTAAGCAGTTTGCAACAGACATCCTCTGCACTCTCATTTCTTCCAAAAGCATTGGTAAGGGCCTCTAAGCAGTCTTTCACACTGATCCCAGGGTTAGGCGCTTCAGGGTGCAGATCACATCTAGCGCTGGGCCCCAGAGGCTCTCTATCAAGCATCTTCACTTCTCAACATCAGGCATGGCCCACTCTTATAGCATTTCTGTGGTGGTTCCAACCAGGGTTCAAATCCTTCGCCCCAGGCATTAGGGTGGAACTTTCAGAGAATACCCTTAGTTTACAGTAGGTGCCAGAGTCACGGTGGGGTTGCATAGCCTTGTCCAATACTTTCTCTAAGACCCTCTCCCACACCCCTGACGAAGAGGCAGTCTCCTGGTTTGGGGTCATTGGGCTAAGGCCCAACAGAGCTGGCATATCAGCCACAGCCTTTCCTTCCTTTTCCAGAAAAACAGTCATCTTTTTCAGGAACCCTGTCTCTGAGGTTGGGGCCTTAGGGGACTCACCCCCCCCCACTGTTACTATCTTCCATATATTGACAGTGATTTTTAACTCTTTTGGCACTGACAAGGATTCCACAGGCTGCTTCAATTCACAAAGTATGTCATAGGTCCCCTTGTCCCTCTGAAATACCTGCCCACACATTCTGCATTTAGCTATGTGTGTCTCTAAGGTGCGCTCAATGAACCTTCATCAAATCCCTCAGGTATCCCTTGCACCAGGACGCAGTTTTTAGGGTTAATATTCATTTCCTTACACCACTCTTCTAATAGCTGTGAGGCCATTATGCAAGTTTTCTTAGCTTCAATACAACAAAATTGATCGTCCCCCACTTGTGGGATCACTTAGGCGTGCTTGCAAGGGGTACTAACCCAGGGATCCCAGACGAGCCCCCAAAATGTAACCCTTCTGCCCAGGGCTGGCTCAAGGGGTTGTGGTGCCCCAAGCCAAATTTTGATTGGGCGTCGCCTCACCCCCAGTCTCATTCATGGAGGTTGAAAACAGTTTTCCAACGTGCATAAATCCCCAGCGTTTGCCTGCAGAGATATTTAAAGTGCACTCTGCCTACATGACTTAAGCCGGAGGTTGACTAACAGTGCCTGAGCTGCTAGGAAAGAGTTGAAGAGGTGGGACCCACCCTGATCTTCAGGGGGGGCTAGGCACCCCTAAGAACTGTCATGTGAAGCCATGTCTTTCTCTTGCCTCATAGTAGACCCAGCCCTGCTTCTGCCAGGGCGAGATAGCAAAGCAAGGGCTGGGTTGAAAAAAGAAAAAGAACAAAGAAAACAACAACAAAACACAGTATATTTTCTTAAGTGTTGCTAATACTGTCTTGCCCCTGGTCTGCCACTTCCCACACCCACATTGCAGTGCTGTGGTTTATGGCTGACATAGTTCTCAGTAAGTCTCAGTGTAATGGGGTGATCATATCTAGAGATCCCGGGGTGTTATAAAAATAAGTAGCATGGCACTGAACTCCAAAGGTAAGTGGTACCAAAATGGGAAAATGCCATATTGTGCTACTCCATGTGGTAGGTAGGAAAATAGAAACTGGGGGGGAAGCCTAGAAGAGATGACAGTAACCAGTCATCAGGAGCAGAAGAGAAAGATCCAACAAATGCTAGATCAACATCTTTTCAACAAAGAGAAGAAGGAAGTTCTTGCTATAATTTTTGCAAGATAAAAGGCTCTTGACCAGATGTGGTGTTTCCTTGAGCTCTGAAACACTGAATGTATTTTTATGAAAGAAGTAGATAGACCATGTTTTCTTCTACTATATACGATCTAAACAAGAAAGAATCCTTCCCCCCAGTTGTCTTGTGCTGAGATAGTGCCCTGTCCTGTAGCAGTAGAGAAAGGAAGGACCCATTAAATATCATATCCTAACAATGCATCCTCTAAGAGTCTTGGGAGTAAATAGGTTAGACTAGCTGACATAAGATACACTATAACCCCACCAGAGATTTTCTGGATTCCAATTAATCAGGCCTGGATGAAACACAGCAGTGGATTTTTAAAAGGAGGCTATTTCCATGCTAACATAGAAGACCTGCGCCTTGCACTTTATGTAATCATTCACACCTGTACTGATTGTAAAATGCTGCCAGATTAGCAGCACAGCACTTTTCATGCATTTTGCAGAGGTGTAAATTGCTATACATATTTAAAAGCAACATGTTTTAATCCTAAACATTTGTGAGAGATTTAAAATTCTTGTTCAGATCCCTCACTGAACAATTTTCCTCTTCCCCAAGAAGTCCTCTATGGTGCTTTTGTAAAAAATACAACCACCAACATAATTGTTTAGTTCCATCCTGGGACCTGATTCTTCAGTTTTTACTCAAAGAGCTGCTGTTTAAAGTTAATGGCAATCTTGCCAGCAGAAGAACTATGGGACTGCACTAAGGTGACCAGATGTCCTGATTTTAAAGGGACAGTCCCGATATTCAGGACTTTGTCTTACACAGGTTCCTGTTACCCCCCCAACACACTTCCAGTTTTCCATACTTGCTATCTAGTTACCCCAGACTGTGCCCAGATTCTCTTTGCCTAGTTCTTGGAATAAGGCTGGTTTGCTTTAGCAGTGATGCACACTTGGCTTGAGGGGATTCATAATTTAACCTCCTAAAAGCATGGCTCATCATGATTCATGTTATCTGACTAAAGGAATCTGCATTCTCTAATCTTGTCCGTTATCAATATGAGGGGATGCAGTGGGATATGTATGGCTGTATGAAGCAAAATGGGTTATGAATTTGACAATTACCAATTATGCTACATCACACAGCTCAGAGCACTGGCACAAAGGTAAACCACCAGCCAGATTTTTCAGCTTAAATGGCTTTACATTCAAACAAGCAAATTAACCATAAAATAAAGGGGGGGGGAATATTCGAAGAAAGAATAAACTGCAGATAATAAGCACCAATCTGGTGTTGAACGCAGCCCAAGATACCAATTGTTTTAAGTCACGACAAAGACAGCTGAATGCTCATCTTGTGGATATAGAGCATGGATGATTGCTTGCCATGAGTATCTTCTCTCACAAATAACAGTTTTTTCGCTCTTAATTTTCTGCTAAATTGGAAGCTAACTGCTTCCCACATTGTCATCAGAACACCTGCAGCTGCGCACCATTTCTTTTAGGTAAAACAGCACTCCACTTCCTTCAGCTCATCATTATGCTTATGTCTTCCTTTCATTGCGCTGCTGCACTAATGATTCAGGCAGGCTGGTCAGTCATTAAGTGACAAGCAAATGATACCGTATGCAACGTGTGACTAATCGGTCTGAACAAATGAAATCACAGACTTGCTTTTCCCATCATTCATTTCACAAACAGTAGCAATGTGGTGCACAGCAGGTAGTTGAGTTAAAACCAGCATTGTAAAACAAATTTTGTGCAGCCGTTTAAGTACATTCTGATGGTCTGATGCTTCAGCTAGTAGACAGTGCCCGATGGAATTAAGGAAGTTTTGGGCAGAAGGAAACAGGGAGGAGAAGAAATCCTCAGTATGAGTATTATGGTAATTGAGGTTTTAGTATCTTATAGGTAAGTTTTTCATTTGTATGGATCTCAGAAATGACTATAGCATTAGCAAGCCCAAAACATTCAGAACAAACGCAGAGTTCACTAGGAAAGAAGGCGCAACACATTAATCCCAAGGTCCCCAAAAATGCATATTTAATATAGAAGTATAAAAATAAATTTGGTAAGTCAAATTATTGCAGACATTTACTGGGTGTTCCAATCTAAGATGGAAAACTCAGTGGTTGAGTCTGCTTTATTTGTACACCCAAACCCCTCATCCACTGATTTTAACAGTGTTTTTTCCTAGCAAATAAAGCCAAATAATAGTGTTAAAAATAATAAAATCAGTAGTTCATATCCACTGACATCAGAGTTTCATGAAATAATACCATAATTATTAGAGGCACTGTTTATCCAAATCATGTTCTAATTGGTCAGCTAGACAGTGGTCCACATCCACTGTGTTGGGACACACTACTGTGTTGCCACACAGCGGTAAGTGTGTTGCAAAGAACCAGGGAGATAGCTGGATTCAGCCTGGTGGGGTGGAGCTGGTGTGTCCTTGGCAGTGTGTCATGACCCATAAAAGGTGGAGAACCACTGAACTAGACTGTGTTGGTGATGTCACGATCATACCCAGTTGAGACCTCATGGCCAAGGAGATCAAGAGAATTTTGGAGCTCATTATGTTAGAGAGAGTTCTAATGGATATTTTTGAAGCAGGGGAGTAGGGAGATCCCTAACCTATTTAATATTTGTATCAGTTACCTGGAAGAAAAGATCAGATCATCCCTGGTAGAGTCTGTAGAGGTCATCAAGACTGGGGAAGTGGTAAATAAGGACAGCTCAAAGAAGGGTAATGATAAAATGTAGAAGAACCATGACAATGACATTTATTAGTACTTACATGGGGAACAAACATTTGATAATGGACTCTTCAATTTAGCAGCCAAAACATATCATACGATCAAATGGATAGAAATTAAAGCCAAGTACATTTAGTCTAGAAATACAATGCAGATTTTTAAACAGCGAGGTTAATTAACTGTGGAACAATTTACCAAGGATTATTGGTGGAGTCTCTGTCTCTGGAAATGTTTAAATCAAGATGGAACTCTTTTGGGTAAAACATCCAAACAAGAGTAAATTCATGGAAGTTTTAAGGCGGGAGGTCACACTAGATTATTACAAACTTCCCTTCTTACTTTTGCTATGAGACTAATAGATTATATAAGACCTTTCAGTGTGTCAGATGACAGCACTTTCCTCAAGGAACTGAAGGCACTGCCTTCAGTCTCAATATTAGAAGCTGGCTGTTTACATGGATAGCAAAAAAGGAGCATATTAGCATGGCTTTAGACTAAGTCACATCAGTAACTCAACTTCTCTTTAAAAGTGCCACGGGACTCCTTGATTGTTTTGCCGAACTAGACTAACACAGCTGCCCCTTTTGAACTTTTCTATATAATGCACATATAGACCTTCATCACAGAAACACAGAAATTCGTGTGGACACTCTATTACTGACAGGAGACACAAATAATGCGGAGGGCACCTTGTGAAGATGGAAGGTGAGGCAAGAACAGATGGAGATGGAAAGCAAAAGCTGAAGGCTCAATCCTGAGAGGCGCTAGGCTAAGTACTCTAGCCTTGCTCCAGTAGAACACTTAGCATGTACTGAAATTTAAGCATCTGTATAGTTCCATGGAAATTACAAAGCTTCAGTTACTCAGCACCTTTGAAAATCATGTAACTTTTTCAGTGCCTACATGTAGTTTTAGGAGCCTGTCAGCCAGGTTTGAAAGTGTTGACACTAATTTCTTCTTTTTGTTGACTGTATAGTTCATGAGTGATATCTGAGCTAAAGGTGGGCAAAGTAACTAGGGAGCAAACAGAATTGCTACAAAATTTGTTTCAATTTTTTGCTGTTAATAATTGTAAGTAGTTACAGTAGAAATGAAAAAGTTTTTTTTTCTGTTGAAGGCTTTGTTTCCTTAACATACTATAACAAAACAAACAAGGAGACTTGTGGCACTTTTAAAGACTAACATTTATTTATCGCATGAGCTTTTGTGGGAGAAAATCCCACTTCATCAGACCCTTTATGAACTTATCAACATACTGTAACAAGTAATTTTGTAACAAGAGACTTTATACTATTTGCTTCCACCTCCAAAGAAAACAAGTGTTGCAATGGCCAGAATATTCTGATTTTTATAAGGAATTGGTTTTCATGCCCTCTAACGTATTTTATGGCTGATCTTAAATAAATGTTTCCATTTGGTCAAATAATAATAATTATTATTAAACTGTAGTTAATGAGCATGATAGACAGTTGCAGGATGCACTGATTCTATCTTATCTATTCAATGACTTACTGTACCAAGAACTCACTGGTACATTCATGTGGAGAATGGCAATGACGCTAAGGGGGATAGAATAGTAGAGCAGGACAATGAAGGATGGTTTGGGGTTGTTTGGTGGTCTGTTTTTTTAAATAAATCCTATAGGAGATTGCAAACTTCAGATGAATGTTCAGATGTATCCAGGAGCCTTCTGTTTCATTTACTTTCCTTTTAAATATTGCCAGGTATCCCTGTTGCTTTCACTAAGTCAGTAACTTATTTGCATATACTTCTTTTGGTTCAATTACTCCCATTGTTTTCCTGGGTTTTTTTTCCTTTGATTAAACAAAAAGTCTCCACATTGCTGTGTGATTGATGTTTGTATCTATGCAGATTAGATTGCTGTGAGGAAACTTGTAGCAGCTTCATAATTCAGGGCCTAAAGAAATCAACAACACTCTTTTTCCAGTTACTAAGCAAACATAACAAAACACATTTTAGACTTCTGGGTTTTCTGTTTAGACCAATATTTTCTAGAAAAGGCTGGCTGAAATCAAGCAGATAAAATAAATACAGTTTCATGCTGAAAAATCTCCAACCTTTTCTATGCCACTCTTAGTGGTCATTTAGCATTATGCCTGCTGTGTTTCCAATCGCTTTTGGGTTAAATATAATTCTATTACCACCTATTATTTAACAGCGACAATGTCCTCAGCAGGTGCTGCATAAGACACAAAGACAAAGTCTCGGCCCTGTAGAGTTTATAACCAGAAGACTTAAAGAGAAAATAGGACACACTGTGAAATCAAGAGCAGGGAATATACTAAGTTATTGTCTTGCGATTATGAACTCACAGTTTGTGAGCATTATCTAATAAGTGCATTTTAGGAGGAATTTGAATGTGGTGCATTTATATTACAGTTTTTCATAGAATTACTATGGGCCCAATCTTGCAAACCTTATTTCCTGTGACTAAACCCATGTAAGTCAGTGGGAGTTCTCCTTGAAGATCAGGCCCTAAACATGAGCTATTTTTGAGAAAGAAATAATGAAGAGCACGTAATACAATCTTCTATTCACTTTTCATGGATCAGGGTGGTTCTAGGTGAGCCATGTTAAAATGTGACCCGCAAAGTGGGGAGTAAGGTAAATGATCTTGTAACCTCTGATTCTTTCTGATGTACAAGGAAAGCATGAAGATAGATTTTGTGACCCTGTGAGTTATGGAGACCATTCCCATGCTGCAATCCAATTCATAGGTTTATCAAGTGGAACTTAGTCACAACTGAGATAAAAGACAAGAAACAGAAAACTCAGCAACTGAACAAGTAAGACTGATTAATACTGTGACTAGTTTGCCTTTGTTAACACCTACTTAATGCAAATGTTTAATATACACTTGGGAGAAAGTATATCTTTATTAAAAATTTGACATCCTGCCTATTTGCTTAGTGAGAGATAGCTCACAACATACCCCTGAGATCATCATGAAGTCCACCAGGAAACCAAGCCTTCTCAACATTAGAAATATTAATAATGTAAAGAGATTTCACCAGTTTTTCAGGCCTGCTCTATATGTCATAGTTTTTCAAAAACAACAAACAACAAAAACAACAACAAAGGGCAATGTGATTTTTAAAAATGCAGGATCACAGAGTCCCCACTGTGGATTTTCTGACCGCAGAATGGTCCAAGCTACTAACTACCCTACATAGCTAGTTTCTACAAGGTGATTTGAAACGCTCTGTCCCCCTACAATTACCCCCCAGTTACCTGGAGGAAGCCCTGGCTTCAGTCTGATTGACAATAATAGAAACTGATAACTAACTTTACTGGGGCAGCTTAATTTCCACAGCAGAGTTTGAAGTAGGGAATGGCAGTTCTGTAACATGCCATTTCAGTGCTTGGGGCGTGTTCCAATCGGAACATGCCCCTTGCAATTAGCAGCATTTGGGGCCAGTGCCATGAAACACACCTTTTAACAGAGTGGCTCTACTGAGCCACTCCGGCACGTCCAGGGCAAAGCCCCATTGGTCCCGCCTTAGTTATGGCCCTGGGGAATGGCCACATTGCATTGATTTAGCCCATTAAGAAGACTGCAAGATTGTGGTCATATTGAAAAAAGGAAAATATGCAAGAGGTAAGGCAAGAGTGAGGGAATCATGTGAAACTTCATATATTACAATACATTGTTTATACTGCTCGCTGGTGTCCACCAGGCATTCTGAATTCTCCTTGCCAGTGATGAGTGTCAGAAACTGTGGGACAGGAACCCAGAGTACATTGCATGTGCAGTGGTAGCCCAGCACAAGTGTGCCTGTTAGACAAACTAGATTGAAAATCATGGGAAGTATAAGCACATTGCACCATTGGTCCTTACACTGATGCTACCCTATGAGCTCAATTTACAGCTCAGTTCTCTAAGGTAAACAGAACCCCAGCTACTGTCTACTACAATATCTGTGATATAATACTTGGAATCCCTCCCAAAGTGGAATTGCCCTTTCTACTCTGTGTGTGTGCCACTTTCACTGTCTTTATTCAAAAAGAAAGTTAATCCTAGTAATTTCAGCGCACTGGTTTAAAGAGAAAATAATCAATCTGTAGAAATAATATTCTTCTACAGGGACCTTGCTACTGCTCTGTACAATGTTGATTTATGCCACATTATCAGAGACTCGAGCATCTGTTGATTTAGTTCTTTCTTCACTTTTAAAAATATATTCTATATCATACAGTGGTACGAAATTTAAAATGAAGGCTACACCTTTGGTATCAAATCACCTAAGCAATAAAATGAGATATCTAAATTTTAACCAGTAACAAACCATAATTGTACATGAAATACAGCAAAACGTACATCCAGTAGAGTCACTTTCATAGAGCAAAGTGGGATGTATTCCATGTGTTTAATTTTATTTTTGCTATATTAAACACAGAAAATAAATAAAACAGAACAGTTAAATATTTATCACGATTAAAACATGGCTTCATAGATACAGAGCAATAGGCAGAAGAATAAATATACATTTCTAAACAGAATTCCTTCCAAAAAATAAAGATTGGATCAGGACATCTCTCTTTATTTCCTTCTCTTTGCAAAATTTGTGTGCCCCCCCCAATCATCCCCCCCCAACCCCTTCTTTTTATTTTCCTTGATTCCTGTCCTGACACCCTTTAATTAACACACTTTTTTTGGTTGGCAATATGTACTGTAGGTTGCTTGCATGACTGGATTCCTACCCCCTGCAGTGCTATTAGGCACCCTGTGGAGCACAAACAAAAAGCCCCAGAGAGCCTGACCCAACTATTTTCCTATGAATAGAACACCCTTTCTTTATTAAGATAAAAGAGGTGTGAGAGTGCCTGTATGTTGTGTTTGGATAGAGAGGAGATATATATCTATGCATAAATATAGTGTGTATTTAAAGCAAATTTCTGAACATGCTGCAGATTGTTCAACTTTAGAAAGATTTCATTCTTGTCTCCAAGACTGTTTGGAATATTTCCATGGTAGGTCAAAAATAGGGGCAAAAAGAGACTTTTAGGAAACCCTTTGCACACCAGCTTGCATTGGGGCAATGCTCTTGACAACACAGCACTGTTCCTCAAACCTGCTACTCAATGCACAGTTCCCAGCTCAGGATTTTCAGCTAGCTTGGCTCTGGCGTCCTGCTGGTATGAACCAAGTGAGTGCAGGAGCATCTCCTTCCAGTGGGGTACCCCCTGCCTTTGTGCTGACTAGAACCCACCAGGAGGGCAGGGAGATCCAACCGTCACTGAGGAGGGAATCTCAATATCCAGACAAAAGTACTGCATTAGAGACGAGCAATTCAAGGAAGAGAATAAACTCTCCTTTGACCTATCTCCTCACCTAAATGACACTCAAAGGCAGGATAATAGATCTACAGCTTAGTGCTCGTCCTGTAAGGGTGACTGACGAATTAAAAGTATGTGATCAAAAGCAGGAGAGTTTGTGCCTGGGGAAAAGACTTGGGGCCCGGGTCCAGGCCCCACCCCCTGGGCCTCGAACCTGCCTCCTGGCCCTGATCTGGAGTCAGGGCCCTGGGTTCCTGCCACTGCCAGCCCAGGCCCCAATTCCCAGCGGAGACAGGGCCGGGCGAGGCACTGCCTGCCATAGGCGGCCCAGCTCAGATCACTGGCTGGGAGAGGCAGGCGCCGCCATGGCTGGCCTGGCCCCAGATATCTGGCCAGGGCTGCAGCAGGGAGAGGCAGCAGGCGTGCCAGGCATTTGGGACACTGGCGCCGGGACTTGGGGCACATGCCCCTGACCAAAAGGCTTGGTTTACCCTGAAAACTTACAAGGGCCTAGCTAGTGTCAATCAGTGGTGTGACACATCTGTGCCAACAAAACCTCAGCATAGACACAGCTATTCTGGTAGAAGAGTGCTTTTAGCAGCATACCAATTTTCTGAGAGGTGATCTTAACCAAGCTGATGGGAAAATTCCTTTCATTGGCTAGACGTAAGCCCCCAAGCGTAAATGCAGCAATGCCAGCATAAGTTCTATATAGGACAGACATGGCCAAAGATACTGCAGTGTCTGCCTATCTGGCGTCCAGAGACTAGTTAGGGCCAGATAGCGCTGGTGCAGCACTGGCCCACACTGAGGATTGTGCAAAGCTACCCAGCCCCAGTAAGAGAACTGACAGAAGGATTGTAACATCAACTATGCTGGCAGCAGAATCAGACCCATTTTCTGCTGGCAGCTGGGCCTTTCAAAGCACTTAACTCTTCTAATACTGGAGCTAAGAAATCACGATAAGTGAGGTTCATTATAAACTCCTAATTTAGTTCTCAAGGAAAAGTGAAAGATTAAAATGCTGGCTTGGCAGCATGAAAATGCTTTTGAAAGATACAGCTGGGCCAGGTGGGTGTCGGGAAGAGCATCTGGGCAAGAATGCACATTAACAAGAGATGCTGGGGGTGGGGACACAGAAGCAAGAAATGCTGGAAGGAGCAAGGCGGGTAATGATTCAACAGGGGGAGAGCAGGAAAGCTGCTCCATCCTTCAGTCACTGTGTAACGTCCTGCTAGCAGACCCCTTTTCTTTTACAGGAGACAGGCTGCTGCTTAGGCACCTTTACTGAACACAGCTGTGGTAGTGTGACATAGGAAATAAAAGGACGCTTTGAAACAGGTGGACTGGAACCTGCCTATGTTTGATTCCAAAGCCAACATCTTAATTTCTACTTGGTATTAAATCAGCATCACAAGGCAGATTCTAAATCCCTGGTGGAGTGTGTTCACTGACAGATGTGCCCTACAGTAGGCAGGGAAGGAGAAATAGTTCATTTTGCACGCTAAGTTTTGTTCCCCGGGATTATAGGTTTCTGGTTTATTCCCACATAAATTCTGTCACTGGTTGGTTGGCTCCTGTAAATGAAGGAAGTGCAGCTCCCATGTGCCAGAACAAGTACTCCCAGTTTAGCCAGTTCTGTGGTTGAGACTGAGGTGGACCTAGGGGGTTCTAAAAGACCAGACTTGGGAGCCTGGAGGAGATCATCTCAAAGCTTCAGAGAGCTCCCTACAGGTTCTTCCTGGAAAGAGGGAGGAAATATCAGGAAGGCAGTGTAGGGTCTAGTCAGCTTCTCTTCCTGAATCAAAGAGTGGTAGGAACTATCTGAAAAAGGCTAGGAATAAAAAAGCCAGCAAAAGAGCCAAGTCTTCTCCAGTCAGAGTCAGGGCCCGAGAGGACTGAAGACTGAGCAGCAGGTGCTGTTGGAGTCTGGGAGCTGCAGCCAGAGAAGTCTGTAGGTACACTAGGGCTGTGCTGGAAAGATGCTGTGGCTCTTCTTCATTCACTGTCTGGACTGTGAGTGTGCAACTTGGTTTGGGGACTTGTTTTCTTACAGTTTACATGCATGGGACTTTCATAATAAATGAATCCCATCAGGGTCATATTTGTCCTTAAAGCTTGTTTGGGATATTTCCAGGTCAGCAAAGGAGGTAAACTGAGGCAGGCAGGCATGCTTGTGCTGGGGCCCACTGCAGGAGAGTGTGACATGGTGACACTGTGGTGGAGAATACGAGCATCTCAATCAATCCCAGTAAGTGAGGTGTGGTGAAGCAGAGTCCTGGGAGGAATCATCAGGGAACTAGAGGAGAGCTAGTCTGCTTCCCTTCTTGAGTCAAAGCCAGTGTTAGGAGGCTGAAAACAGAGAGCTAGCAAGACAGGAAGGGGCTAGTCATGTGTCCTTCCTAAGCCAAAAATGGATGAAAGCTGACAACAGCAGAGGGATTCCAGCTGGCTTCTAGATCCAGAGGCCAGGATGCAGTGATGGACACCAGGGCTGTATTACTGTCTGGATTATGGTGTTGGGAATGGGAACCGCAATGTGCATGGAGTTCTCTTCTCTAATAAATCAACCTCATAAGGCTTATTTGCACCCAAGAAGATGCTTTGGACTATTTTGGGGGTCTCTGTGAGAAACTTAGGTAGGTGTCCATGCCAGGCTGTGGCCTGCCAGTGGAGGGTGCTCCAGGCAAGGCTGTCCCATGGCACTTTTTTTAGAGACAGTGAAGGGAAAGACCATGTGTGAGTGAGACCTTGGCTCCAATGCAGGATGTGGGAGTTCTATGACTGAATTTGGTGGAGCAGCATTTCATCACTTATTTTTTAAGGTTAATGTCAGAGCTTTTCAACTATTAAAATGAACTGACTGATGAAAACTGAGGTGGTTTACAAGATCTCTCTTCTGTCTTATTTTTAAGATAGTTAACTGCATTGCTGTTCATATTGTATGAACATTGTGATGACACCACAGTATAAGAGGTGAAGAATTGTCTTTCAGACATTTCAGAATTTCAGTTACACTGTATTACCATGGTTCGTTTTATTTCTGTCCCCTATCCCCGTTATCTCATGGCTGTAATTGAAGTGGCCATAGTTTAACTGAGCTGCCCTTCCCCTACCACAGTGACACCTGCCAAGATTGTACAGTACCAGAGTTGCACTGTAACAGTTCTCTCACAGAACTGTGGGCTGTGAATTACATAACCACAGCTGTTGTGTTCACCCAGTGACATCCTGCAGTCTGTTGTGTGTAAGTACTTTATCCTCTATTACTGTATGACTGTATTACATAAGTACAGAGAATTACTGAACAAAACACAAAGAAGTTTGATGAAGAAGGGAAACACAACAGTTGTTAATTAGCAGATAATGCCCGGAGCTAAGCCACTAGCTTTACAGAAAGTATAGGCCCTAAAAATGGCTCATGTGACGTGCTTGGAGAGGAAGATAATCCAGTGTTTAAAGCACCAGATTGGAAATCAGGAAAGCAACGTTCACTTCAGGGCTCTGCCCCTTACTTCAGGGTGACCTTGAGAAAGTCTTGTAATCTTTCAGTGACCCGGAAGATAAAATAAGGACAATAATTCCTAACTTGCACCCAACCCTTTGGTCCTGATTATCACAATGAGTGCTGCCAAGCAAGAACTCTCTGATTATAGATGCGAACAGTATCAGGCATGATGAAACTCTGACATAAACTGGAATCCTAGGAACTATGTAGATATTTTAATCAAAGCAAGCCCTGGAAAAAGAGAAAAGAAAGTAGGTAAAGGTATTTTAGTGGTCAGACAGGCAAGGTGTGCTTCAGGAAGTTAGTCACAGTGTCAAGGTATCTTGAAACCTGTGGTCTGTCCAGCCAGAATGTCTTTGGATGTATCGTTGCCCTTGTGAAGAACAAGTTAATAAAAGGTGCTATTGTCCCTATCTTTCAGGTTCTCAAAGGCCCACCTCTCCTGACACACTGCATATAACCTTAATAGAGCAGCAATTGTCACTGTTGTCCAGTGGTGGTCTTAACCAACAGTGCAGTGATCTCATTCAGAATAGGAGGCAGTGGCATACCGAGGCTACCTGGTGCACAGGGGCCAAGTTACATTTGCCTCCCCCACACCTCATGTGTCACCCCCCACCCTGTGCATCCCCACCCCACACAGAGCAGGAGGGGTCCCAGCTGCTGGGATGCAGAGGGCAGGGGGGCATGAGGCAAGGAGGGGGAGGCATATTTGACAGCCCCCAGGATACCAAATAGCCTCTGCCAGGCTGCAAGGGGGGCACCCAGCCAGCCCTGCACCAGGGATGGATTAAAGGGGTCCCAGGTCAGCTCATGCAAGCCATTTTCGGGGCATCAGCACCATCCCTACCCTCCCACTGCACAGGCCAGAGGCAGCCACAATCCTCAGTGCTGGGAGTGGCGGGGGACCCAGAGGCCACACCGCCCTCCCTCCACTGCAGACACAGAGCAGTGTTCCTGGCTGCTCTGCTCGCCCCCTGCCTTTGGCACCACCCCTGGAAGCGGAGAGCGGGTTGGCTTGGGGCTGCTGCTTTCAGGGGCAGGGCCCTGGAGCAAGTCTGTTCCACAGAGTTAGCTGCCTCTGGCCTCTGCAGCGCTCGGCCTGTGTTTCTGCCATTAGAATATGCTGCATTTCCTCCTCAGCCATGAAGTCATCAAATGTCTGTTCTTGTCTCCACATAGGCCAATGAGATGGAATAGAACCATGGAGTTTACCTCTGAAAATGAAGAACATTCACCCTCTTAGAAGGAAATATCAAGACAAGAACCTGAATGATGAAATTTGAAACCTCTAGTATTATACCATAGATTTCATCTTCAGAGTGTATTTTCCATTAAATGCAGCACATTAGATATGGAAGCTAACTCTTCTTTCTCAGATTGCTGCCTATCACATACTAGGACAAGTATTAAATATTTTCTCACTAGGGCTTGTCTCTGGGACAAGTGGCTATGGATAAGCCAAGGTGTGTGAATCTTCAGTGCACTACCTTGCCACATAGTAAGATCCCATGTATATGCTACTACATAGGACTACAAGCCCCAAAAGTACTAAAAATTAAGTAAACCAAACTGCACTGCAGGATCTCATCTTGTGAGGCCTGTTTTAATAAGACCATACTGCCAGATTGTGAATTAATTATAACGTTACATAGTAACAAGGATTCCACAACTTCCATAGGTAACTTGTTCTAGTGATTAGCTATCCTTACGGTTAAAAAGGATTTCCTTAATGTAGATTGGATTAGACTAAGGCTCTCAGGTATCCTCAATGAAGAGAAATAGAACAAAAATTAAAAAAAAAACCCACAAGGTCTCCCCGCTGCATAAGGAAGGAGAAATATTTGTTAATTTTGCCTTCTAGAACTAAGGTTGAATGGTTGCTCTTGGCTTCCCATCCAGGTTGTGGGACTAATTCAGAAGGTTTCCTTAAAAATGACATTGATACAAGTAGCTTTGAGGCATGGAACATGCTACAGATCTCAGAGAGTTCAATAGACTTTCCAAGATCAAAAAATGCTGTAATATTACCTAGTGGCAAGCATTACAGTTGTTCCATACAGGAGATCTGGCCAAGTAATAAGAGGAGGTCTTTGGCTTGTTGGAGTATTGTTGGTCAGAGAGGAGTACCGGTATGTTTAGAATGCATTCCCAAGGACTGTGGATTTTTTTTCTCATTACAACAGAAGATTTGACCTCCTCTTCCTCTATATGCTGTTCCCCAGTGTCTGAATCTAGACTAGTGCATTGATTTGCTATAATAGCTTGACCTGATCCTATGGCTTACATGTCTCTGCATTTATTTCCCTCCCATTCTGTAAGTTCGCCCATCTTCAAAGCATCTGATAAAGTGGGACTTTCTCCCATGAAAGCTCATGCAATAAATAAATGTGTTAGTCTTTAAGTGCCACAGGCCTCCTTGTTTGTTTTGCTGAACCAAACTAAGACGACTACCCCTTTGGAACTTGGAAGTGCTCTAGTAATAAGCACAGTAGTCACTAGATGGTGCTGTAAGATTCCTGTTTACAAGTGAAAATTGCACATTATAACTTGAGAGATTTTTTCCATTTTCTTTTTACAAAGTAGGGAGGACAGAAATATCACTCCAGTCTTGGTACACATTAATATGTCTCCTCCTTTCTCCATGCAAAGCTCCTAAAATCAGCATAGGGTGCTCCATTTCATCCCCTCCAGGCCCATGACATTTAGGAACATATTTAGTTAGGTTATTTTTTAAATCACTGTCTTAGCTCGTAAAGCACAATTGTATTACAAATCCTTTTGTTTTATTGCCTTTCTGTCTTATAGTAGCTTGTGTTTTAGGCATGAAACTGGTCACTGTTACACCCAAGGTACATTTGCTTGGAAATAGGACACACAATATTTCTGTAGTGCTTTACAAATCATAATCTTAAAGCACTTTATGCAATTCAGTAACTGAGTGCCAGAAAAACCCTGTAATACGACTTGTAGGCTGTAAAATTTCTGCACATGGGTCTACTTTAACTTGAAATGCATTGAGTACTTTGGAAATTAAATGATGACATTCTCCAAATGAAAAAAAAGATATACTGAGTGACATGCCTAAAATGGAATAGGAAGTCTGTGGAAGACATGATTGGAAGCCCCAAATCCAGATTTCCACTGCTGCTTTGCCTGTAGTTGGATTATGGGAACATTTACAGGCCACAACCATGATGGCCCATTTCATCGGTATTAGATTCAATTAAAATATAAACTGAAAGAAAGAAATGAAAAGTGGTTTAGCAGAAAGGGTGGTTATTAAAAGGTCAATAGCTGGGAGAGCTACAGTGTTTAATAATGGAATTCGTGATCCCAAGAGAAGATTTTTCAAGTGATGCCAGTGTCTCTGTTATGGGAAGGAATTAAAACTCTTAGATTGCAGTGAATAAACAGTCAGTGCAAGTAATGTCAGGAGACCAAGCTGCTGTACTGAAGAGAAAAGTGAACAATTGTTTGGAGACACAGAGGCCATGCACTGCCAGCCAGAGAGGAACAATGACTAATGCCTGGCACTCTGTGTATCTCAGATCAGCATCTGTCTGTTTAGTTCTAACTTCTTGCCTTGTTTGCTAATATTTCCTTTTGTCCACTTTATAACTGGTTTACTGAGCAGACATGAGAGAACCACAAGGGGTCTAACACTTATCAGTCAAGCCTAGGTGAAAGGCAATCTGGATTCTATTCCTAGCTCTACATGAGCCTGGCCAAGTCACTTAGCCTCTGCCCCTTAGGACAGACCTACAGCTGTGCCAGCATTTAGACCAGGGGTCTCAAACATGTGTGACCCCCAAAGTTGTGCTGCAGGAGGGAGGGAGGCAGAGCCAGGGTTTGGACAGTTGACAGGGCATTCAGGCCAGAGGCTGCAGTGCTCCTGTCCTGCTCCCAGGTGAGGGCTGGGCTGGGGCCAGTAGGCCTATGGTGGTTTGGCTGGGGCCAGATTTTGGCAGGACTCTATTATTTACCTGGTCTCATTGTGAAAACTGACCATTTGTTTCCTATCTTTTAACTGGTTACTGATATATGAGAAGAAGACTTTCCCCTCTTATCCCATGACATTAGTTAAAAAAAGGAGTCCTGTGGTACTTAAAGACTAACAGATTTATTTATTGCATGAGCTTTCGTGGGAGAAAATCCCACTTCGTCAGACGCTTTGAAAAGGGGTAACTTACAGCATGAGATGAAAATAAATGTAGGGGAGTGTAAGACATGGGATCAGGTCATACTGCAACAGCAAATCATAGCATTTGTAAGGATTCAAACTCTAGGAAACAGCACATGGAAGGAGGGTGAAGTCAAATTACTTGTTATAATGTGGAAAGAAACCATAGTCATGATTAAGTTCTGCTTGCTTTTTTTGCTTTTCTAGACTAATATGGCTGCCCCTTTGGAACTTCGCATTATTTAGGAGCCTTTGGGATAGTATCTTGTCAAAGACTTTCTGGAAGTCCAAGTACATTATTTCCACTGGATCAGTCTTGTCCACATGCAGGCTAACATGCTCAGAGAGTTCTACTAGACTGATGAGGGATGACTGCCCTTTACAAATGCCTTCTTGACTCTTTTCCAACATATTGTGTTGATCTCTGTTAATTCTGTTCTTCACTATAGTTTCAAACAATTGGTCTTGTACTGAGTTAGACTTACTTGCTTGTAATTGCCAGGATTGCAGGGGGAGCTATTGTCCAATTATCTGTTACAGAGGCTGATTTAAGCAACAGGTTAAGGCCAGTTAGTCTATTTCAGCAAAACAAATGAGGAGTCTTGTGCCACTTTTAAAGACTAACAAATTTATTTATCGTTTGAGCTTTCATAGGAGAAAATCCCTCTTAGTCCGACACTTAAAAATATACTTACTCTATGATCTCCATCTTCAAGAGTCTGATGAACTAGGATTTCCTCCCACAAAAGCTCATGCGATAAATAAATTTGTTTGTCTTTAAAAGTGCCACAAGATTCTTTGACAGTAGTTCTGCAATTTCATATTTGAATTCCTTCAGAACACTTGGGTGAATACTATCTTATCTTGGTGACTTATAGCCACTGCTGTGTAGACCAATGTGAAGAATTTATTGAGAAGAATGTCTTCACTATAATTTATGAGAAGCATTTATCTTCTCTACAACAGGTTTGTCTTCCTTGAGTGCTCCTCTACAGCATCTTGATCATCCAAGCAGTTCCACTTGCTGGTTGACAGCTTCCTGCTTCTGAAGTGCTTAAAAAAATTGCCGTTAATTTTCATGTCTTTTGCTAGTCACTTTTGAAGTTCCTTTTTCGCCTGCCTAGTTATATTTTTGCACTTCACTTGCCAGAGTTTATGCTCTTTTCTTTTTTCTTTAGTAGGATTTGATTTCTTAAAGGGTGTTTTTTCACCTCTGACCACTTCTTTTATGTCACTGTTTAGTGATGGTGGCAATTTTCTGATCCTCTGTGTTTTGATTTGGGTCATTCATTTAGTTTGAGCTTCTGTTATGGTATTTTAAAATAGCTTCTATGCAGCTTCCAGGCTTTCCACTCGTGACTGTTCCTTTTTAACTTCTGTTAACTAACCTCATTTTTCTGTAGTTACTCTTTTTGAAGTTAAATGTTACCGAAGTTGGTTTCTTTGGTATTTTCAGCCCAGCAAGGAAGTTAAATTTAATTACATTAGGGTCATTATTTCTGAGTAGGTCAGTTATATTCAGCTTTTGCACCAGATTCTTTATTCCACTTAGGACTAAATTACAAACTGCCTTTTCCCCAATGGGATGGTGGTGGCTTCCAGCACTAGCAGTTCCAAGAAGTCTTCATTAACAGTATCTAGACTTTATTCTTCGAGCACTGCTCGGATACATTCAGTATTAGGTGTCTACGTGCCACAGCGCACAATTGGCCGGAACTTCTTTTAGCCTTAGCCTGTCAGGACAGGGTTGGCAACCACCACCCCATGGCCATATATATGGCCCCAACCCTGCTCCTCCCCAGTTCCTTTTTCCACCCTCAGCAACGGTTATGGAACAGCCTGTTCTTGCTTTATGCAAGGGCCTGTCTCTTTGCTCTGTTTCATGTGTTCTTTTCACTGGAAGATCTGTTTGCGGACTTCACCAGTGCTCCTACCTCATCCTTCCAACAGAAACTTGAACACGAGGGACAACCCCATGGGAGCTTTCTTAATGCTGGTGTGAGCTTCACCGGGTGTATTATGCTCTATTTTCAGGTCTTTTAAACAAAGGACTCGAGAAGACAGGGAACGAAGGCTGCATAGCGCGCCTAGGAACGGGCCCTGCAGCTGACGCCGGGTCTAAGGCTGAAGACTTTCCGAGCTACCGTATGCTGCGGCACGTAGCCCTCTTGGTGCCGCTCTCCAGCTATGAATGAAAGCCATGATCGGCCTCTAATCTAGCACCATGTGCTCGGTTGGCACCGGAGCCTTCTCAGCACCACTCTCCAGCTATGAATACAGCCGCGATCGGCCTCTAACCCAGCACCATGTGCTCAGTTGGCACCGGAACCCTCTCAGTGCCAGTCTTTGGCTATGAATAAAAGCTGCAATTGGCCTCTAACTTGGCACCGTAGGGCTTAGTGGCCACCGGAGCCCTGTCGGCACCACTCTAAGCCTACAAATGAAAGCCATGATTGACCTCTAATTTGGCACCACGTGTTCAGTTGGCAACAGAGCCCTCTTGGAGCCACTCTCCAGCTATGAGTAAAGCCATGACTGACCCCTAACCTGGCACCATGTGCTCGGTTGGCACCGGAGCCCTCTCAGTGCTGCTCTCTGGCTATGAATAAAAGCCACAATTGGCCTCTAATGTGGCACTGCATACTGGATTGGCACAGGAGTCCTCTTGGCACCGCTCTCCAGCTGCGAATAAAGAGCCACGATTGGCATCATACTTGGCAAGGAAAGGGCCGGAGTATCTGAGCTCCATGACTTGGCAGCAGTTCCACTTGCCGGTCAGCACCAAGACTCTCTCGACGACGCTCCCCAGCAGAGTTCAGGTAAGTGTGCTTGGGGCCAACTTCGGCACTGAAGTGCCGGCACTGTGTTTGGCCGTCCCCTCAGGGGTGAGCACCTGGAGCTGATCACGGTGCCACTCACACTGGAGGCCTCTGAAGTGGCAGAGGCCCTTCGGCTCCTCAATACGCTGCAGGCTGTCAAAACAAACAGTAAGTCCATCTTCCTTCCTCCCTCCACTTTACCCAGCAACAGGGGGAGCCACTCACTACCCAGGCCCGCGCCACTGCGAAACTACGAGCCCCAACCCCTACAGCGCCAACACCTGTGCCTTGGCACCACAAGAGATCTGAGAGCACATTCCTCAGGCCCAGCCCCTTAATGAAGGGTCTGTGGCACCGGGTTCTTCCCGACACTGCACTAGAAACCGGCTACCTCCTACTGAGGGCCCAGAAGGGGAATCCCCACTTGGTGCCATGGCCCTGGTGAGGGCACCCCAGTACTGGAGTTGTCCCTTCTCCCAACCACAGCCATGAACAGGGGCCAGGGTCTTACAGAGAAGACCCTACCACACTTGAACCCCTTCACAAGGCCGCCGCCTACCTGGGTCAGTGTCACACCCCATGAGGGAGACCAGGACCCCCTATTCGATCTGGGGTGTGAAACCTCTCCGGTCACCATTATATTCTCCCCCTTTTGTACTCGTGTCTTTGACATTGCTGGGACATGCTGGCCTGAGCCACCCTGATTCACCCTGGCTCCTCTAGGAGTCCCAGAAGGTTTGACCTCCTGGTTAAAAAAAAAAAAAAAAAAAAAAAAGCCTACTCAGTTTTCAAGCTGAGGGGTCCTGGCCATCAGGCCTTGGTTAAAAGATTCCCTAGACCTGCGGGATGCTATGAAGAGTTTCAGCAGCTTCCTCCCACAAGAACACTTGGAGGATTTGAATGTCTTGGCCTCTTGCCGTGCCTTTAGTGGCTGTTGGTGCCTCGAACATGGCCAGCCGCGGCATTTTTATGGCCATGGTTATGCGCCATGCAGCTTGGCTTCAGGATCTTGACCTCTCCCAGGACTTACAATAGGCCATATTAGACTTCCCTTTAGAGGGACAGTCTCTCTCTTTACCTGCCCACTGACTCCCTGATCCGTGGTGACTGTGTCCATAGGTTGGCCCTCAGAACCCTGGGTATGACTACTCCCCAGGTGCCTCAACGTTCCCAGTCTATTACGACCCCTTGAATGCATGGGGGATGGGGTTCTTGTTGTATGCCTCCATACACACAACCGAAATGGTGATCCTTTAGGAGCCTTTGGACCGTGGGATAATTGTCCCGTCCTCATTATAGGTGATCAACTCCAATAGGGTCATTTCTCCTTCCATCAAACCCTTGAACGTCAGAGCGGAACCCTAAATGTTCTTGCTAAATGCTCCCTCACAACCAGCCTTGGCCTCTTCCTCCTCTCAGGTAACAATGTGCCTCCCTCTTCCCTTCCCATACCCTTCGGGTGAAGTAAGGGCCTGGCCGCCAGAGATTCTCCTCACATACACTTGGTTCCAGTTGCGCCTTGGTGCGAATCCGGAGGTCATAGAGGTATGCGAAGCAGGCACATGATGACCCCACCAAAAAAAAAACAAAAAAACCCCTATAGCTCTCTGGAACAAGGGCAGGATGCCTACAACTCTGCCAACTCCTTCCCAGTCGGGAAAAGGTATGCTCCCATGTTGCTATCCCAAGAGCACGACTTATCCGTGTCAGCCTGCAAGGGATTGGTGGGGAACTATTGCGGGATGATGCTCCCCACCCCATAGGAGATGGGTAAGAGGGCAAGCTCATACCCCCTTTGTCCTCTATCTTCTCCCACCTCAACTCCCCAGGCAGTGCCCCCTTTAATATCGGGACATGCTCTTCAGTCTCGTATTAGGCTTTTGCCTGAGGGATCCTCGAGTTTCACCGTAGGGGTTATTGCCTTTTCAGCTCCTACCGCTCCTCACCAAGGACCTTCACCACATTACACTGGTCCTTCTATCCATGGGCAGACCTCAGTTTAGCCCTCGACTGGAACCTCCTCTTCTCTGGTGCCTCCCTCTAACCAGGCAAGGGTCGCTTTCCCCTGAAAGCCCTAGACAGCCGTCTAGGAGCTGCCTTGATCTTTCTATTGCACCGCTCTCCTCCCTAGAATTACCACGAAGGACATACTAAGGGATACAGCTCCTAACCACCAGTGGTATTTGTACACCTGAGTGAGCCATTTGAGGACCTGTGGTCTTCAGATCAGGGTGGTTCCCCTGCAGAACTCTGGCCCAGGGAAACTTACAGACCCTAATAGGCTGGAGAGCCTGATGCCTTATGGGTGACAATTTCATAATGCCCCCTCTTGCCCCTCTGTGTTCCTTAAAGGACACAGCGGTTCTTCCTTGTTTTCCCTAAGCAGGGGTTGCCTTATGCTTTTCTCTTCTTCCTGGGATCTTTCCCTCTTCCCTCCTCCCACACGGGACTTGCCCAAGCCTTACCCCTTCCAATATGTGGGGTGGTGCACCAACAATACTCCTTTCCCTCAGAGCAAGTGTTATAGACCACGTCTGACTTGTGTCTTGTCTAAGGTGTTGTCTTCTCTCCTCATCAGGATCTATGCAAGATCCCTCATAGTTGGCCCATTGTAGCTGGGACCCTGCACCCGCACTAGAATGAGCCATCCAGCTATGTTATGAAGGTTGATTGCCTCACCATAGAAGTGAAAGGTGAGAATACCTTTCGAGTTACGTGCCCCCCCTCCAAACACTCTGATTCTGGAGTTTGGAGGCATGACTCTCAAGGTGGACCTGACCCGTCTACAGAGATGGCCAGATACCCCTTCCCTTGATTCAGCACAACTCCCCGTATGCGAGTCCGCATACCAGGAGAGTAGAATAAAGGGGCAGGGAACAGAAATGCGCACCTAGCTTTGAAGCTGCATAAGCCCCCCCCCCAACCCTGTGATGGTTTCACAGCACCCCTGCCTCAGGTCACCCCCCCCTTTCGTCAGTGACAACCTAACATGGGGAATTCAATCACTTTTCTCCCAGTTTTTTTCCTGATACTAGGATGGGTGTACCTAAGGGTTCCCTTTTTTACTAGTATATCCTGCTCAAGCGTTACCTCTAAAGAAGGGCCCTTCTGAGATGTCCACTTCTCTATGACGACCTCCCTGAAGGAGTGTTTCTGATGCTTCTGGGTCCAGGGATGGGTCTGCCAAGCATCTAGGCATTATTCCCGGGCCTTCCTTCCAGGCCCTCTATTCCCATGAGTCAACGGATGGAGGGGCAGGGGTCACCACCCACTCCATCCTTGTTATCCTTCTTCTTGCATTAGCTCCCATATGGAGCTGCGACACCTCAGTTTAGGGTGCCCCTTATCTATCCTACCCATGGCATCTCCTGCCGGTATGCCAATGGGGAAAGGCCTCTTGCCTATCTCCCATTTGGCCAAGGGGCAATGTGTTCTCCGCCCCAGTCTTGGTTAATATCTTAACCGAATTGACCTCCCCCTTTTGGAGTTGAGGTCGCAAGGGCGGCAATTAGTCCACTCTCGTCCTTCACCTGTAGCTGTGGGAATCTGTTGCTCTGGATCATGACTGCCTTTCTCAGGAGTCGATTCTTCTAGGAAGGGGCAACTCTCCTACACTAGATGGTCTTGCTGGTGACTAGGGTGTTCTTTGCTATTATGATATAGCAAATTCCCCTACAGTGAACCGGGGACTGCCCCTGCTGTAGTTATAGTCTCCTAACAGAGTGGAAAATGACCCCTCAGCACTCTCATGAACGCCTTCTCTCGAAAATCTTGCACTTGGTGTGTCCTTAGGCGTTCACCTGGTGGCCCACTGCTTCTTCACCCAGTTTTGTGTGCTGTGCCATTTGTGGGTAGCCGTGCTGATGGCAGATAAGGTCCTAACTCCGCCCACCCTCCACAGGACAACTAACAGTCACCTAATACTGAATGTATCCGAACAGCACTTGAAGAAGAATGGTGGGTTACTTACCAGTAACCGTCCTTCTTCAAGATGGGCTGCTCAGATTCATTCAGACCCCTCCTGCCATCCCCGCTACTTGGAGTTAGTGACTAATGGGAACTGGGGAGGAGCAGAGCTGGGGCCATATATATGGCCAGGGGGCAGTGGCTGCCAGCCCTGTCCTGACAGGCTAAGGCTAAAAGAAGTTCCAGCCAATCATGCACTGTAGCACGTAGACCCCTAATACTCAATGAATCCGAGCAGCCCATCTCGAAGAAGGACGGTTACTTGTAAGTAACCCACCGTTCTCTCTGCATCCCATTCTGAGGTGATGTACTCATTATGAGGACGGTGGAAATCCCTCATTTCTGTCCACCTGCAAGTTCCTGTTAACTTTAGTACTTCTGGATTCTTGTGAAATGAATGCCTTTAATTACTTGTACCTCTTCATTTAGAACTATAAAACCAGAAGTGATCAATTTTGATGCAGCTCATTTAAACTCCTCTAATGGTATATGGATATGTCCTTTGCAATTACTGTCCTCTTTCAATACAGAACAATTTGTTATAACAGTTGTACTTCCAAGGGCCAAATGAGTGTAGGTAATCAGCTACGAGACATCCAAAGGACAATAAGGATCACATGTACTGCAATTCTCTTCTGAGAAAGTCCATTCCTGCTTCACACAAGATTGTTACTTTGATTAAACAATGTCAGTTCAGCATCATCTCACTAATGCAGCAGACAAGGGATTTTGTTTCTTTGGTCGAACTCTCCCAAACAACTCTGCCATATGACTGAAGAAGCTGTCCTAGAACAAATGAGCATACTGCGGCAAAACTTGGTTGAGATGCTGACACTACACAGAGAGTAGCATATCAGAATGTGAATGCAATGGTCTGTGCGGTGAGCCGTTACCTTCTGTCGTAAGTGAACATGTACTTTCCATCATAAAAACAGAAAACTAAATCCACTGGGAAATGCGGACAAAAAGATTGAAGAGATATTCCCATCCATCTATTTACATGAGAATCTGAGGCAAGTCTAATACACTTAGGTCATTAGACCACAAAATAACCTTTTACTGTGGCATTTTTTTCCTCTTCAAGTCTCTTAACACCACACAGATAGTTTTAGGTTTAATAAAATAACAAATGAGGAATGTAGTTCAGCCACTAGATGTCACTGATGCCTGATTTTTTAACACCCACAGGGGAAGATGTATGTATTAGTAGGAAAGAATTAGAAAATTCTTGTACTGGTGACCCCTTTCGCACAGAAAGACTCTGAGCACGACCCCTCTTGGCCGCTATATGTGCCCCCCATTGGCCTGGCTCCCAGGGGCACCTCTCCTTCACGCCTGGCCCTTATGGGCTCCCCACTCTGACTTCTCTCCTAACCTTTTCACTCCCCACTCCTGCACCCAGGTGGGGAAACTGGTTTCTAGGCACAGAGCAGCTGGTATTGCTGCTTGTTCCTGCCTCGACTCCTGTTCCTCCCTGCTCCCCTGGGGGCCTGCGAGAGAGGGGAGTGAGGAGCAACGTCAGGGCTCCCACCATCCAGGTCTCTTTCCCCACTTGGATTCTGTAAGGGAGGGGAGTCAAATATGCTGCCCGTGAACCTCTTCTATCCAGCACATAACTGTGCTCTGCAGGACCACACCCTCCCTAACAGAGAAAGAGACTGTGTGGTTTCATATACCCAGTGCTCTGCAATGCCACGAAAGTGTCAGGTCTTGTGACATCATGGAGCACTAGGTATGCATGCCTGCACTTCGTAAGACCACATGCTTTCCCTGAGAGAGAGAGGTATTGTGGACCGCAGTTTCTCGTAAACAGCACTTTGTGATGCCACAAGAGTATCATAATATACCATAAATCAAAATACATGGCCCACTTGAAGTACATTTTAGTCAAATCTGGCCTGCCATAGCAAATGAGTTTGACACCCCTGGAGTAAGGGGAGGATAAAGAGCAGAAGCTCCTGATGCTCGCCTCACAGCACTGCCCAGGTGGGGGAAGTGACCTGAATGCTGGGGGAGCTTCCATTATTCATCACTATCACCACGACCCCCACAACCTCTCTATGGGGCATGGAGGAACATTGGAGGCAGGGAGAGTAGTATCCATGTGTCACCACTCACCCCTCTCACCCCATGTTCCTCCACCAGAAGGAAACAGGGAAGCTCACAGCTGTGCCTGGCTAGGGTCATGGCTCACAGCTTGCAACCTTCACATAACCACACCACAACCCCCAAGAGAACCAATGCATTAGACACAAAGGGCTGAGGTAACATCTCTTATTGGAGCCACTTTTGTTGGCTGGTGGAGAGGACAAGTTTTCAAGCTTCACAGTGCTCCTCCTCTCTGTGAAGCTCAAGAGCTTGTCCCTTCCATCAACTAACAGAAGAGGCTCCAGTATTAGCTATTGACTCTCCTACCCTCTCTCTCTCAAATCCTGGGACCAAGATGGCTACCAACATTGAAGCCAAGTTAAATTACTAGAAGAGTTGTTCTAGCCAGCCACTGCTCCCACTTCCATATAACCATATGAACCTTAGCACAGTTCCCACTGACTCTGTCAACAAAAGCTTTCCTGAATTCATCTGCTGCCTCAGGCAGGTCCCTGTGGGTGTCTTTTCGGAAACTGTGAGGCAAGCTGATAAAAGCACTATCAGAGCTCGTTATTATTAATAAAATGCAACATACAACTGTCCCCCTAGCCTTGCTGGAAAGAAGAAGCAATTACCTCATTTAGTCATATTAGTTTAGCTCGGTTTCTCTGGAAGTCTTAACATTTGGAAAGCAGGAGCTTGAGTTTGCTCTCGTTCAGACTTGCAAATCAGGAGTTGCTCCATCCACTGAAGTCACGCAAACTGCACTGATTTAAGTCAAAGAGGGGGCTGGATTCTTCTGTAAAATGTCAAGTCAGGCAGCCATTCCTGTACCAATATGCTGCCATTGTTAAGCCAAATTCTGCTTCTTTTCACACTTGTATAAATCTAAAGCAGTTGCACTGAAGTCAGTGGAATTGTTCTAAATTTAAATGTTGTCAATGTCAGCAGGATCCAGCCCATATGGTTTAATTCAGGATCTGCCATTTCTCCCCCTTACTCTGCCCCTTCATGCACCTACAAAGCTCCGTGCTGTTCCATATGATTTATGGAGATATTAATAAGATCTGTATATTATTTCCTCACCCCCATCTGCCTCCTCCAAAAACCCCCTATTTTCAGCCTTCTCTGTCAGATTTTGCGAACACTTGTTCTCTCCCCCTGGAGGGGTTTCATGCTGGCCTGCTACAGAGAAGGCGGAGAGTGAAAGCAAACAGGCTGCCTAAAGGCAGGTGGGTATCACATTTGCCAGGGAAAGATCTACAATTATTTTCTACAGCCTTGGTGGTGCTCAAAGACCCAGCTAGGTTGGCAGCAGTCTTGAAAGAGCTGCCACATGTGCAAATGTCACAAGATGTGTAAAAGAAGGCAGCTCTGCCTGCCTCCATTCTTGTGCCTCATCATGAAGAGTTTCTGTCCTCTACCTAAGGGACAGCACACACAGACTATCCAAGGGCCTGCTATAGGAATTCTGAACATCATGTTCACGTTTTACTCAGATGCTATTCTCATTTCTATGTTGGCTTTTTGTACGCAGCAGTCAAGTGTGCAGGTCGGCTGTGGTACAAAGAGACAGTACACTCTGTTTTCTTTGGGGTTAGAGGTAAGACCTACAAACAGAATTCTCTCTGCTGCTGGACACCAAGAAGGACCACAATCTGAAAGCAGCCAGAGTCTGGCCTATAAGTGGTGCCTGCAGTCTGAAATTTAGCTATTGCTGACAGCCATAGACAGTAAAAAATTAAGCTGGTACTGCAGAACATAATTCAGATGCAAACGTTGACACAGGCAAGCTAGATTCACCAATCATGTCCAGTTTTATATTGTAGACAGGGCCTGCTTTTGAATGAAATCATTTGCACATAGTTTTTGTCTCAGTACGCAACATACATTCATCTACTTGATTTGTGCGTGCAAAGGGTCACTGACTTTTTCTTATTGCAGCTGATACAGATGTTTGTTATACCTTCAACACAAGTCAGTCTCCTGACACTCTAGTGGAGAGATACCTTTGGGGTGGGGGCACGTGGTTTCTCTTTGATCAAAGTTTCCAAACAGGAGAAGATAACTAGTGAACCAATTATACTAGCAAGAATTCTCTGGAATGCTGAAAATCAACTGAAGTATCAAGTTATATTTGATAGAATTGCATGGTGGCTTCACTGCTGTGATTATTAAGGAGATGTTTCACCTGTTGCTGACATATTTTCCCAAACACTTTCACTTGTAAGGGTTGGGATTTCAGTTTACTGCAATCCTCAGGAAAAGTCTGGCCATAAGGTAGCTTAATGAAATCCCTAACCAACTGACACACTTTGTTGGAGACAGTTAGTATAAGAATCAGTATTCAATAGCACTTCAGTGGTAATACAAAACAAACAAAAGTGTTGTCAAAGCGTAAAAACTAACACAGACCTGTTCACAGACTTTACCCCCCGCAAGGCTTCAATGTGTGTTTGGGGTTTGATCCCCATGCCCATTTCTGAATAAGAAAAATTAAAAGTAAAAGAAAAAAAAATCTATTACTTTTCAAACTAAGTTCCCTTCCAGGGCAGCATGTTTCCATATAGTGTTATTTTCTAGTAATTTGTCCCAGCTGCTAATAGCTGTCTCAAGGGATATTTCACCTCTCGGTTTAAATAGGTTAATTCCTTCAGCATCAGGTTGTGGGGTTTTTTGTTTTGTTGTTTTTGTTTTTGTTTTTTTAATTTATTTTTTTAAGCCTAACTAATGCTCTTTCCCTCCCTCATTTCCCTCAAGAGACAACAGTTCTGATCAGGAAATTTTTCTTAGAATACATTTGCATGCTCCTAATTTCATCTCATTATGCTTAAGTACTATTTACAGAGAGACTGTCTCTGCAGTACACTTTTGCCTAACATCTTAAATACCATCAGCTAGCTGCTCTACATTAGCACTCTGACCTTTAAGAAGACAGTGGATCTGTAACAGCCATAATGCAATGATGTGGGAATTTTAAGAGAAAGAGTGCAGACAAAATGTATATATAGACATAACTTACCCCACGTTAAATGTTCCCTCTCCCTCCTTACTTGTTAGAACCTATATATTTGTGGGCATTTACTACAGTGCCCTGTCTTTTACTGTATTAATATTAAACTCTGCTAATCTCACCTCATGAACCAATCCCTACAGACCCACTCATTTTGCAGATAACCTCTGCAATCCCACCAGTTACTTTTCATCTTCATAGTAAAGACATGCAGGAAAGGTGCAAGATTTCAAGGGGGATCTTAACAAAACCATGTAGGACTAGGATTTTGCATTGGATTTTTTTTCCCCCACCACAGCTGCATTTGTAAACTTGGACTGGATTTACCATCAACTTTCATCCTAATGATTCTTTTTTCTCCCCTACTTCGAGACATTTTTTACAGATTAGATATCAATGGACTCAGCCTTCTTTTTTACAGGTGCTCTCCATTACAGGATCTAGAGAGAGAAGGAGCAGCTCCAGGCCTAAAGTAACAAAAAAAAAAAACCGAGGAGTCGTGTGGCACTTAAAGACTAACAGATTTATTTTTCACATGAGCTTTCGTGGGAGAAAATCCTACTTCATCAGATGCTTCGAAGATGGGTGAACTTACAGAATGGAATGAAGAATAAATGCAAGGGGGTGTAAAACATAGGATCAGGTCTTACTAAAAAGGGACCTAGTTGGTTATTCAAACTGGCACAACAAAGTCTCTTCAGAAAGGATATTACACATGCTACTTGTTCATACTAGGTGTGTAGTCAAGAAAAGAGTAAATAAAGATACATACATTCCCCACAGTCCACAGAGAACACAGAGGAATTTTCCCCTGGCAGTAGCTTTTCTAAGACCCTGATCTCAGGAGCTTCTGAAAATTACAAGCAGCTGTCCTGCCTCCTGCCCTTGAACTCCTAAGGGAATTCCTCTGTGTCCTAGCTTCCTAAATTCCCACAGATGTTGCTTCTTTTCATTAGAGAAGTTCGGACATGGGACTTCATGACCACAGGGCTCTCTTGTGGATTCTGAAAGGATCAATATCACTCATCAAAATGAAAGATCTCTGTAAGCATCTCATGAAGACTACTTCCCTATTGCTCCATCAGAAATGGGGGATGGGGTTCTGTCTTTGTCTGGCCATGGGGCTAGGCCCAAAGATCACTGAAGATCTGCGCTGAGTGTAAGTGATCATCTGTACAGACTCTGTGCCTTTGCAGCTTCTCTGATCCTTCTCCTAGGCAGCATGGTTTTAACTACAGAGACTCCTGACTGCAGCTGCTTGCAGAATGATTTTAAAGGCAGAGCAACTCTATGGAATGGTGCTGTGAAAAGTACCACTGCCCTATGCTATATTACCTTTATACCCTGACCTCTTCTAGGCTGTCAAAACAACAGTGCACATCCTCTCAGCTCTGTCCAGTCCTCACTCCCTTTGCATGGATTCCTGGATTCAGGAAGCATCTTCTTTTCTATGGAATCTGGTGAAAATAGGGAAAGGGGCACTGCTCAGTAATCCACTGAGCTCCTTTCTGCCCAGGAGGTCTTGATCGGTGTATAATTCATGGATTTCAAGGTCAGAAGAGAACAATACGATCATCTAGTCTGACCTCCTGCACAATGCAGGTCAGAGAACCTCACCCACCCACTCCTATAATAGACATCTAACCTATGATTGAGTCCCTGAAGTCCTCAAATCATGGTTTAAAGATTTCAAAGTACAAACAAACAGCAAGTGACCCATGCTCCACACTACAGTGGAAGCTGAAAACCCCCCAGGGCCCTGCCAACCTGCTCTGGAGAAAAATTCCCTTCTGACTGCAAATATAGCAATCATCTAATTTCCCAGCAAATGGGCAAGACTCATCAGTCAAACACTCAAAACAGAATTCTCTCCACCAACTTGGAACCCATCCATCTAACATCCCATCACAGGTCATCAGTATGTTTTCCACTAGTAGTCCAAGATAGTCAACTGCCAAACTACCATAGGCTATTTCATCATACCATCCACTCAATAAATTTATCCAACAAAACTCAGTTTTGAAGCCAGTCAGGTTTTGTCTACAAAAGGAAACACTACTTTTCTTCCCTGAAGAGTGGTACCTACCATATTTGCTTTTTGTTCAGCCTCCAAGTACCTCCTGTATTCCCCATGATTTCCAGTATGTGTATTAGCTAGTTTCCTCAATCCTTTGAAAACTAGTATTACTATATGCATTTCTGTGGTGACCACCACAATAATATCTGGGTTCTCACAGTACTATAGCTACCAAGGTGTATGTCATACAGGAACTGGCTGATTTGCAGTGCTAAGCAGTGGTCTCTGGAAGAAGCTTGCCATTTGGGAGAGGCAAGAGGGTCTATAGCTAGTGGAAAGCAGGGCCAAGTCAGGATTTTTCAGAGGAATGTTTCTAGACCCTTCTCAGTAGAGAGCCTTCCTCCTCCTTTAGCCCGTGCAGTTTACATGACTCTAATGTTTTCCAAACATTCACCCATAAGGAACACAGTGATTCTGTTACAAGTTTGACATGCAGCCCAGGCAACAGAAAGGCATTGTTAGGATTACTTATTTCGCATTTGTGAAGCATTCTTTACACATAAAATATAGCGTAAATCCTGAAGTCATCATTTTTACGAGCAGCCAGATTCTGCCCAGCTGCTCCAAGGGTGTGAAAAAGCAGAGGATGGGAGAGCAAAAGGTGCCTCAATGCCTAGAGTAGTAGCTTTGTACTATCACATTACCCAGACCACTGCAGGGACTGCTCCTTTCATGTGCTCCATGAAATACAACACTCATCAAAGGGAGCTAGAAACAGCGAGCGAGGCCTGTAGAGCTGATCAGACATAAAGGAATATGCCCCTACAAAGCAAGGCATCAGCAGGCAAGCTCTTCCTGCACTCCAGGAGTTCTTTTGAGGCAGTGGCTGGGCTGTGTTGACAAGTCACAACTAAAGCCCTATGTTATCATTCTTTCTGCTTCTGAGATTGGTTGGAATGCATTTTGGTACTTTGTGAGCTTGCAGGTCCTGCTGACCAGAAAAGAGTAAAGGGATCTGAATGAAAATAGGTTTCCAAAGCTCAAGTCAGACTCCTGCTAGAGTGCAGGTCATCTCAAATGCAGTATGGGTTCAGAGCAATTTAATGACTCAAAGTATGATCATAAAATACTTTGTTTAGGAACAATAACCACACATGGTAAGCATGAAGGCACAGAGCCCAGATTTCATTTATGTAGTTTTATATTTTGAAAAGGAATATTAAAAAACACTTGAAAATGCAGGATAAATGCAATAGTTTCTTCTACAAGTTTTAACTTTGTATTGCTTGGCCATTTTGTCATATAAATTATTGCTTACTAGCTTTCATATATACACACAACACAATACTATGTACAGAGGCAAACAAGCATGAAACATGAAAAAGAAAATATTGGCAACAGTGATTTTGGTAAATCAGACTATGTCATACATACCAGTTCTTGTAATAGTGGTTAACTATTAGCTGTTGTCCCTGAGAAGTTAGGTAAATACCTTGATTTGGGGTTTTCTACTAGTTTACTGTTAATGTAGGATAACACTTTTATGGTTCTCCAGTTAAAGAGAATATAACAGGAAAGTGTTCTTACCTCAGTTCACTGACTTCATCCCAGTCTTTCTAAATAGTCTAATAAGAATACAATAAATAGATTATGCAAATAAATATTATTACTCTGCTAAGGAGTTTAGTATTTACAGCTTTCTTTGTATATAATATATAGATATATTTCTTTTTTACAGCAGAACTGCTTTAATCTGGTTTTGGCAACATGTTAATTTTTTTTGCTCCTGCATCCAAGTGCAACTTGTTAACTATCTGGGATTGGGCTGAAATTCTAAGCACACAACACAGAAGTATCTAAACTTGATGTGCCAAAATCCCAAATCAAAGATCTGTAGAGCGATCCTGCTCTTCCCTTGTTTTGTCTGATAAAATCCTCTGAGCTACTAATAAACACAAACCACAGACAGTTTAATCTGGTGTATGACTGTGATAGACTGAGGTTTAAGATTTTCAATATGTATTTTAAAATGACATAACAGTGCTACTATTTTGGGGGATAGGGGAGATGGATTTTAAACCCAGTGTCCCCCGCCCCCCATTCACAGCACTCGTTTTTACTCTCTCACAACTATCTTTCCCTCAGATGCTTGCCAGTCTCAAAGCAGGCTTCCCTACAAAATGGGGACCCTGCAGGCCTTTTATTTCCTGCACGCTTTTGCTGTAGGTTCAGAACTACTGTTTTCCTATTAATATTGCGGGTACACGGCTAATATTCTCTGCATGGTGGATACACCAAACACTCTTTGCCATTCAAAGCTGAAAGTGTGTGTAGCACTTCATGCAAAATTACACAGCAAGGCAATGTCTGGAATTCAGCATTTAGATGGCAGAATTTTTAGTCTGATTGCAAACCTGAGTGTAGAAAGCAGGAGAATTCTTTCCTCCATTTCTCCCACACACACTGCTGTTTTTTCACCAGCAGAGAGGTGTAAACTACTACCAAGGCTACTGTAGGGTAAAAGTTACAGTGAATTGAGAGACAAGTGCTTTTCTAGCACACTTGCTCTTAGTGGGTAGTATTTTACTATACTGATTCCAACAGAACTAAATCACAGAGTACAGCACTACTCAATGTGAGCTGGGGTCCTGAATCAGGTCTACAGTGAGATTCATTACAGTTGTACCACAATGAAACAATCTCAACAAAGGAGCACTCAAGAATCAGTGAATGTCTTAGCTAATGAACCCAGGGAGGGGATTTGGTGAAAATTTTACAGAAAGGAAGAATTGCAACAAAACAAAAAACAATCATTGTGATTCATGTTTTCACACTGCAAAAATAAGTCCATTGAAGCTAGTGTTCTGATTCCAACAGTTTTGGTCTGTTTGCACAAGATTTATTTACAATATGTGCAAGCACATCTACAGAAGAACATAGGAAATTTTTACTCCATGGCCAGCAAGAGTTGGGTTTTTTTGTTTGTTTTTCTTTTTACTGGGTAAAAAGATTTCTTTTTTAAAAAAAGAAATATCATATAGTATTTGATAATACGAAAGTACAAGCAAATACATTTCTGAAACACTTGTTTCTTTTACATTATAACTGTATAATACTTCACAGAAAGGGAAACATGAATCCCCCCCCAGCGAACTATTTGTTAAAGCTGTTTTTCTTTCCCTTTAAACCACATATCACAATAAGACAAAGAGCATGCTACTTCAGCCACTCTCAATTGTCAATCAAAGAGCATTTCCTTGGAAGTCTTTCCTGTGTGATACACACACATATAAACAGGTGGGCAGGCAAAGCCCTCTACTGCAAAGGGGCTCCTGTGATAAGGCCCTCTACAACAGATTATATTTACTGTGTGGCACATTACATCATCTATAGCACCTACTAGATTATTTCAGGACCATCCCTTAGCGCCAAAAAACAACATTATGATGAGGGGGTGCCTTTGATATGAATACGTTGGGACCATGATTTTAGAAACATACTCAGTAATGCCAATGAATATGAGCTTGATTTATCTAAATGAAAATTGAAGCAGGGGTGGGAGAAGAGAAACGTTAGAATGAATAATGTTGAAAGCCTATTCATGTTTCATGCATATGGACAATGAGAACCTGTAATACATAAATTACGCTGTGTTGTTCTTTAGAAATTATAAACATATGCTCAGCAGGCTAGAGCTCGCCTTCTGTAACAAGGTATTTCCTGGTTTTGTTTTTTGTTGTTTGTTTGCATTTGCTCGATTTTTTAAAAAGCAATATGATGGCCTACCAGCAGGTGTGGGGGAGACTATAGTCCACACAGTAAAGCACTCAGCTCCCTTTTTAATAACTGACAGCACACTAACTCTAGAAGTTAGTGGCAAAGCTAGATTAGCTGGAAGGAGAGCAAGTAACAGAGGTTTTTTAACCTATGCATTTTAGATAGAGAAACATTGTTCAAATTGAATTGCAGGTTGGCTCTATTAGTCTTTCAAAAGGGGAAAACGCAGTGTTTGTTTCCATAAGCTGTATCATGTGCCACAGGACTCCTTGCTTATCAAAATTAGATTTTTTTTTTTCTTTTTACAGTCTCTATGAACCGAATTCTGATACCTCTTGGCTTCTGGTTGCCAATCCGGACGCACAACCGTGTTAATATGCAACACTGTTTTATACAATTATTTTTTATGTTCCCATTCTGAGGTGTCTACTGTTTTCTCAGGTAAGACACCCCCTAGAGTCAGAGAAGCAACATGGATTGTACAGTATATTTTTTGGCAACTAGAAATAGTTTGGCAGCCTTGCATCATTGAGGTCCATACTGTATGGTGAACTCCCGTGTCACATAGTGTTGCTGATCAGGATGGTGTTTTTGAGATGACATGATGCATCCTTCCCCATACTGGCAGAATCTGGATTGAAAGCAACACTGGCCCACCAATGTTTTCACAGAAACCACTCTTCTTAGCTTAATGATTGGTGTTCCTCTCCCTCCTTTACTGATGATGGTAAATGGACTTAGCACTAGCCTTGCTCTGGAATGCTATGAACAGTTCTTTCCTTGCTTTGCTTGATCTTCCTGTGTGTGTGTTGTGTAATTACTGATAAAACTCAGTAAACAGTTTTCATTTAGGGAAGCAACATGCTTGGCATAAATATTCACTTAATTAAAAGTGCTGCAGTTACAAGGTTACATGAAGTTGTGGGTGCTCACGCTCGAGGCTCTATCCGGTGAGAAAGCTCAAACAGTGTTTGCTGGTTGTCAATGACATGCAGGTGATAGACATGTGGCTTCAGCTCCTGATGCTCTTTTGAAAGAACTTCACTGCCTAAAGTTTGAGGGGAGAAAAAGAAATAAATCTGAAATCAGTTTTCTGACCAATCCATACTTTTCTCGAATGTGAGCCAAACATGCCATTCAAAATGGCAAGTGAAGTGTGAAGGTCCAAAGCATCATCAGAGGACTATATGTTCAGCTGGGAAAATCCTTATCTTCAAGCAGGAAAGGAGAAGAAAACTCTAAGCCATGCAGATAAGAGCTATGAAACTGCTGCAGGTTTTGCACTCTTGCCTGCCTGCTTTCTAGAAATGCTTCTGACATCACAGGGGAAGGGAGTGGGTGGCATAAAGCTGGATTTCCTTATGCTTTGAGTATCCTCAGCAGTCCCTTGAAGGCTGATTTAAGGATATTTAGTGCTATTCAGTGAGCATGAACAAACCTTGATACGGGACTGAGGATCTGGCACTGGGTGTTTAAACAGCTGTAGCAAAAACATACAAACAGCAAGTGGACACCTGAATCATTTCCTTAAGTTCATGTGAAATGTGAAAATGCAGAATAGACAGAGGACAACACCTCAAAGTTGCCTTTTTTTTTAAACTGGGAATGCGAGGGGAGTCAGCTCTCCCGTTTTGATCAGCTATGCTTTTGATTTTGATTGAAGTGGTAGATACAAGGGACATGCTGTTATTTCACAGGAGTTCCCACAGCAGAACAGCTTTTTTAACCATGTGTCAAATGAAAACAGAAGGGTGGATTGAAGAGATAACTGAGCTCTTATCTGCTACATACCCTAGCAGTCGATGTCCACAAGGCAATGTTAATACAACTACCGTTAAAAAAAAAAAATCCCACAAAAATTCTGGAACCTACAAGCTTAACATGACTGCTCTCTCACTTGCTTTTGTTTCATCCATCACCATCTTGCTTTCTCCAGTTAAGACTGTACGGTGTCTGGGGCGCAAGTGTTGTTCTCATATTTGTCTATAAAATGCCTAGCACAAATTCAGCACCATGTAAATAGAAACATGACATGGTGAGTCCAGACAGTTCTGTATGTCACTATTGAAGGCACTGATGGGTAGTCTGTCCACACAGTCCTCATGAGCTCCTGGGTGATATGTAAAATAGTGCAGCAGAAATGAACAAGAGATAAATTGATGTAGGATGCTGTACGAGCCTTTATAGTTCCCAGGGGACAAATGCTATGTTTTCAGCAATTGTGCTAAACACACTGAAAATGGTTCTGAATTCAGAGTCTCGTTAGCACCTGAAATTACAAAGGGCTGAATTATTATATAAATGTAAAAAGCTGTTATGCTGGATACCTGAAAGACTATTATTTGTTTTCTGGATTTAATGTGGAATAATATTTTTCTGTTAAAATGGCATTTCAGCACTAATTAGCTACATACTGATTTTCTAACCCATAAAGTTTCTAGTCTGCATGCTTCATTTGTAAGATATGGTTATAAGGAGCATCATCTTTTGCTTAGTTTTATTTGATTCTGTTCTCTGGTAAGATGCCAGCTACTTTTAGTCTAATTCAGAGATTGATGCAGGAGAAAGATTCGCATTACTGAAAGCTAAATAAAGTGACTGGAAAAGGAAGCTATGTCCATAAGTCTCAATAAATATTCAGTCAATTAATTTCATGCCTAAAGGAATTTAAAACAAGCCACTGCCTACTGGAATATGTGCATAAACTGTTTTTTAAATGCTGGCTTCACAATGAGGCTAAGCCTGTGGGTAATGTACAACAATAACAACATACTTCAAACCAGCAAATTGTGAGATAAATCTTGGTTATTAAACCTGGATTTATGTCATGACAGAAATAACTGCTTACAAAAAAACCAAAGATGGTTTTAAAAATGTATTAACGTATTTTGCAGAAGATCTCCTTAAAGACAAAAATAAATCAATTTTGCTTAATGAGATTTACAGATAAGTATTCTGATTTAAATCAATACTTATTTTAGGGTCTGGATTTAAGAGAGTGAAAACAAGAGGAGATGTACTTACCTCATGCTTTTTTTTTTACAATGCATATGGGAATAACTGGTCCATAAACATTAAGCAACCTTTGTATTCACAGAAGACTACAACTATATTAGGCAACATTATGGGCCAAATTTTCAGCAAAATTCCATGGCTGTACTCACAGCTCTTGTAGACTTATCTATGTGCACACTCCAAATAGCTATGGCTGCAATTACTCTTTTTGTATACCCCATGCAAATTTTCATATAAACTCAAATAGGAAACTAGATACTGTGGACATGCTTAGGAAGCACTGAAAAGTGTGGCCAAAAAAAAAAAAAAAACCCTCACATTTTTTCCTTCAGATCAAGAAAACTCTAAGATAAGTCTAAAGCACAAGTCTGAAATCCTTCCAAAAGAGTACAGTATTTTTGGCCTTACCGTGACATTTATTTTGGTGTACTTGAATTAGAACCCTACCACTATGAAAAACATGATAGCATCTTTCCCTTACCTTGTATAATTATAGTGTAATATCAGTTATAAAGGGAATACAAAAAACCAGATAGGTTACAGAAACTCAGCTGATCTGAATGGAACTCTGTGAAAATCCAGAGAGACATAGCACCTTTCATCTACTGAGATGCCAACACAAGACTGATTCAATTGCTGGAAGAGGGTTCACAGAGCAGACCTATGAGACGGCATTATAACCCCATTCTAAACACACCACTAGCTATGGGAACCTACAGGATACCTCAAGCTCACCAAGTAATCAGAAGCCTTTAAGTTTTTTGTTCTTCTGAAGCAGTCTACAAAACTCAGATCTGTAACCTCACAGGTAAATGATGTGCATTTCAGGGATTGGGAGACAACAGAATTTTGTGAAAATCTTGGTTTTTTTCTGTGAACAATTTGGAATGTAGCTGTGATTACATTCTGTTTGCTAAGGTGATTTGCATAGCACATACTCCTTTCTTCTAGATTAGAAAGAATGACAAATATGTTCTACTGTAGAAGTAAACCTGGGCCATGGGAGAAGAGGCAGAGAGTCCTGGAAACAGACTTTTTGAACTGCATTTTGTATGTATGTAACTAATAATGAGAAATGAATAGTAAACTGACTACTTACCGCACTGGTTATTCCTGCAATGTCTCAGTGATCGGACAGTATCAGCAATCATGTGCTGTGAAATAAAATATACAAAATATCAGTACAGGAATCTGATGAGGTTCCATTGCTGGAAAATCCTTCTCTAGCTCTTAACTTTATAACAGCAATTGTAACAATGATGGGGAAGGAGGCAGGACACCTTTAGTTTATATGGGAAGAAGATAGCATCTCTGTGTTCTATGTTAACACATCATGAAACAATGTTAGTTCTTTCAGACTCATTTCACAGAAGGATCTTGCTGACATCACACACATAGTGGGGGACTTCCTAGAAATCCATGGAAATGGACAATGAAAGAGGGTCATTTCTTTATTTATTTTTTCTTTTTTTCTAATGAGATGCTTGAAATCCCCTCCTTCTTCCCCTCTCATGATTAGTAATGTGTATCAAGTACACTACTGGACAATAGTTTTAAGCTGTCACACAGAGAGCAGATTTGTGTTCATGTATATGAAAAATAAAGCAAATTTTTTGTTCAAGTAAAAAACTCCAAAAGGGGAATATGTGTTCAATTGCATGTGTCCCTTTCAGTGCACAGAGAAGTAAATGGTTCACAAGTCGTAAGTGTCCTCTGTATTGTTATTAGAAGGCTAGGTTACATCTACATTAGGAACAGAAAGTTTTCAGAAAGCCTTTTACTCCATCATTCAGTGTGCCTGTGGCATGGTAATGTTTTGCTTTGATCAGTTGTTGGTTTTAATACATTTTTCCCTAAGCAAAAGAGGCTGCAGATGGTTGTTGCTCAGGTTAAACAAAGAAAAACCTTTAAATTTTTGTTTCATCTTTAGAGTCAGTTCTTTAGGAGATATAAATTAGAATCCCTATGTCTAAGGTAATGGAGATACATTGGTGTTCACAAGTGGAGAATATGGCCCATAATGCCTTTTATTCATATTTGCTTTTGATTTAATTTACAATGCAAAGAAAGAGCATATTGAACTGGGCCAGAAGCCCTAGACTGAATATGGTGACTAATTTAAGCAACCTGTCTGCAATAACAACAGCAATATGGCAGTTTCTAGACACAGTACAGGCTGTTCTCACAACTCCCTCAAAATCCAGTCAGAAGGGGAAAGGATTAACTGCCCAGAGCAAAGTACATTTAGCTTGGAATAAGGTAGCATAATATGTATCCATAACCACAATATGAATTGTTTACAATGTTCGTTCACAGAATAGCTTATCTGGAGAACAACTGAATAGATGCTTAATGAAGGCTTCATGTTCTTTAATACATCAGTGATGCAAAATACTTTTTCCAGCCTTGTTTCATTTACCATAAAATCTCTCAATCTCTTCTGCTAATATCATTTCCTTGTACTGGTTAAAATAAAGACTAATGAGAGGTCCTCGGTTTCAATGGTCAATTCCCTACATCCCACTAAAGTGATGACGTCCCTGTATTCTGTATCTTCCACACCATAGTTTGAATTTGGCTTTCAAGACTGAAGGAGAATTCACCTTGTGCTTTCCCACTCTACTGTTTGTTGCTCAGTATGAGCTTTACCATCTAAAATTAACTTCAGTGGTTGATGCCCCAGGGAAGCTCTTGACCAATTTATGCCCCAGCCTCATGGAAATTGATGACAGTTTTTTCCTCCTTAGTGGCTTCATTAGGCACTTCATACAGTCCTCTTTAACTCTGCCTGACCCAGTTGTAATACAGAATACCTGTTAATTCATCCGCAAAGGGTCTATTTTCTGACAGTTCTAAATGGCCGCCCACCAGAATGTGATGAATATGGAGAAAAGCATTCAGTGACCAAGGCTATGTCTACACTACAAAATTAAATAGAGTGAACTAATGCTAACATACAGCTGCCTCAGTAATTGCATTGCTTGTGCATGTCTATACTTTGCTCCTTGTGTTGGTGATGCAAGTCTTCACCAGGAGTGCTTGCATTTATTGTTTTGACATTATGGGCCACGGTAGGGCAGCTCCTGAAACCCAGTAATAGTTCATGTAAGCAACTCATTGTCTACTCCGACATGGATAGCGCTAGCTACTTTGATCTTGACTTCACATTTGTCATAGAGGCAAAGTTATTAGTCAGCATAGTCAGCCAGTTATGTCAGCAGGAGTGAAATTTAAGTGTAGACACTTCCATAGTGAGGTTGATATAAGCTGCCTTGAGTCATTCTTACTCTTTAGTGTAGACCAAACATGAGAGTTGACTGGCAATCAATTTTAGCAGATGATCATTAGCAGCTATGTTCCCTCTAAGCTGTATGTGCGCGTGCATGCACACAGGTTGTGAAACCCATGCACACAACAAAATAAAGCATGCACAAAAAAATTCAAACAGGGCTAATATTTTTATGCTACTTTAAGAACGTGATTTCAAGTAGCATGTTTCAAATAAAGCTTTGTAATTTATAAAATCATTTGCATCACCATATCAAAATCAAATGTAGACATTATTTGGATCATACACACTTCACTGCGCTCACAAGTTTGACCATATGCACTGGGGTGCGCACAGATTTGGACACTGGTCCCAAAAATTTGCACAAATGAGATTTTTTGCGCACACAGTCTATGAAAAATTAGAGGGAACACTGATTAGCAGTAATTCCAGAGTATGCTCCTAAGTCCCAAAAATATTTTTAGGCATGACCCTGAAAATCCTTATTTATATTACATGTATAGTTTTTCCTAGTAGTCCCCAAAGAGACTACCCGTAAGAGTAATAAGTACTGGTGAGTTAGAATTTAATACCAGTAATAACTACTGGTGTATTACAATTTACACGACTGCACTCTTAAAGTAGCCATGATGGCCACAGTATATTACTATTCTAGGAAATGTACAGCTGTTGGTTGTGATTCACAGAGATTAATGTAAGAAGAGTTGGTTGCTCACCTGGTAAACTCTGTTCTTTGAGACGCGTGTCCTGTGATGCTCCACCTTAGGTGCAGCATCATCCCAGAACTCACAATGGAAACTTCATAGCAGAGATCAGGGCGACGCTTACGCAGAAGCAAGGCTTGTGATTCCTCAGAGTAGCTTTGGTGGGAGCACGCGCACTTCCCTCAGTTCTTTTTAACTGTACTCAGTATCTGTAACTAATATAGAAGAAGAAGCAACAAAAAATAAAAAAAGAGGGGAGAAGGGAGGGTGGTGGAGCATCGCAGGACACACGTCTTGAAGCGCAGAGTTTACCAGGTGAGCAACCAACTCTTCTTCTTCGAGTGCTGTCCTGCGATGCTCTACCTTAGATGATTATGTAGCAGTTGTTCATTAAGGTGGTGGGTTGTCTTGTGCTGTTGCAAGAATTTTTCTGCCCACGTTGACATCGTTAGCTGCTGCTATATTTAATGCATAGTGTGTGGTGAATGTGTGAGGTGTAGACCAAGTGACTGCTCTGGAAATGTCCTCAATGTGAACATTGTTCAATAGTGCTGTAGTTGATGCCATTGCCCTGGTTAAATGTGCACAGACATCATCAGGACACTGAAGATTGTTCAGCTTATAGGAAGAGCAGATGCAGTCCTTTATCCAAGTTTTTGCTTAGAAATAGCCATTCCCCTTTGGCATTCTGCGAACGAGACAAAAGCCTGTTTGATTTCCTAAAGTGTTGTGTCCTATCTAGGTAAAAGGCTATGGATCTCTTCACACCCAAGGTGTACAACAGGGCCTCTTGTGAGGAATTGTGAGGCTTTGGAAAAAATGTGGGTAAGTGTATGTATTGGTTAATGTGGAAATCAGAGATGATTTTTGGGTCCGGACATAAGGAGACTTTATCCCTATGGAAGACTGTATGAGGAGGATCATATCTTAACGCATTTATTTCTCCTACTCTCCTGGCAGAAGTGATAGGAAAAAGTAGCCATAGGTTCAAATGCTGTCCTGGTTAGGGCATGAAGGACTACGTTAAGGTTCCATTGGATCATACTAGGACGTGTAGGTGGATAGAGTTTCTGTAGCCCTGCCAGGAACCTCTTGACCGTGGGTGACTAAACAATGAGGAGTCCTGTAATTGAACATGGAATGCTGAAACTGCTGATAAGTAAACCTGGAAGGAGCTACTGGAGAGAAGGGGGTGTTTCAAATGTAATAGATAGTCCAAAATTTGCAGAATGGATGTGCTATGAGGGTCGATGTTCCTGGTTGTACACCAGTGGAAAAAACACTTCCATTTTTGCAAATAGGATTTCCTAGTTGATGGCTTTCTGCTATTTAATAGGACGTGCTGAACCAGTTGTGAACAGGCATTGTCTGTAGATCTGAACCAGTTAGGAGCCATGCCGAGAGGTGTAGACTGTGGATGTCCGGATGTTGATGGTTGCTATTGCACTGATATAAGAGGCCTTTGATGAGAGGTAATCTGATTGGTTTGCATATGGAGAGATTGAGGAGCTGTGAGAACCATATCTGTCTGGCCCAGGCTGGCGCTATGTGTATCATCATGGCATGATCTGCTCTCAGTTTCTGTAGTACTCTGGGCATGAGAGGAATTGGCGGAAACGCATAGAGGAAACTGTTGGATCAATCTATGAGGAAGGCATCCTCAAGTGATCGTGGGTTGTTTCATTGTCTGGAACAGAACTGTGGACATTTTTTGATTTGGTGAGTGGTGAAAAGGTCTATTGCCAGAAAACCCCATCTGCAAAAAATATCTTGAAGTACTTTGTCATTCAATGTCCACTTGTGAGCTAGTGGAAAGAATCTGCTTAGAGTGTCTGCAGTGACATTTTGAGTTCCTAGAACGTGAGCAGCGGATATGTGAATCTCGTTTTGTAGGCACCAATTCCAGAGCTTCATGGCCTCTGCACAGAGGGAAGGGGATCTTGCTCCTCCTTGTCGATTTATGTAGTAAACACATGGTAGGTTGTCTGTCAGGATTTTTATTGCTTGTCCACATATTATTGGTAGAAAATGATGAAGAGCATTTCTGATTGCCCTCAGCTCAAGAATGTTTATGTGCAGAAGTGTTTCTGAACTTGACCACATACCCTGGGTTGAATGAGCATCTAGATGGGCTCCCCAGCCTCTGTGGGAGGCATCAGTTGTAATAGTTATGGACGGTTGAGTCCATGTGAAAGGTACCCCTTGTAGGAGATTTGATTAGTTTTGCCACCATTTTAGGGATTCTTTGACCTTTAAAGGGATTGTGAATCGCATGTTTAGTGAATGGATGTGCAGTTTGTATACTGTTGCCAACCAAGCCTGGAGAGTTTGCATCTTTAATCTTGCATTGGGCACGACTGTGGTGGAAGCTGCCATGCGTCCAAGGAGATGTAGCACTGTTCTTGCTGTGATCATTGGTGCCATAAGAATGAGCTGTAGCATGTTTTGTATGGTGGAAATACGAGTTCTTGGTAGGTAAGCTCTGCCTGTCAGAGAATGTAGAAGAGCCCTTATAAACTCTATTGACTGTGTTGGCATAGGATTTGATTTTTCAATGTTTATTATGAGGCCAAGATCATTGTATAGTTTTATTGTGGTAGTAACCCATTGTATTGCAGAGGTCTTGAGAAGCAGCCACAATGAGGCAATTGTCTAAATATGGGTAGATTGTGATGCCTTGAATGTGAAGGTGTGCCACTACCGCCGCTAAGACTTTGGAGAACACTTGAGGTGCTGTAGACAGGTCTTTGACAGTAAACCTTAAGAAGCACCTGTGGAATGATGAATTGTTATATGAAAATAAGCATCTTTGAGGTGGAGGGAAGAAAACCACTGACCTTCCTGCAGCATGGGGATTATATTACTCAAAGATCCATTTTAAATTTCTCTCGCCTTATGAACTTATTCAAGGGCCAGAGATCTAAAACTGGTCTCAAACGCCACTCTTTTTCTCTACTACAAAGTAATGTGAGTAGAATCCTGAGTGTTTAAATTGGGATGGAACTAGTTCTACTACACCAAGTTGGAGAAGCTTCTGGATCTCATCCATAAGTATCTGTACATGAGAGGGGTCCCTAAACAGGGACAGGGAAGGTGGGTGGTATGGAGGCAGGGACTGGAAGTGAATAGAATATCCAAATTTTATAATTTCAAGCACTCATTTATCAGTAGTAATTGAAGCCCTGATGTTATAATATTGGGCCAAGCAAAATTCAAAATTTAATCTGAAAGTGGATATGCTGCCAGGTGGTTGAGGATTTTCAAACCCTTGACCAACGCATCAGATTTGCATCTTGAGGGATGAGGGTTGTTGGTTAGATGAGGGTTGTGTGGATTGTTTACACCTATATGGCCTTTGTTTCATCCTTTGACTCTGATCATATTATTTAGAGCTGAGCTGAGAACCATAGTGAGTATAGTATCGTCTTTGGTAGGGTAGGGTACAGGTTTGTTTCTTCCTTGTATAAGAAGGGTATATGCCTACAGTGCGCAAGGTATCTCGAGAGTCTTTCATAGAATGAAGTACCTCACCCATTTTCTGAGAGAAGAGGTAAGTTTTCTCAAATGGTAAATCTTGTGTTTTGTTTTGTAGGTCCTTGGGAAGAGCTGCTGTATGGAGCTAGGACAATCTACTGCGGTAGCTGTCATGCTTGCAGCCGTGTCAGCTACATCCAATGACATTTGGAGGAATGTCTTAGCAAATCCATGGGGCCAGACGAACTGCATCCAAGGGTGCTGAGGGAATTGGCCGATGAGATAGCAACACCGCTGGCCGTTATTTTTCAAAACTCATGGAGAACAGGGGAGGTGCCAGAGGATTGGAAAAAAGCAAATGTAGTGCCTATCTTCAAGAAAGGGAAAAAGGAGGATCCGGAGAATTATAGACCAGTCAGCCTCACCTCAATCCCTGGCAAAATTATGGAGCAGATTCTTAAAGAATCCATCCTCAAACACTTAGAAGAAAATAAAGTGATCAGGAACAGTCAGCATGGATTTACCAAGGGTAAATCATGTCTGACCAATCTCATTTCCTTCTATGAGCAGATGACTGGTTTTCTGGATGCAGGAAGAACCGTTGATGTGATATACCTTGATTTTAGTAAGGCTTCTGATACAGTTTCCCACAGCATTCTCATTGGCAAATTAAGGAAGTATGGGTTGGATAGGTGGACTATAAGGTGGATAGAAAACTGGCTAGATCAACGGTTTCAGCGTGTAGAAATCAATGGTTCCATGTATAGCTGGCAACCAGTCACAAGTGGTGTGCCCCAGGCGTCGGTCCTGGGGCCGGTTCTGGTCAACATTTTCATCAATGATCTGGATGATGGAATAGACTGCACTCTCAGTAAGTTTGCGGATGACACCAAGCTGGGGGGCACAGTAGACATGCTGGAGGGCAAGGACAGGATTCAGGGAGACCTAGATAAATTGGAACAATGGGCCAATAAAAATCTTATGAAGTTCAATAAGGACAAGTGTAAAATCCTGCATGTGGGACGGAAAAACCCCATGCACTGCTACAGGCTGGGAAACATTCAGTTAAGTAGCAGCAGTGTAGAAAAGGACCTGGGGGTCATGGTGGATGGGAAGCTAGATATGAGTCAGCAGCGTGCTCTTGCTGCCAAAAAGGCCAATGGCATACTGGGCTGCATCAAAAGAAGTATTACCAGCAGATCAAGGGATGTGAACATTCCCCTCTATTCTGCACTGGTGAGGCCACATCTAGAATACTGTGTTCAGTTTTGGGCTCCCCACTACAAAAAGGACAGGGACATGCTAGAGAGAGTTCAGAGGAGGGCAACCAAAATGATTAAAGGGCTGGAGCACAAGCCCTATGAGGATAGACTGAAAGCATTAGGCTTATTTAGTCTGCAGAAGAGAAGATTGAAGGGGGATTTGATAGCAACCTTCAACTACTTGAAGGGATGCTCTAAGGAAGATGGAGCTCGACTGTTCTCGGTAATAACAGAGGACAGAACAAGGAGCAATGGTCTCAAGCTGCGGTTATGGAGGTCGAGGCTGGATATTAGAAAAAACTTTTTTACTAGGCGAGTGGTGAAGCATTGGACTGAGCTGCCAAGGGAGGTGGTGGTGTCTCCATCTTTGGAGGTGTTTAAGGCCCGGCTGGACAAAACCATGACTGGGATGGTTTAGTGGGAGTGGTCCTGCCTCTGGCAGGGGGTTGGACTAGATGACCTATGAGGTCCCTTCCAACCCTAGGATTCTATGATTCTATGTGTTGTCCCTCGGTAAGTAAAGTTTTAAAAAGGTCTCTTTTCTGTTCCGGTAAGTACTGATAATTTGTCAAATAGTGTATAATTATAGTTAGACAATAGAGCTGAGTAATTGGCTATTTGCATCAAGAAGGTGGATGAAGAATATACTTTCTTATCCATGATGTCTATATGCCTCCAATTTTTATCTGCTGGTGTGGGTTTGAAATTGGGTTGTTTGTTTCTCTGGTTCGCTACCCCCACTACTAATGAATTGGGTGATGGGTTAGTGGAAAGAAATTCCATTCCTTTAGGTGAAATGTAGTATTTTCTGTCCGTCCTCCTGCTAGTAGCGGGGATGGAAGTTGGTGTCTGCCAAATGGCATTAGTAGGATTGAAGATGGTGTCATCCATAGGAATGGCTATTTTAGATGGGACTGCAGTATGTAAGATTTTTAATAGCTTGTGTTGTGAATCGTTGACATTCTCTAGTGGAATCTTGAAACTTTGGGCTACTCTTAAATAAATTATTAAAAAGTTTATTGTCATCTTGTGAAGAGGAGCTGATTGGCAACAGCTCATCATCATGAGTATGTGAAGAGTGTTGCAGTCATTGATGAGAGTCATTAAATCTTATTGTAAGAATGGATTGTTCTGTGTCAGAAAGGTATGAAGAGCTGTTAAGGCTAGCAGTAGGAGATCTCTCTCTGCTGGCAGAGCAAGTGCTACTGTGAGGTTAACATGGTACAGGAGTGGGAGAACACGATCTTTTATCTCCTATATGCCTGTGATGATGGTATCTGGATTTATAGTGTGGAAGAGTGTGACAAGCGTGGTGTTTGTGCCTGGGACAGCAGTCAGGGGTATAGGATCTACAGCATGAGTCACGGCACAGTGAAGAGCATGAGGAAGAGCAGCATGATTATGGGTGGCTGTCCCAATGGTAACAGGAGTAACGCAATGTTGAGCGTATACTATGGGACCTGGATCTATTTCTGTCATGTTTTGAGAGTTGAGAAGTATGGTGCAGTTTCCTGGACCTTTTCCTAGGAGTGGATTTTACTACATCACCCCCACGCTGACATATTTCGGGGAGATTATGAGCCTCCTGCTGCAGACCTGGCTGTATCGGTGTCAGAGGCAATAATGATAGTAAGCGATCTTTTGACAGTTCCAATGAGACATTGCTTTGCCTTAGGGCTGAGGAGCCCATCGGAACCGCAATTATTAGTGGCAGTACTTTTGGCACTGACCCACTGTTGTCTAACACGGAACTGCTGGCCGTGTGTTTCTGCTGGCTTGAATGTGGCGGTTTCTCAGTGTTTGTCGTACGCCTTGACTGGAGAGGCTTATTTCTATCTCAGCTCTTTGCTGAGCCTCAAGAGATGGCAGTGCCTGAATCACCTGAGGAACCTAAAGCCTCTTGGATGTTCAGTCTAACTGAGTCCATGTTCGGTGAGGGCTGCTTATTCAGTGCAGGGTTGTCGTGCCCAGTATTCAAGAGTTTGGCATCTGCATCTGGCTGAGCAGCTTGTTCAGAGTTGGTGTCTGATTGAAGACAGAAAGCTTCTTCCATTAAGTGCATCTTGAGCTGAGGCTCCCTGTCCTTACAAGCTCGAGCAGAGAGATTCAAACACTCTTCACATTTGTGGGGGACATGGGCTTCCCCTAAGCAGCAAACACATTGTGTGTGGCCATCTGAGGCAGGCATAGCCTCATTACAATTGACACATCTTTTGAAGCCCAGTGCTGAAGGCATCTTGTCTAAAATTCCTTTTTTTAAAAAACTGTTGTACAGATAATAACAAAAGAAAAAACAAAGTAAGACTAAACTAAAGACTATTCTCTTGTTTTCTCTCCGCAGGTATCTGAAGAAGAAATTCTGAGGGAAGGAGAGGACAGAGACTGATGTGAAATCGGGCATGGTTAAAAAGGAACTGCGGAAGCACGTGCGCTCACGCCACAGCTGCTCTGAGGAATTGTGAGCCTTGCTTCTGCACAAGCGCCGCCCTGATCTCTGCTGTGAAGATTCCGTCGTGAGTGCTGGGGCAATGCCACACCTAAGGCAGACCATCACAGAACAGCACTCGAAGAAGAAACTCCATTTCAGCAAAGTTCCCTAGGGACAGCCATGTTAGTCTAGTTCAGTAAAATGAACAAGGAGTCCTGTGGCACTTAAAGACTAACAAATTTATTTATTGCATGAGCCTTTCTGAATGAAAATCCCGTTTCGTCAGATGCTTTGAATATGGGGGAACTTACAGAATGGGATGAAATAAATGCAAGGAAATCTAAGTCATGGGAACAGGTCACATTGTAACAGCAAATCAAAGCAGTTGTAAAGATTCAAATACTGGGGAACATCATATAGAGGAAGATGAGGGCAAATCACGCATTGTAACTAGAGAAAATTCAAAGTCCTTATTAAGCCCTGAAACAATGCAATCAAATCTGCATATAAATTCAATCTCAGCAGCTTCTCTTTGAAGCCTTGATCTGGTATTCATCTGTCTTAGCACCACAATTACTAAATTGTCAATGGAATGATCAGGAAGATTGAAACACTTATCCACTGGTTTTAGAATGTTGTGATTTCTGATGTCAGATTTGTGCCCCTTTATTTTTTTGCACAGAGACTGTGCTGTTTGTCCAATATATAAGGCAGAAGGACACTTCTGGCACATGATGGCAATAAATCACATTGGTGGATGAGCAGGTGAATGAGCCTTTGATGGAGTAGCTGGTTTTATTAGGTCCTGTAATGGTGTCTTTTGTGCAGATACGTGGGCAAAGTTGGCAGCATGGTTTGTTGCAGGCATATGTGCCTACTTTAACGGCTCTGTTGCTAGGTCTGTAGTTGCTGATGAGTATCTGCTTGAAGTTGGGGGCTGTCTGCAAGCAAGGAGAGATCCGTCTCCCAAGGCTTCGGAAACTGAGGGACTGTCTTGTAGAATAGGCTGTAGATCACTGAGGATGTGCTGTAGAGGTCTGACGTAGGGGTTGTAGATGATGACCAGTGGTGTTCTACTGTTTTCTTTCTCGGGCTTCTCCTGTAGTATTTGCAAATTTGATTGCATTGCTCCAGGGCTTAATAGGGGTTTTGGATTCTTCTTCTCTCATTATAACAGATGCTTTGACCTCATCTTGTTCTACATGATGTTCCCCACTGTTTGAATCTTTACAATTGCTGTGATTTGCTGTTACAGTGTGACCTGTTCCCTTGACCTACACTTCCCTGCATTTATTTCCTCCCATTCTGTAAGTTTCCCCATCTTCAAAGAGTCTGACAAAGTGGGATTTTCTCCCACAAAGGCTCATGCAATAAATAAATTTGTTAGTCTCCAAGTGCCACAGGACTCCTTGTTTGTTTTATTTCAGCAAAAGCTGTCAGCAAAGAACATGGAGATACTTATAATACGATAGTAAAAGTTAAACCTTATTTCTACCCTTTTATTCCTTCACATTTGCAATTCTCATTTTAAGGCAAGAAACACAATAAATATTAATCTAAAAATTGTAATCTAGGTTTCACACAACAGCAAGTTAAATAAAAACATACAATCCTGCTAGCTTTTGCTAAGTCTGGTCTATCATAGTATACATTCCTGACAGACTCTTCAGTCTTGCTTTTCTTCCTTTAGATATTTTTTTTTTTTGTATTTTGAACGAACTTCTGATTCACGCTATTCACATCACATTCTGTTCAGGGGCAAAAACCCTGAAAATCGTGAATCTAATGGAGTTACAAATTCCAAAGCAAGGATGCTTTCACACAAGGCAAACTCCTGTATAGTTGTCAGAGTAGGTGTTGTGCTTCCTCAAAGAAATATTTAACTGCAAGAGTGAGTTCAGCATTTATGCACACACACATTCTCTCTCTCTCTCTCTCTCTCTCTGGAGGGGAGTGCAGGGAAGCAGGCGGACAAGAACAATCTAAAGAAGCAGTCGTTCCCAACCTGGGGTCCAAGGACCCCTGGGGGTCCATGGACATGCTGCAGGTGGTCTGCAGAGCCTCTCCCTACCACAGTCAGAATCTAGCTGCAGCCCCAATGCACCCTGCCAGGGTTGCCTCTCTCTGCCTGTGGCCAGATCCCAGTATAGGTATGAGGCTGCAGTGGCTCCCTGGGAGGGGCAAGGACAGGGGGCCATAGCCACCATGATTTGGCTCCCCAGCAGCGCAGGCCATGGTGGCAGTGGTGCCACTCGCTGGCTGTCCCAGCAACACCGCCAGAGTGGCGTAGGACAGATTACATAATCAGCCAGGGGGCCACAAAGATTTTTTTCGTTAAAAAGAGGTCCCCAGCCTGAAAAAGGTTCGGAACTACTAATCTAAAGTGCTGATGTCCATTAGCACAATTTTGAAATTAGTTATTTGCAGGTGCAGTTAAGTCACTTGATTCTGCACCAACTGAGAATTTTATTATTTATTTGGTGGTGGTGCCCAGAATGTATTAGGGACAAAGTAAGCAGAGAAAGACATCTTTCCTGTGCTGTTCAGCTTATAGTGTACAGGCAGTGGGTAAGAAAACTGGGGAAAGGAATACAACACAAAGTGTTTGGTTAGCTGATTGACAACCTTCTTATTAGTTCCATGCCAAGAAATCAAATACTTATACATCCAAAAGCACTAGAACTCTATTTACATTAGCTGGGTCTACACTACATGTTTATCTTAAGAGTTCCCATCCTTGCTACCATTAGTGGCAGCACTCATGCACACAGGGCAGCAGGCAGGAGGTTTAACCACCATTATATTGTTTCATCTTATCACAGCAGATCTAGATGACCTGGTGGTTCAAGCACTACTGGCTGTTGATAAAATCTTCACTAGGGGCAAAATCCTGGGCCCCACTGCCTTCACTGGAACAAGGGACTGGCCTGAAGCTCCTACAAATGGAGCTGCAATAGTAATAGCAGTGGTGAGGAAGTTTACAAAGCAAGTTTAGTGTAGACAAGACTTGCACATGATCACAAAAAAAAAAATACTCGGTAAAACTGAGTTGAGAATCAGATTCTTTGTCCCCAGGAAAATAATATAAAGGCCTTTAAGGGATATTAAGTAACAATTAGTGTTCATCTAGGGCTAGTTCAATTTGTGCATCGATAAGACGTACTTGGAAGAACAACTGAAGAACACACTAACAAGCTTATATGAAAACACATAAAGGAAAAACAGTCAATGGACATGGCAGAATGAACCCTTTTATTAAATGCAAATCAGTGTTCTAGGCACTGCAACAAAAAAAGGTACTTGAACCCTATTGAACATAAAAAGACAGGACCACCTAAGTTTTGGAGTCAAAGCTACCTTGGGTTGAAGCAAGGAGAAATGAACTGTTCTACTATTTATTTATTCAAACTGTAGAGAGTGCTATAGTCATTTCTACGATAGAGAGGAAAAAGACTATGGTCAGGAGACAAGAGATGCCTCGTCACCTGTTGACACCTCTTACACATCTAAAAGGTGGACAAGCCTGATGATAGTTTGTTGAAACATGACACTCCAATACGTAATCTTTACGTCATGTTTAATCATACTAATGCAATCAAGGCTAGTGTAGTAAATACCAGCAAACTCTCCTCGAGTTGACACAACTTATACTGGTAAGAAAGTGCTTTTGGTGGTATAACTTCAAGTTCCTCAAATTCAGTTATACCAGCAAAAGCCCACTCCTCATACTCTGCATATAAGTGTGTCTACCCTAGGGCTTTTGCTGTTATAGAGATGTCATAATGAATCATACCTCCAACCAAAAGTTTCCAGGATAGATCTGCCTGAAGCTTGAAGCATTAGCACATTACCCCCTACATTAACATTATTTTAAATGGATTTAAGTTAACTTGTATTGTGTGTATTCTTTCTTTTCAATTCCAACTCAAATCATAAATTTAATTTCATTTTAAATACTGGAATTATGACTGTTAAATTAGTGTTCCCTGCTGCTCTGTACCTTGAAAAACAAAACCAGGAAATTGAACTCTTGAGAAGAAGCTGAATGCTGAGAAGAGGCAATGACAGTTTGAGAACCTACACTTGTTTACATGGTGGAGTAATACGCACTACGAAAGTGTGATTTATATTAAACAGTTCATTTAGACTCTGCTGGTGTGCACTAAAAGTTCCTGCTTGCACTTTACCCCACTACACAGACAAATCCTTAGTGAAGGATAAATATGGTTCTGTGAGAAACCTCATAGGGAGAGCTGAACATGTTTGGTTATCACAGTAGGATGCATTTAATACACGAGATGGGAAGAAGGGGGAAAAAGGAGGGAGAAGATTGGATTTCCACACAAAAAGAGAGGAAGCTGTAAAGGACAAAATACATACCAGCTTTTCAAAATTAACAAGGTTATCCAGAAAAGTTTTATTTCCTTCATGGATGAATGTTACATCTACAAAATTTAAAAAGAAATATTATGTCATGCGATTTGTTCAGCTGTTTTAGATAAAAAGGAACAGAATAGTGACAAAAGTATAAAATAAGGAACAAAACTGTCCTGTAAGTACTGATACAATGACACATGCTTGTGTTACAAAGTACAAACGACTATCAATAGTTCTTCCACAAAAGGCTGAAAATTTACTCTTGTATAGCTACTTTAAATGTGTAGACAATCAAGAGAAAAGTCAAGTGCAGAATGTGACTTTGGTATTCATGAAATGTAATCTAGGGACTTTCAGATAACTGTTTCTATCAAACAAAACATATGATACTTTGTATTACACAGGGCTCCAACCAGACATACATCATGGTGGGAAGAGAAGCACAGTAATTGTTTGTGCGTGGGTTCCACCCCCTCTCTCTGTATACTATGACTATCTGTGCTACTAGAGATTTTAGAATGATGAGGCAGGCATGTGGTAGATCCAGGAACACAGAATTCTCTTGGAACTCTCTTCAAGTGTGGGAGGAGACAAAAAAGTTGCAGAGATAATTGTTTTTCTCAGATGGTTCTGCAACATGCTCCATACCCACATACCTAATAACTATGAAAATCTACTACAGTGATGAGGGTCTCATAAGGAAACAGACAAACATTAAAGTTGAGCCAAAATATCACCTTGCAGCAAGTACCAAGATTTACTTTCAAAAAGCTGTAGAGTTATTTCTGGTGCCACAAAGCCATTGCAGAGAGAGTTTGTAATGGAAGAAAAGAAGTCAGTAGGAGATATAGGACTATGTTTGGCACCAGAATGCAAATTGCATGCTTTATATAAAAAGAAGAAAAGAGGCAATACAACTGTTGTTAAGTTAAACTCACATTGAAACCTTAATTTCAAATCATTTACTCCATTTTTTTAAAGTAAAATGGAGACTACAGCAATTTCAAGACCATATGGTGTAACTGCTGCTTTGATCACAAAAAGAATCTACCTAAGAAACATAAATACTTGTGCATGCAAGTGGGTTGTAACCCACAAAAGCTTATGTTTATATAAATTTGTTAGTCTTTGTAAGTGCCACAGGACTCCTAATTTGTTTCAGTAATAAAATGCTTTTGTGGCACTATGATAGTAAGATGACAGGGTGTCACAAATACACCCCCAAAGTAATGGCCATGCTTTCCAGTTGACAAATGGCCCTCAGTAGTTGGGCTGTATGTATCTTTCAGTGGAATGCTGTGAGAGCTCATGAAAAAGGAGAACAAAATTTACCTGCCATTATATACCATGATGCTTAGACTGTGTTCATCATTGTAGTACTGAACAACCCAGCCTTGTTCTGCCCCATTTTGTCCCCTCTGCCAGTGTAGGTGAAGTAGAACCTCAGTCCCAATGCAATTAGATTATAGGATTGCAAATCTGCATCAGACACTTTCCTTTTCAATAATCTCAGTACATAAAAACAGTTAAACTGATTTACATTTTCATTTAAAAAATATACTGTGTGTCAGTTATCTGTCTGAAGGGAATTTTGTAATGATCTGTCATGGAAATGCTAACTGCTTTGAAACTTAGAGCTACAATTTATTAGGCAGATCTCCTGGAGTTAGGGGTGATCTAGAGCTACCAACCCCAAAGGATGCACTAGTATGATTTCTGCCTCAGGGAAGCAGGATGCCTGCCTGAATTTCCTAGTTAACAGGATAAGCGCACTTACAACTGCATTCATCCATGGGGTGCAGGCTGCTCCCCTCTGTCCTCACTCAATGGGCCTGTGAGGAGATGAGCAGGACGTGGCTCTCACCAACTCCCTGTCTGCTCTGGGGTACTCTGCACTCCAAGGGAGTAAAAAGGTAGCAGTTCTGGCATGCAGGGCCTGCAATTCTGACTGGTTCTCCCATTCAGGGAGAGAAAGCTCCAAAGGGACACCTTTTCCCCTCCTCCTGTACTTCCACCCACTGCACACCTGCATGAGGATTAAGCATGATCCATCCCTAAATGGCTAGGTATATTTATGATCACAGAAAGAAAAACAAACTTAAATTATGTTTCTGTTAACACTAATGAAAAAAAGCATTGTTCTGAAAACAGAAAACCCAAGATAGTTCAATTCTGTGCTTGTTCTATGAAGAGTGCAAAGCTTCACTGTCAACAGCTAAGAGCCTAGATAAATTCAGTGGAGCAGAAAATTGCATCCAAGCCATGTTATAAAGGTGAAACACTACATTTTATTAAATATTTGAAAAATCAGACTTTTTCAAAAGCTGTGTCTGTGCAGTAACAAGGCTCTGTGTTTAAATTTAATTAACTTAAAATGGATGCTGTCACGGTATTTTTCATAATTAGGATCAGAAGACATTCTTATTGCTTTTCTTACCTATTTAGACTTAAATCTGTTTCCTCTCCATATTGTTTTTGCTCCTCATTAGTTTGAGTACATTAGTTTACTATTTGTAGAATCATAGAAACGTACGGCTAAAAGGGACCTTTAGACATCATCAAGGCCAGTCCTCTGTGTGCTGAGACAGGAACAAATATCCCTGGCTCTTAGATGTTTGTCTAACTGTCCTGAAAAACCTTCATTGACAGGGACAACAAAAAGCTCCTTTGGAAGACTATTCCAGTACAATTCCAGCCTAATCCAGCACAGCTGGATTAAGGCAGGGGCTTTAGGTGCTGCATACCCAGGCTCTAGACTAAAGGTGGGGCCCCAAGGCCCCCCCCAAAATCCAGCCCAGCCAGTCTTAAGTGGCAGATTGCTGCCACTCACCTTCAGCTTACCTACCTGCCCAGGCACTGGGCAGACCAGCCAGCCCAGGGGCAGGTCAGCAGTGCTGCGGATCATGGCCTCTAGCTCTTCCCCTCCCCAGCCCCCAGCAGCAGCAGTAGCACTGGCCTGTAGCCCCCTCTCCCCAAGGACCCCGGCAGCAGTGATAGCCATACCCCACCAACCCACTCCACAGTGCCAGCCAAGGCCACAGATCACCTGACTCCGCCCCCTCAGCATGGGATGTGCAGGGGAGGGCCCCACTGCAATGGAGGGGGCCCCACAAGGTTGGGCAACCCTAGACCTCCCAAGGCTTTGATCCAGCCCTAGCACTTCACTATTATTATTTAGAATGTTTTTCCTAATATCTGACCCAAATCTCCCTTATTGCAGATTAAACCCATTACTTCTTGTCCTACCTTCAGCACACATCGAGAACAATTGACCAAAGTCCTCTTTAAAACTGCCCTTAACATACTTGAAGATTGTTATCAGATCCTCCCTGAGAATTCTTTACTCAACACAAACATACCCAATATATTTTTTTTAAACCTGTCCTCATTGGTCAGGTCTGATAAACTTTTCATCATTTTTATTGCTTTCCTCTGGACTCACTCTAATTCATCCACATCTTTCTTGAAGTGCGGTGCCCAAAACCGGACACTACTTCATTCTGAAGCCTCACCAGTGCTGAGTACAGTGAGACAGTTACCTCCTACATCTTACATATGAAATGTCTATTAAAACATCTTCTAGACTGTTGATTCATTTGCAATTGTGATCCAAGAGAGCACCCAGATTCTTTTCAGCAGTACTACTGTCTAGTGGTTTTCAAACTATGGGTTGGGACCCAGTACAGGGTTACAGACCCTCAAATACTGGGTCACGACACCCCCTGCTATCACTGCCACAAGACTGGAATGCATTCTCAAAAGGTGTACTTATTGGGTCAAGGACATGAATGATTTTTTTCAGCTGGGTCCCAAGAAAAAAAGTTTGAAAACCACTGGCCTGGACAGTTATTCTCCATTTTGTAGTTCTGCATCTTTCTTCCTGAGTGAAATACTCTGCACTCACCTTTACTGAATTTCACATTGTTCATTTCAGTCAAATTCTCCAAATTATCAAAGTTGTTTTGTATTCTAATCCTTTTCTCCTAAGTGCTAGCAATGCTTCCTGGCTTGGCATCACCTGCGCATTTTAGAAGCCTACTTTCCCCTCCTATATCCAAGTCATTAATGAAAATATTGAATAGTGCTAATCAAGGAGAAACCCCTGCAGGACATGGAGGTTACTCACCTTTGGTGCAGTAACTGGGGTTCTTCGAGATGCGTGTTCCTGACATGCTCCACTGAAGGTCTTTGTGCGGCACCACACCCCGGATCGGAGATTTTTTCTCCAGCAGTGGCTCCATCAGCGGGGAGAGAGATGCGATGACGTCCGGCTTCTGAGTTTCCCGCCTTGCTGACGTCAGCGTTCTGATCTCCCCGCTCCTCCAGTTCCCTTGTACTGCGGAGGTCATGATTATAAGAGTTACAGGAGAGACTGAACCTCCGAAGTAGAGGGGAGGAGGGCAGGTAGTGGAGCATGTCAGGAACACGCATCTCGAAGAACCCCAGTTACTGCACGAAAGGTGAGTAACCTCCATTTCTTCGACGAGCAGTGTTCCTGACTGCTCCACTGAAGGTGACTTCGTAGCAGTTATTACGTCTGGAGCTGGGCACTTCGGTTTATGTGTGGCGGACTGAGCTGAGAACTGCCTGTCCTACTGCCGTGTCCGTAGCCGAAAAACGATCCAGAGTGTAGTGCCTGGCAAAAGTCTCGGATGAGGCCCATGTTGCAGCTTGACATATCTCATGCAAAGGCACTCTGTTTAGGAACGCGACCAAAGAGGCCATGGCCCGCGTGGAATGCGAGCGTATAGTTCGTGGAGGGACCGCGTGAGATGTTGTATACGCAGTTTGGATACAGGTGGAGATCCATCGGGATATACGTTGTTTGGAAATTGGTTGACCTTTGGAACGCTCTGTGGTTGATACGAAAAGTCTAGGTGTCCTCCTAAAAGATTTTGTCTGATCAAGATAGAAGGCAAGCGCTCGTCGTACGTCGAGTGTATGTAGTGCTTTGTCTTGTGACGTAGTGTGTGGTTTTGGGGAAAATACAGGTAGATGTATGGTTTGATTAAGATGAAAACTAGATGACACCTTAGGTATAAATTTTGGGTGCAGTCTCAGGGAGACTTTATCTTTATAGAATATGGTGAAAGGCGGATCGGCCATAAGGGCAGCGATTTCACCCACGCGACGAGCAGAAGTGATTGCCACTAAAAAGGCTACTTTCATAGATAAGTGTAATAGGGAGACCGTAGCCAAAGGTTCAAAGGGTGGTTTTGTAAGAGCTCTGAGCACTGTTGTGAGGTCCCGCGGTGTAGTCAGAGGGCGCACTTGTGGATATAAGTTCTGTAAGCCCTGCATAAACCTTTTGACGGTATGGTGAGTAAACACAGAGCGACTGTCCACTGGATCATGAAAAGTGGAAACAGCTGCCAGATGAACCCTAATGGAAGTTGTCGCTATATTTGTATGTTTTAATTCCAGAAGATATTCAAGGATTCGAGGGACGGATGCAGTAGAAGCGTCGATGTTATGCTTGGAACACCAGTGTAGGAAACGATGCCATTTATGCAGGTAAGTTGTTCTGGTCGTGGGCTTCCTGCTATTTAGTAGGATATGTTGGACTGACTGTGAACACTGGAGTTCTAGAGGAGAGAACCATCGAGGTTCCAGGCTGTTAAGTGAAGGCGGTGCAGGTAAGTATGTAGTTGAGTACCATTCTTCTGTGACAGAAGGTCCGGGACGAGAGGTAACGTGACTGGTGGGGTCTTGGACATGGTTTTGAGTAGAGTGTACCATGTCTGCCGGGGCCATGCTGGTGCTATTAGTAACACCCTTGCTTTGTCCTCCTGGATCTTCCGGAGGACCCTGGGAATCAAGGGGGTTGGGGGGAAGGCGTACATTAGGTGCTGTCCCCAGTGAAGCAGGAAGGCATCGCCCCTGGAACCGTGACGGTTCCCCCCTCGAGAGCAATAATGTTCGCACTTCTTGTTTTGACTGGTAGCAAACAGATCCATGGTGGGAAAGCCCCATTGAGCGAAGATGTCGATCAGGATGTCGCTGCGGATCTCCCATTCGTGCTGAACCGGGAAGAGGCGGCTCAGTGAATCGGCTAGCATGTTGTCTCTGCCAGGTAAGTATTCTGCTGTAAGGTGAATAGCGTGACTTATGCACCAGTCCCACAGGGTCATTGCTTCTAGGCAAAGTACTGTCGATCTGGTCCCGTCTTGTCGATTGATATAAAACATACATGTGATGTTGTCCGTGTGAATTTTGACTTGTTTGCCTGTGATAAAAGGGAGAAAGTGCTGACAAGCCCTTAAGACTGCCCTGAGTTCGAGTAGGTTTATGTGAAGAGAAGTTTCTGTGTGGGACCATCTGCCCTGTGCAGTTTGCTGGTGAAGAAATGCTCCCCAGCCAGTAAGGGAGGCGTCGGTAGTGATTGTGAGAAACGGTTGTGGTAGGAGAAAAGGAACACCCTGTAGTAAGTTGTTGGGATCTGTCCACCAAGACAGGGAACATTGGACAGGTGCTGGGATGTGCAAGCTCTGGTTGAGGGATCGACCAAGCACGCGGCATCGGGAGAGGAACCACAGCTGAAACGGACGCATGCAAAGCCGGGCATATCTGACCAGGTATGTGGTTGCCGCCATATGTCCAAGCATTTGCATGCAAAGACAAGTAGAGATGACTGTGGATTTTTGTATTTTCAGGACAAGCTGAGTTATAGTGTGAAACCTCTCTGCTGGAAGGAATGCCCTTGCGACCGGTGAGTAGATCCGGGCCCCTATAAATTGGATCTGTTGGTTGGGTTGTAACGATGACTTTTCGTAATTTATGTTCAGGGCCAAAGAGAGGAACAGGGTTTGTGTGACTTGTACTGCCTGTTGTGCTTGTGCGTACATGGGAGCCGTGATGAGGAAGTCGTCGAGATAGGGAAAAATAGTGATGCCCTGCTTTCGTAGAAATGCCGCTACCAGAGCCATTAGCTTGGAGAAGACTCTGGGAGCTGTACACAACCCAAAAGGGAGTACCGCGTATTGATAGTGTTTGGAGAGGAATAGGAAACGAAGGAATCTCCTGTGAGCAGGGAGTATGGGGACATGAAAATAAGCATCCTTTAAAACGAGAGAGGCCAACCAGTCCCCTTGATGTAGCGCTGGAAGGATCGTGTGTAACGTCACCATTTTGAATTCCTTTACTTGAATATACTGATTTAGACGCCTGAGGTCTAGAATGGGTCTCCAACCCCGTTTTCTTTTGAGTGAGGAAGTAAGGTGAGTAGCAGCCTCTTCCTCTGAGGTGCTCTGGTACCTCTTCGATTGCCCCGATATGAAGGAGGTGTTGGATCTCCTGCTGTACGATTTGTACATGATTGGGGTCCCTGAAGAGGGACGGGTAGGGGTGTTGGGATTTGGGGCGTGATAAAAATGGAATTGTACAGCCTCTGTGAATGATTTCTAGTACCCATTTGTCTGATGTTATTTCTTGCCATTGATGGAAAAAAGGCCTTAGTCTGTTCCTGAAGACTAGGGGTGGTAATGGTGATTGCTGTTGACATGATATTGTTTGGTTGGCGGCTCTCTCTACCAGAACGTCAAAATTGTTGTCTGGAGGTAACTGGTTGTGAGATCTGCAGGGATTGATTGGATTGTCGTCTGCGAGACTGGCGAGATTTAGCTCTATAGCCCTCGGATCTTCTGTTAGTTTGAGCATGAGGTAGTCTAGGATTATAGGGCTGGCTCCTCGGAAATCGACGCTTTGTTGACGCAGGGGTGTAGATACCCAACGTGCGTAGGGTAGCCCGCGAATCCTTTAAACTGTGCATTACCTCGTCAGTCTGCTGCGCAAACAGGTTACCCTTATCAAAAGGTAAATCCTCAATTTTTTTGCTGCATTTGCTTGGGTAAGTCGGCAGAGTGGAGCCAGGAAGCTCGTCTCATTAAGATCGCTGTCCCAAGGGCTCCGGCCGCAACATCCACTGCGTCCAGAGAAGCTTGAAGAGCCGTTCGTGCGATCAAGTATCCTTCCATGACTAGAGAATTAAATTGATCGCGTTTATCCTGTGGAATCTCATCCGAGAATTCCATTATTTTTGTATATATATGGTGGTCATAATTAGATAGTAATGCAGCATAATTAGCTATACGAAGCTGTAGTGCTGCAGACGTGTAGGCTTTCTTGCCCAATAGGTCAAGTTTTTTATCATCCTTATTTGATAGGTTATATCTCGAGTATGACTGTCTTGTTCTCTGATTAGCCACCTCTATTACTAATGAATTTGGTTGGGGGTGTGAAAAAAGGTACTCATTACCCGAGGGGGCTATAAAATATTTTTTATCTACTTTCTTATTAGCCGGCAAATTAGATGCTGGAGTCTGCCATAAAAATGTTGCAGGTTCCATAATCCCGATGTCCATCGGGAGAGCTAACTTGCTGGACTCTGTTGTTTGTAGTATTTTGTATAGTTTGTGTTGGCTACTGGAATGGGGGTCCAATGAAATGTCCAAGGTATCCGCAGCTCTTTTAAAGAGTCCCCGGAATTGTTTTATGTCGTTCAGTTTGGGGTCTTGCGTCTGAGTTTCTATTTCGTCATGTTCAGAAATTGATGATGCTGACACCGTGACAGTCTCCGGTTGTTTCGTCTGTTGTTGCTGGTATGGATATGTAGGAAACTGACCGGGTAAATAGGTCAGAACTGAAGGAGTAATTCCTGACCAGTTCGGATAATTGACCCCTGCTACAGGTGGGTAAAAACACCATGGTGGATATGGCCATGGGTAAGGAACTGGTGGATTCTGACATGATGATTGTTGAAGTTGAGGAACTGTTGGCTGTGGTGAAACATTAATGTCCGATGCCACCGAGGGTGAATGCCCAGAGGAATCTGGAGATGAAAGTGGACTAGATAGAGACGATTCCGTTTGGAATAGCGGGGACCCAGGAGTGGACTGAATGGTAATGTCCTCTGTCAGGTCCAAATGCTTTGACTTAGTTGTATGTTTACTATGGGGCTGCAGGCTAGGCTGTTGCTGCACTGAGCTCCCATCTACCAGCGCTTGCTCCGCTTGTAAGGGGGGGTGGGGGTGGTACGGCAGCAGGAAACCCCCTCAGCGCCGGAGAGGAAAGCGGCAGCACGGTATGGGGCACCGTAGTCAGCACCGTGAATGACAGGGTGCTGTGGACCGGTGCGGGGGTCGTTGTGGCAGTCGGCGCCTGAGGCGCTTGAGGCTGCTCTGCTGCCGCAGCTGTTAACAGCGCCATTGACTGAACCGCAGTTTGACAGTTAGCGCGGTTTGTCTTTGCTGCTGAAAGTTTCTTTACTTTCGCAGGGGGTGCTGAACCCGAAGGGACACCCCTCTGCCTGTGCTTGACATTTGTATTTGATGTTTTTGGGCGCTTCATCGGCCCCGGGGATGAGAGAACGGAGTGGTGCCGCTGCGCTCCCTCAGAAGGCTGAGGAGAGGCAGTCGGCTCCGAAGCCGGGCGAAGCGCTCCCTCCAGTAACAGGAGTTTCAGTTTGCGTTCCCGCTCCTTTCTTGTTCTTGAGGTTAGATTTTTACAATGTTGGCACTTCTGTGCAAGGTGAGTTTCACCCAAGCACTTGATGCAAGCTTGGTGACCGTCGGAGTTTGGCATGGCTTCCCTGCATGAGGCGCAGTGTTTGAAGCCAGCCGCGGTCAAGAGCTTCGCTTGGATAAGCGTTTGCTCTGTCATGCTTTAGAGAGAAAGTTAACCCTCTTTCTTCTTTTCTTCTTCTTTTTTTCTTTCTTTTTTTTTTTTTTAGGTTGAAGAGAACGATCCTTCACAGGAATCGGGGAGCCACCGCTGACTCCATCCGGAGTCAGAGGCGGTAGAAGGGAACTGGAGCAGCAGGGAGATCAGAACGCTGACGTCAGCAGGGCGGGAAACTCAGAAGCCGGACGTCATCGCATCTCTCTCCCCGCTGATGGAGCCACTGCTGGAGAAAAAATCTCCGATCTGGGGTGTGGTGCCGCGCAAAGACCTTCAGTGGAGCAGTCAGGAACACTGCTCATCGAAGAACCCATTAGATACACTGTCCTAGTTTGATAGCAAACCATTGAAAACTACTCTTTGAATATAGTCTTCCAAACAATTGTGGACTCACCTTACGGTAATGCTAAAGGGACACATGTCTGACAAGTGACAAAATGCTTTTGTCCTGCTTTTTAATCTATATGGGTTCCCTAGTTTGTTTATGAGACTGTCATTTGAGATTGTGTCAAAAGCCTTAATAGAATCAAGATATATCACATTTATACACACCCCCATTTACTAGATCAGTAACCTCATCAGAGAAGGAAATGAAGATGCTTTGGCATGATTTATTTTTGACAAATCTCTGATGGCCATTACTGATTACTCTATCATTCTCTATATGCTTACAAATTGACTGTTTAAACATTTGTTCAAGTATCTTTCCAGGAATGGAAGATTTGCTGACTATAATTCTCCAGGTACTTTCTGTTTCCCCTTTTAATGATAGTTACTGTATTTGCCCTTCCATAATCCAATGGGACCTCACCTCACCCATCCTCCATGGAGTTCCTGGGATAACCATTATCTAACTTATTTAAATATTCTCTAACCTGTTTTTTCCTATTTTGGCTTGTGCTCCTTCTTTGTTGTTAATAATAATTGTGTTACTGGTCACAGTTAACCTTTTTAGTGAAGACTGAAGCAAAATAGGCATTAAATATTTCACTCTTTTTGATGTCATCTGTTACTAGCTTTCCTTCCCTGATAACTAGAGAACTTACTCTATCCTTTATCTTTTCTTTTACTTATAGAACCTCTTCTTATTCTCTTTTATGTCCCCTGCTCGGTGTAACCTGTTTTGCGCCTTAGCATCTTTGATTTTTTTTCCCTAAAAGCTTGTAATATTCTTTCATTCTTCTCCTTAGGAATTTATTCATACTTCCATTATTGCAGGATTCCTTTTTCAACTTTCAGCTCATTAATGAGAACCTAAAGGAGCCATGTTGGTCTCTTACTGCTCTTCCCATCTTTCCTTTGCATTCCGACAGTGTTCAAATTTTGATTCATTAATCTGCCAGCTACCCTGAACCATTTTTTCCCTTAAATTTTCTTCCCATAGGACATAACATTCTTGTTCTCAGAATTTAATTAAAAAAAAACCATTTTAAGTCCAATGACATTATTCTGATGCTTTCATTCCTTCCTTTCCGAAGACTCCTTGCATCTATCATTGTATGAGCACTTGCACCCAAATTCCCATCAACCTTTGGACTGACAACCAATTCACCTCTGGATGTCAGAATAAACTCTAAAACAGCTAACCCCTTAGTTACTTCTTTCACCTTCTGAAATGAAGGGGTGCCCCCAATACGTTACAAGAACTTTTGGTGCATCTTATGTTTTGCCATATTAGTCTTCCAATAGATGTCTGGATACAAGTCCCCTATTTTTATCACATCTTGTGCTTTGAATATTTTGGTCACATTGTTCATTATTTCTAGGCTATTAATTTTTTTATTTTACTTGAGCAATAACAAACAGCACTGAAGCATCTAGGTTTGCATACAAAAAAACTACATGGACTGAAAGAGGGGAACCAAAAAGATACTGAGGAGTTCTTTTGGAATATCAACCTTGACAATGACCTTTATTTACGGGGCTTTTTCTAACATTTTGTAAAGTATTCCTGGTATCCTCAGGCATATTAGATGTATAAGAACATGCAATGGCAATGCTGATCGTGCGCATGGTCTAATCTTCAGTACTGCATTGATGAGCAAACACCATACTGTACTGATGCAACATCAGCCAAAGAACAGATCATAGTGCTCAGTAGATTAATTTAATTTCTTATTCTTCACCTCTCTGTTTAAGAGTTCCCTAAAAACTGTGTCATCCAATTGAAGCCCTTGATCATTAAAATACCACAACAACAAAACTAAAATTCCCCCGTGCATACATAAACCCTTCAAATGACTGGGGTCCTGGTGTCTCCTATATATTTTCAGTCTATTTGGATAATTTTCCCTTGAAAACATTTTAAATGGATGAACTGTAACCAGGTTTTAATGGAAATACTAAAGAAAACACTCCTCAGATATAGGGACATGAAATTAATTTGTCATGATCAAAGACAAAATGATTAATAATGAATGAATGCAGGATTATAGGATAACTGAAATACCTGCCACTTACTTGGCTACTTAACTCACAAGACTGAGTTGGTTTTCATTGTCTCAGAATTCAAAGAGTGCAAGGCGTTGACTCCAAAACCCTCTCCATTCAAAAGCACCATATATGTTTGACAGATAAATGGTACAGATTCTGGTCTCAGTTAAATCTAGTATAATGTCCATTAAATTAATGAAAGCCTCTCTTCTGGCCGAGTAAGGTTTGACTTCTTTCCCTTTGGTACCCATCAATGTTGTTTTCATGAACCAACCAAAGCTGGGTGGTGCCACACAAGAGATATGCAAATAATCACCCCAAGGTTTCCCAATCACAGCTATGGGGCACTTCACTACCAGTAGATGACTGAGACAGCTCTAAAGTTTCAAAGCATTTGTGGAAAATGTCATTCACACCTATTTTTCAAAGGCAATAGTTTATTACCCAGAGCAAGTGCTATTGAAGTGTTATATATAGTATATGAATAATTAACATGAAAACAACATGAGAGAAAAAAATCGCTTTACTTTTACTGTAACTAACCACTACACATTTCTATAGATAGAATTACATGGCGAAGAAGGGAAGGCAAGACTTAACATTACCTTTCAGAAGTAATGGCATGAAAGGAATTTTTGGAGACTTCATTTTCTTGAACGCATCCCTGTAAGCTTTGTGATTCAGAGAAGGATCCTGCAAAATCATTTTCGTAATAAAAAAAGAAAATCAAGATATTATAAAAAAGAGCTATTCTAAATCCATTACAGCTTTCTGAACTGAACGTGACTTAGATATACAAGGTTCTTTGGGAAACAAGGTAGATAAAAGTCACCTCTCCTAGGAATCTTTTACTAAACTGAACAGGAAATATAAACAATGAAGAAAACAGAACTGATTAAGATAGCGTTCATGAAATGGTTCCAAAATAGGAGATACCTTCATGAAAAATTCACCATTTGACTTTTCTGTAATTTCATCACATAACCTGTATTAGCACTCTCTCTTTATCTTAATATCAAATAGAATCTGTCCAAAAAAGTGCCATTGATGCATCTTTCAAGTGAAAAATTAACCCATTATACAATACAACATACATCAGACATCTTAAAGACAAAAATTATAACAAGGAGCTTCGTGGTTCTATGCAATATAACTACTGTAATTTTAAAAGTCTCCGTGCTTCATATTATTCCATGTTTCTATAAACATTTCAAACTTGAGGACATGCAATTATTGTACAAGAATTCCAATTACGAGGATTATGCAAAAAAGGAACAATCAATCATTAAAGGACAAATTTCATCACCTTACTCAGTTCACCGGTAACCCTGTTAGTCCCCGGGAAGCAAAAGGAAATAGCCAGGTTGAGTAGTATCTCACAACACAAGCTAGGGTGGCGAAGTCTAGTTCTAAACTTTTGATCCTCCCCTATCCCTGTTCCCCATTTTCATACCTATCTTCCTTTCTCTATGGACTTTTAAAAATAAAGTGATAGATTCTTAACATCTTTTACTGCGTAGCAAAAGACTGGTGATTATCTACCATGGCAAAGGAATTACTTCCAGATTTACTCCAGAAAAACCAACAAAACTTTGGCTCTTTATTCTTCTCCTGTGTGAATCCACAGGAATGCTAGGTATGTTGACCCTTTTAGGAGACCAATGCAGCACTTGTGAGAAGTGTGTGGTCAATGGCAAGCCATGATTGGAGAAAAGCATATTTCAACTTTAGAGGATGGCTCTTAGTTCCACAATAAGTTAGAGGGGGTACAAGTAGGGAGGTGATCCCTTCTGGTACTAGCACTGTACTTACTGTCAAACTTTCAAGTTCGGTGAAGAGCTTCTTAAACTTCCCAGGGATTTTCTGAGGTACAGGGGGAAAAAGGAAAAAGGACTAAAAAAATGAAATATGCAGAAAGATACAGTTTCTCTCTCTAAAATGATCTGTCATATTAAAATGTCAAATAGCAACAAGCCACTTCCCCAGTCAGTCATCATTCTTTTCCCAGTTCTACAGCCTCCAATTACAAATACCATTCAGAGAGATACTAGTGTATTAGATTTAGCAGTTTGCCTTTTGAGAGTCCGCAAAGTCATGATTCTTTTATGAAAATTGCTTCCGAACATCTGTTTTCATCTTCCTCACTAACTTCCTTGTCTGTCTCATTTGTCTTAAAATATTTGTGAAGATAGAAATAACAACAGAGGTTGACAACATCTTAGATAATCAATAATTCAGATGCAATTTCAATAATCTCCTAGTTCTCTCTCTAAAATGTGGACTCAGGACCCAATTTTAAAACTCAATGGACCAGATTCTTGTCTCACTTTAGTGCATCTTCACTATTCTGTTTATTCCTGATATACAATGGTGTAAGGAAGAGGAGAATCAGAACCTCTGAGACTACTCTTAAGTAAATTTTGTAGGATTATACCCTAAACTTGTAAAAGATGTACCTCTGTGTTATGATTAAAATACTAGCACCTGCACACCTCAAATAACTCGACATGGAAATGCATGTGCACACATTTTAACATCTTTAACAGGAGGAAGTTAGATTATTCAAAACACTGCATACTGAGCACAAAGGTAGTAGGGCACGCTTGGGAATGCAGCCACCTATTTATGAATGCAAGTGCGTATTCAGCATAGCTTGGGTGTATAACTGGTTGCTTGAACCCAGGTGACATAATTTGCATGTATAAGTAATTATGATTAATTTATAAGCATTTCTCTCTGTGTCCTAGAATTCAAATTACTGATGCATGCAAGCTTCCAGCTTTTGAAATTGCTCAGTAGTGAAGTCTTCCAGATCTAAAGAGAGAAACATGCAACAACTGTGGCTACATACATTTCAAAAAGGAAAAAACTGTGCATTTGATTATATTTACTCACATGCACTTACTCAGACTGTATAAGAAAGACACATTACCCACTTCTCATCCACTAAGAATTGTGTTTAACTGTGTTCAGTTAAAGAATACATTTCATTCTTAGAAACTGAAATACATCAGAGGCACAGAATATGTTCCCAAAACAAGCAAGACTGCTGCAGTACCCATACAGGGCACCTTTTCTATAGTATTTACTTCCAGGCCACACCTTTTTATCCTACCTTCAAGGAGTGGGATGAAGGCATACCCACAAAGGGTAGGCAATGGCAGTTTAGCTGAGGGTGCTGGAACAACTTGTATAGCGGGCATGCTTAGCCACTGAACCAAACTGTAACCTTTCATCTGATGGAAACCACTTCAAACCAGAGGATGTTCCCTAATTCCAGCATTTATGACTTGGCTTCTGAGTGAGCAGCACTACTGGTAGCAAGGTGGCTTAGGAACTAATACAGAGGGGCTCAATTTCTGTGTGGATGCCCCAAGATTTGCAAGTTTTGCTGAAGATTTTGAGTCATCCAATCATTTAGTGGTTCCCACCCTTTGTTCTTCTAGGTTCCCTCAAGCTGCTCCACCTCCCCAGACAAGAGATTATTGGCTTTGGTTTCCCCACAGCATTAATCATTGATATATGTAATTCTTTCCTCCTTCTGTATTATTTTGTTTGAGAGGGAATGACTTCACTCTTCCTATGGCTGAGCATAAGCCTCCTTCTGCTGGCTGTGCATGAGGTTATTTTTGATAGAATCCATTGCAGGTGCCTTATGCTCGTTTGCATCACAGATTCAAAGCTTGCAGATTATCCCTTGCACACGATTTATTCTGGAAGAGTAGTCAACACTTTTTTGATTTTGGGTCATCAGTAAATATTATTAGTTTGCTGATATTACCAGTCAATAATTTATTTTGATGAAAACAGAGCAGTATACGGTAGTAGATCCCGGTGGAATCCTCGCCCCCCTTCATATCCCCTCCTCTATTTGACAACTCATAGCTTCTTTAACCATTAATCCAGGGGCATGGCTAGCCTGTTTTCTGGTCAGGCCCCTGCAAGTGCAATGTGGACCTAGCCAGGGAGGGGGACAGCCACCATTCTTGGGTTGGCAAAGCCGCGAACTTTGCTGCTGCAGTCACGGGGCTGGCCAGCAGGCAGTGGCTGCAAGTGGGGAAGAGGTGCCAGCACCTCTGCTCCAATCCACTTGTAGCTGCAGGGCCTGGCAGCCACGAGTGGAACAAAGGTACTGGCATCTCTGCCCCACTCATGGCTGTAGCCAGCGAAGGTGCTGGCACCTGTGCCTCTACCCTGCCTGTGGCTGCCAGCTGCTGGGTGGCGCTGCTGCTGTGGAGGCAAAGCTCATGCCACTGCTGGGGACTAAGGTGGAGAGGCCTCAGAGCCAAGTGGGTGGGCTCAGCTCACCTGTGGCTCTGCTCCTGCATTAATTAACATATTTAAAATATGTTACTTACTCATTTCCTAAACTCTTTGCTCAAAATGAACAGTTGAGCAAGAGTTTATCAAAGGTTTACTCTTATGAGGATCTCTTTTTATTTTGTAAAATTGTAAATGAAACTTTCCATATATAATGATTCTGTTTCTTTGGAATCTATTCCTTACTTCAGTTTAACTAGCTTTCACCACTGTAGTTCAAAACTATACTACTAATAATTTCTGGACCTTTAGGGATAACTCATCTGATCTCAGAGACCCTCCCCCCCATCTTTTTTTAAAACTTCTGCAAGAACACATTTTGAGTCTCTAAAATTCTCAGGAAGTCTGCATTTACAGGAAATATAGCTATCCATACACTGATCTTTCCTGTCATACCTCCCCCACACTTGATTTCAGCATATAGACCTAGTATTTAAAAAGAAAATAAAACCACCATCAAAAATCTGTACAAAGTATAGTTCTGACATGGTTTGAAAGATACAAAGACACTTCTTACCTCCCAGGTCTGAGACAGCCGGCTGACAGCTGCAGTGTTGAGACCCATAACAATGGCAAAGAATGAATTTAGGTTTCTTTGGGCTTTACAGCTGTAGAATAATAATTTTTAAATGGATATTAGACTCTGATTTCTGGTCCTCAGAGAACAATAAATAACTGGGATAAAAAGATCTCAGGTTATCATATCCAACTTTCCTTGCCCTCTACTATGTTATTATATAAATATTTTCACTTCTTTATCACCTGTTTTGTAAGCTAAACATAAGTCATTTTCTTTAATTTCTCTTCACAGTCAAAGCCAGCAATCCTTTTCTCATTTTTGTTATCCTTCTTTGAATTCTTCATAATTTATCAACTCCCCTCTCCAGCTCCACCCTCACCCCGCCCCCCCAGAAGAAACTGTAAAACCGGACACTATGCTGGAATTCTGGCCTTACCAATGAAATGCCCATATATGAGAAGAGTAGTATCTATATTTACATTTTTGTCTCATGTGCTACTCCTACAGAAACATAAAACCTGCATTAGATGTATTTATTTGCAACAGTATCACACCTTGACCTTGCCTGTAATTTGTTATCTATTATCATGCAAGGATCTCCTCCACAATTCAGCTCCATAACAACCTCTTGTCTATTTCTTTGAGTTTATATTGGTATTCCATAGTTGTATTATGTTGCATTTATCTAAATTAAATCTCTCTTCATTGTTGTTTGTACCTAACAAAAAGCCCTTTATATCATTCTGTATTTTTTCTATGCTCCAATGTGTTTGCAATCCCTCATAATTTGTTACTGTCTGCAAATATAATTAATGTTCAATTTATATCCCTCTGAATTCATTATTAGTTTAGTATAAGTCCCAATTACTGATTACTGTGAAATTCTGCTGGATGCCACTCACTAATTTTTTATTTTAATATATATGATTATTTGCTATTTACTTTTAGGCCATTAGCAAATATGTAATCTCAAACTACAGTATGCTGTTTGAAGAGTATCATTTCACATTCTCAAGCAAGACAGTGTTTAAAATTCAACTATAAAATTGGATATACTGGGATTGTGTCTTAATATTAATATTAAGTACAAATAGTACCATGGCTTTAAATGGGATTACTCATTTGAATAAAGTACATGTTTAAGAATATGTCTACATTTCAATGTAAGCCCAGGGTTGGAATCCTGGCTCAAGCCTAACCCCACCTTTCTGTCTACACACAAATCACACTAACCCAGAGGTTGGATTCAGAGTAACAGAACCACACTGTTGTGAGGGTTCTGAGTTTGAGCCAAGCCAGGACTCAGGGTTCAGCCCTACTGCTTTGCAGTGTAGAGACAGCTCCACTGAACTAGTAGTGGACTTGCAACTAAAATCAGCTAACCCAGGCCAACAGGTCTGTTATCACTGCATAGACTTTACCCTAAGGGTTTGCATCATCCAAACCTTAGACTGTAAACTCTTCAGAGCAGGAAGTGTCTCATGATATTGGTTTGTACAAATCTTCCAGTGACTTTGACAGATTTTGGATCAGAGTCCATGTCCTTTGTATTATTTTGCTTACCAAATTTGTCATCATATCCAATTGTCATGTTCTTTCCAAATGCATGCTTACCTGTCTCTCTCATCAAGAGGCTTACTTCTAAATCCATACAGATTTATTTCCTCAAGGAAATAATCTGGCATCTACGTTAGATTAATTGATCAATAATTCCCTTTACTACTTCTACTCTCCTTAAATATTGCTTCCACAATTTTCCTGTATTACTAGAGCAATGGTTCCTTCTTCCTCCATTAACATGTTTTTTTGGGTAGAATTTCTAGTTTGCAGAAGTGTAGGAATCAATATTCTTACAACATCCTCTACCTTTTGCATTTTTCTTCATTGAAGTGAAATCTTCCTGTTCATCTGTCTCTTGGATATTTCTAGGGAACTCACTGAAGTCATATACAGCATAAGCACCAAATGCAAGGATTTAATTTATGGCCCTATATTGACCTAGCTGGAGCTCAGGGAGATTTAAGGTCTTTTTTTTTTTTCTTCCCAACTCTGCCCTGGTAAGAGTTAAGAGTAGGCTGAGTGCATTGAGTTAAAGCCTTTCCACTCCTTACTCTCCCTCAGACACTGATTTATCCTGGGAGTTAGTTAGATATGATACGAATGGAGCCCCACAACCCTCTTTTTGAGAGTCAAACTCTTCTGTTTACATCATTTGAATGAACTACACACTCATCTAAATCTGCATCCATATTTTGATTCCTAGATACTACAGTGATGAACACATTACTAGCATAATGATAAAATGCCCTCTTCTATTTGGGAATTACAATATTTGGTTACTACAACTTTAACTTCATATTCCCTCAAAAAGATGGAATTAACAGACATCGAAACCTCTAGCTCAGAAGGCAAATATATCCTTACTCAAGGGAAACAGCTATAAAACTTTTCTAGGAATGCAAATTAGTGTTACCAGGAAACCAGTGAGCCAGATAAAATCAATCCTTTCAGACATAATCAGAACAAAGTTAGTAATTGATAAGCCTGGAAATCAATCTGTTCCTGAATAACACAAAACTTACAAACCAAAACAAACTGCATTTGTGAGTACATTTTATCTGATTAACTGAATGCACTTCACCAAAGACACTGGTTCAGCAGAGAATGGTCTTCTGTATATAACTGCCTCTCTTGGAGCAAATTAAATCAAATGAAGGGACACATGTGGAACAAATTAAACATTTTCTGTGAACATGAATATTCACATACTACATGAGACCAACTAATGTATGATAGAAGTGACGAGAATGGCTGCATGTGTTTCAATAGCTTCATTCCTTGACTGTTAAAACAGGTCTGATTATAGAGAAATGAACTCTATGTACAGTATATATTTGTATTCTGTGCCATAGGCATATAGTAAAAGCTAGTAATGTTAGTATTGGAGAAGGAATGGCCCATGCAATAGTTAAGAGGGGAGCAGACACTGCAATAGCTTAGCATGATTAACCTTTCATCTCTGGAGGTATGAATTTAACGTTAACATTGCAAATGAGTTTGGTGGTCTCATCAAAAGATGCTGATGCATTAGCTGGAATTTTGCAGGTCATGTTGTAGGTGCATTGATCAAACTAAGAATGGACAGCAACTATCCACAAAGGTTGTAAACACTTCAAGAAAGACATATGGAAAATTGATTGAAAAAGTGACCAAACATCATACCAAGTCTTTAGTGCAATAGTCCGTAACTTGTAAGGTGTGTCCCCCTCTTGGGCACCAAGGAGGAACATTCAGGGCATGTGTGGTGAGGCCCAGGCCAGTCCAGCTCAAGCTCCAACTCCATTTTGCCCCTTGCTTCACCTTTAGCCCAAGTTCCTCCCTAAGTCCGAGTTCTATCTCCAGAGCTGAGCTGACTATGCAGTAATGGGTGGGACAGATTCCATTACTGGCAAGGGAGACAGGAGGCACCACAGCAAAAGTCTGTGCACCACTGCTTTAGTGGGAGCCTGTGCATTACCGTATGATATCGGTTCGTGACTTTGATCTTCACAGGTTGAATTACACAGCCACAATAGAACACATTAGAGGCCATAACATTATCATTTGATATAATGGATAGCCATACAGAAGATGACTTGCATGGCATATAGCTGCAGTATGCCTGGTTTTGGCCAATGTTCATTAATGTTGCTATTTATAGACCATTTTATGTGTACATCATACTTACAAAACATTTAAAGGTAAGCAATAAACAATAAATTACCTTTCACCTCTCCCTCTCCCCCCTTCTTCCTAATGAAAAGATCTAATATGTTCATTGAAAGATTCCAGCTTCAACTTAAGTAACTTACTGGGCAGCAATCTTGATGAATTTTTTCACTAGCTGCACACGTTTAGAGAGCTGGCTGCAGAGGAGTATCTCTGTGGCCACCCAGAGTTGTACTTCATTGCATCTTTGAAGAAGAAGGCTAAGATTCACAGTGTTTTCACCACTGCCCTGTCTGCTGAAGGTGAAGTATATCAGTTCTTGCTGGAAAACAATTATTAAATTATTAGGGATTTTATCATCAAAGTTTACATGATTTAAAATGTAATGTATTTTTAAAAGATAGATTGAGTAAGACTTCATTGTTATTTATAAGGGATGCTTTAATCAGTGATAAGTTAAGCTCAAATGGTTCAAAGTTCTGGTCTGGAGTTGAAAGATTTATTGGAACTGCTTGAATTTGCATGTGGGTTAGAAATGCCACAATAAGTGTTTTTATGAGATTTCTTGCTGTTCTACTTCTGGTGACTGCTGGAAATGGGACAAAAATAGTCTCTCTATCTCAGCATGTCATCAATACTAGTTCCAGTCTAAGGAACAACCCATATCTGAAATTTCCAGAACCTTCTAAAAGTTCATTTCAGTTTTGGATTCTAAAAACACTCAATATTCCAGGGAGCATGGGGAAGGCTGTTAGTTTGTTCTGAACAAGTTCACCTATTTGTAGTTTTAAAGTTTCTAAACAGAACTTCTAAGTTTTTAAATGAAACTCAGTGGAAACCTCAGAGACTGGATCTAAGATGAAAGGCACGGAAGATGACACATTCCTCCCCTTAATATCAAAGGGCCACTATACTTTTCAGAGGATGATTCAGTACTATTTTAATTCTGATACTGCAATTACATTGGTTCTAGTCCTTCTCTACACCTCATTCCCATAAGAATTCTAGATTACTCAGGACTGTGCCTTAGAAGGCCTGTTGCAATGTCCAGTGAAATCAGTGGAAACACTGGGCTTTGGAAATGGGTCATAAGTAGTTGTACCACTTTAGTATCCTATAAATGTAAAGCCAGAAGCAGTATTCTCCGCAGGACTTGAAAATAGGGAAGTGTAGTGGGAGGTGTGGTGGGGGGGGTATTAGAGGTGGTCACTAAATTGGTATAACACTGTTACTAGCTGACAACTGAGGGGATGTTGGGAAATTCAGGGGGAGCTGTAGGAGCGGTGTTATGGAAACCCCGACTGGAAGGAACCTCCTGAAGTCGTCAAGTCCAGCCCCTTGTGCTGAGGAAAGACCAATTAACCCTACAACATCCCTGACAGATGTTTGTCGAACCTGTCCTTAAAAACCCTTAACAATCAAAATTCTAAAACCTCCCTTGGAGGAAGATTCCAGAGCTTAACCACCCTTACAGTTAGAAAGATTTCCCTAATATTTAATCAAAATCTCCCTTGCTCCAGATTAAGCCCATTAATTCTTGTCCTTTCTTAAGTGGACATAAAGAACAATTGACCACTGTACTCTCTATAACAGCCCTTAACATATTTGAAGACCAAAGGGGATGTGATAAGAGTCTTCTTTTCTCAACACTAAGCATGCCCCACTTTTTTAACCTTTCTTCAGAGATCAGGGTTTCCAAACCCTTTATCATTTTTTTTTCTCTCTCCACTCTGGACATTCTTGAACTTCCCTACGTTTCCCAAAGCGTATTCAGCATAGTATTCCAGCTAAGGCTTCGCCAGTACCAAGCACAGTGGCCCAATTACCTTGTGTCTCTCACATTTGACTTCTACTAATGCACCAAGAATATTAGCTTTTTTAAAACACTAATCACATTGTTGACTCGTATTCAATTTTGTGATCCATTATAGCACACAGATTCTTTGCAGCATCACTACTGCCTAGAGACAGTTATTCCCCCTTTTGTAGCTCTGCATTTGATTTTTCCTTTCAAGGTGAAACACTTTGCACCTGTCTTCATTAAATTTTATCTTGTACAATTCAGACCAATTCTCCAATTAAAAGATTCTTTTGAATTCTAACCCTGTCTTCCAAAGCACTTGCAACCTCTCCCAGCCTTCTGTCACCTGCAAACTTTATAAGCATACTCTTCACTCCATTATTGAAATCATTCATGAAGATATTTAATAGTACTGAACCCAGGACTAAACAATGGGGATCCCCATTCAATATGCTTTTCAATTTGACAGTGAATCATTGATAACTACTCTGCACTCACATTATATTAAATTAATCTAGATCTCATATCCCTACTCCGCTTATGAGAATTTCTTATGGAACTGTGTCAAAAGCCTCACTAAAATCAAGATATATCACATTTACTGCATTCCCCCCTTCCACCAGGCCAGTAACCCTATCAAAAGAGAAAATGAGGTTGGTTTGGCACAATTTGTTTTTGACAAATCCATGCTGGCTATTCCTTACAATCCTATTATCCTGCAGATGTTTATAAACTGATTGTTTAATAATTTGCCCCAGTATCTTTGCAAGTACACATTAGGCAGACTGGTCTGTAAATCCAAAGGTCCTCTTTGAAGAGAGGTATTATCTTTGCCCTTCCCTAATCTCCTGGACCTCACCTATTCTCCATATGTTCTTGAAGATAACCACTAATGGTTCTGAAACTGCTTCAGCTAGTTCCATAGTATCCTAGGATAAATTTTGTTAGGCCTTGCTTATCCAACTGCATCTAATTTATCAAGTAATAGACCCTGCCCAGAACATCACCCTTTTTTTTAAACCTTTAACCAGAGACTTTCAAATGGTCTGTCTTTCACTTTCTTCCTGACTTCAAACCTTCTTGATATATACTGCAACACCTCCTACCTTGTTTCTTTGCCTTTCCACATCAATATCTCAGTCATGAAACTTCTCCCACCAAAATTCTGTAATGCTATTTAAGTCATAATTTAGTTCCTGTACTGATACAGGAAGAAATGGAAGTGTTCCCCATACTGCTCGTATTTGTATAAATGTACATATTTAATATATCAAGCAGATTTTCCCTCTTGTTGCTTCTATGGCCCTGTAGTAAATTTCCATGATCCTTCAACACCAACCCAATAGATAACCCTCCATTAAGGTCACCTTTTTTATGCTTACTTGTAGACTTTTGTCACCTACTCAGCCTAAACCTACTTTAAATCTCTCCTCACTAGGCTAACATCTAGCAGTTTTGCTCAAATCGTAAGTTCCATTGTGCAAAAAGTGATAACTTGACACAAACCCACGGAGTTCCTGCCTGAGGAGATGTGGGTGTGTGCACCCCCCCCCAAATATTTTATTGATTTTATGGTGCCAATTAAAAAATTTTAAGGTTATTGAAATATTACAAAGTACAAAAGAAAGACAGATTTTTTGCTTTTCTATTTTCCAATATAAAAGAATAAATATTTAAAATTTCGCACAAGATCAAAGAAAATATAAGATGAGTGCCAACACAGGGAAGTTACATGCATCAATTCTTCTTGGACAGATTATCTTCTGGACTTGTGCAATAGTCTCCCTACCCAGTGCAGCTGCATCACAATGTGATGCTGATGCACTGAAATGTCATGATGATTATGTTCCAACATAATGATGCAAACACCAGGGCACTGAAATGTCATGACAATGATATGACATTGCATCATTTGCCCCTACCTGACAGACAGAGCAGACTTTTTGGCTTAAGTTTTGAATGATCTATTCTCTTCCCCATTCATAGCCTCCATTCCCACTTCTAATGACTTCTTTTACCCAGATTTGTGCCTTTGATTAAAAAAATCCCACAACCATTTGGAAAATTAATGATACAGTAACACTAAACCTACTGCTTCTTACCTCATGAATTGAATTGAAAAGACTCCAATCGAAGTTTGTTAATTCTAAGGCAAGATCCCAGGTGTTGATTCCCAAAATTCTCACAGACCTTTGCAGTGATTCTTCATTTTCAGCAAATGGATTCTAAGTCAATGGACAGAAACAAAAGGATCCTAATCATTTCCCAGATGCTCTGCCCTGAATTAGCTACTGCACCGAACTAAAAACTAACATTGAAAAAGTATTCTCCCCTGAGTATGTTTATTTTTTTCATCACATTGTTCACCTTCAATGAGTTACAGCCTGTTTAAGAAACAGGAGAATGAAATCAATGTCTTCTTATTGAATTAGGTTCTCTCTCTCTCCCTTTCTCTTTCTAAAACCTGATTATAAAACACTGATCAGGCAGCCAGCATAATGAAAGTAAAATCCCCTGAAATCACAATGGCCTGCGATTGGAATTAATGCTCCAGCAAGTTCTGTATTAGAAATAAATAAGACAATGTTACGGTGAGTTTCAATAAGGAAACAGACCAGATTTACAGTATATGCATACATCATGCCTCCCTCCCAGAATGCACACTTAAAAATTACATCAAAGTACTAATTTTATGATGAAAAATGGCTTCCTTTGGATGCTGCTGCCAGGTAGCAGTAAAAAATTGTGAGGCCTTATTTGCAGAAAATAGTAGCATATTACTGTGGAACTCTCTAATACCACTGGAGTTAAGGATCATTTGCCATATCTATTATAAACTCTGATTTTCAAAGATTTCTCTCTCTTGATTTTTATGTCATCAGCCTGACATTCGGCATGAGTAGTCTACCCAGATGAAAGCTGATTTTAGTGTTAAACAATCCTTTTAATTCTTTTTTTGATAGTTACAAAATTAAAAAATCTTCACAAAGCTAACTAATGGAACTAGCTTGTTATTGCTTGCTGGGGCTTTTAGATTTTTTCGTCCCCATTATCATTTTTTTTAAAGAAGTTGGCTACTACAACGCAAACAATGGAATGAAAAATTAAGAGCATGTCAGCTCTTAATGACAGACTGATCCCAGAAAATTTAAATAGACATTTTCTTACATACGATAAATTCATGAAGTCTAACGCTACTGACAATGTAGCACAGCGGGTGGAATATTCATACACTTATTTCTGCATAGTTAGAATGTCAGCAGAAGGCTGTTGAAAAGTTCATCCACTGAGACCCCAACTGTGCCTGAAAAGTGCTGGTCCATATTGCAGGTGGTCTACAGCAGCACCACCCCAAGAGATACTTTGAGAGTGGCTGCACCCTTGGGCATGGCTCACTCTGCGTCTCTGTCCAGTTTCTCTGCTTGGTGTGTGCCCCTCAGTGTTTTTTATACAGTAGCCATCTCGGGAAGAATAGCTGGTAAACTTGGCAGAATGTAGAAAATGCTATTATGTGCTAGCCCTACAAAGTTACAGAGAGGCACTAAGAAATAAGGCTACTTACACTGGCCTTCTCTATCCCCACCCCATTTCCATCCCTGCACAAGGATCAAACACAAATACCTTTCAATTTTTCTCTCTTAACAAATGGCAATGAGCTGTCCAAACCCTTTAAACATGTATAAAAGATTTAGCTTACTTGATTTATTAACTAATTCCACTGCTGTTTGGTAAGGACACTCAAATTCAGGAACATTTATTTTAAAAGGCACAATTAGCTCAATAAATTACAGCTGGTTACTTATGCTAAAGCCACCTTTCTACAAATAAGTTCAGACAGGTTTTATTAAGGAATTTGGAAAAATAAATTGTACATTGAAAAGCATTATTAAGGAAAAAACACGAAGCCTTCAGTTTGGAATGAGACAAGAAGACCCTAATATAGCTTTAAATCATACAGTCTTACCAGAGTGTCAGTCAGATCTTTTCTGTAGACAAACATACGATCAGTTGCATCAAGAGATTTGGAGATAGCCAGGTCATTTGGTTGTAGTTCGTGTTTTTCTTTAAAATATATATATTTTTAAAAAGTGAGATCTCTCAGAACAGAAGTTTGTATGTTACACAAGTACCAAGTTCAACACTCTAACAAATGTCTACAGGCAAATTTGCTTTATCAATTGTAACCAAGAACTGTACACAGTATTTACTGATTTACTCAACCTGCTCCCATTAATTTACTAAGCCTGAGTTATTCAGGTCTGTGCCATCTGCACAATAGCTTCCATCTTCTTAGTAGTAAATGATACATTTACATTTGACCCACTATTTACAAGGTATACACAATTCTGAAGTCCTTTTAAATGAAAAACACCCTAGTTTATTCAATCAAGTGGTTCAATAAAAGTTACCTCTTCAATGTTTATGTCGCAGATACAAATAAAAGATGCAGCAGATCTCTAATTTATGCAAATGTTATTAAAACCAGAAAAGGGAAATGCATGGGAGTTACGTGCCCAGTGCACATACCACACTTCTGATAGTACATAACAATAAGGACAACCTCATCTTCATAGCACTGCATGAATTAATGCAGGATAAAAAGTAACAATTTGTTGCTTACAAATGTTAATGAACAAATGACCTTGAATTTTATTGTTGGGTTTTAAATACTTTTTTTAAAATTTAACAAACAAGTAGTTGTGATTATTATACTGGTGCTTTCTCTGGAACCCAGCACACATATGCTGTAGATAATACTACACTTCATTATTTATGGATTGTTAATTTTCTTTAGCCATCAAAGCTAGCAATGAGGTTATCATCAGCACTATTATTCAGCACCAAATCATCTCCTCCTTACACAGCTGGAGGAGACCTGAAGAGCAGAAGCAGCACTGTGGTTTGCAGTGCTGTGAAACGACTATAGTCAGGTTGGGGCACAGGCAAGAACCTGATAGGGATGTCTAGAAATGAAGTTGATCAGCTGGCCAAAACTCATATTTGGATGTGGCAGCATGGCTGCTCTTCATGCAGGCTCTGGGTTTCTGGGGCAGGATGCCACCCTCTCATCCCCACAATAGATACCCTACACCAAGTTTGTTTGTTTGAGATCTGCATGAGGGAGGAGAATTTGACTTTATGTTATGAATCTGATAAATTAATGTGCCATAATTTATTGTATATTTTATTGTACTTATTTATTTTAGATGCATTCAAAAGTATATATGGGTGTGTATATATAGCAGTAGATCCTCAATTTCAATGGAGCAACACCATTTTATGCCAGCTGAGCATACAGTCATATATTTAAAATATATTCATGTGCCTTTCTTGTGGATCTAGCCTCTTCTTTTTATGCAATTAGTTAAATCACCTTCTTTGTATTCACTTAGGGTAACAAGTTGATACTATAAGCAGAACAGCTTCTCAAAGATCTGATGGACACCAAAGGAGATGACAGGGGCAGGCAAGTCAAACAGATCAATGTTGTCATCCTGTAATCTGTGTGATCTTACTTAAAAGAGACAGTAAACCTTTTTTTTTTTCTGGGGCAGGGGGTTAAATAAGAAAGACTAAAATTAAGAAAAACAACAAGTAAACAAAAAAAAAAAACAACCCAAAGATGCAAACTGGACTAAACCCAACAGCCTTTAATTTAGACAAAATCTTACTTGGATTGCTTTGGATACCTATATTTTACACATTTTCTATCCTTCTCCACTCCTCCCATTACAGAAAATTCTTAACTTATCCCTCTAGCACAAAATGCTACTCATCCTTTTTTTAAAGTAAGTCATACCTTAGTACCTTCCAAAATTCATTTAAATATGAAATTAGGCGGCTTATCCGTGGAAAAACCTTGTAACATAATTTTAATCACTGAAAGTACTTTGCACTCCAGCCCTGCTGAGGAAATGCAGTAACCCACTGTACCCAAGAATTAGCTGTTGTCATGGAAACAACTCTCTGGTAAGCAGCTCATTATTGTTACTATGGCCATCCAGCTGTGGACCCATAGGGGAACAGTCACATCCTTGCACTAGAAAATGTCACCTATTGTTTTATAGATGAGATATAGTAAAAGATTAGCGTTCAGGTGAGTGAAAAATTATTTACCACCAGAGAATGTGACGGTAACCAGAGTCAGGTCCTCCTCTGCATACTGGATCTTTTCTGCTATAATTTTCAGTATCTCCTGAGCTGAAGTGGATACTTTAGTTTTTACACTGACATAGGAATGTTCCGTTATATACACACGGCAGAAAACTGCACAAAGGAAAAAAGAAATGTCCATAAATAGATGAAGAAGCAGAGTAATAGGAGGTGAAAGAATTTTACAAATGAAACTGTGGCAATGCTTTGGCTGTTATCCTGTTTGACGGTCATCTATGAGAGCAGAAACTGCTACTGCTGTACACTGATCTACAGGCACACTAACCTCTTAACATAAACATCATTATTTCTCCCTTTCCTTCCCCCTCTCCCTAGGAAATCAGGGACATAATACAGAACAATATAGTGCTTCATCACTAATACAGTTATATCTCCTATTACAGGTATATAATGCAGAGCAGGTTTTCTCCAACACTTTTTTTGACTGCATTGAAGACAAGTTTCCTCTTCTCTCTCTCTTTCCTTTACAAGCTCCACTGTTGATACTTTTAGTTCTTTCTGTATGCTTCAGATACTCCACCTTACAAATGAGGCACCTTATTGTTTAATCAGAACACTGAAGTTCTACAAGTTGTTCTCTCTATAGTCTCTCTCAGTCAATCCATCCATCTAACCTACTTAGCTAGCCTGCCAAACCATACACACATCACCATAGTATCATAGCAGATGTGGGAGCTGTTCTAACAGCAGCATAAATAGTTCAAATACATCTCCTTCCTCCATCATGTGCATCACATCTGTAAGGAACTGACCTGGAGAATCGCCAAGTATCTGTAACTTCTAGTGAAGTTAATGGGAGATTCATTCACTCAATAACTCTCTAACTAAAGTAATAACCTTTCCGTTGGTCTAAGAAAAAATTCAAAGGTCTATCTTGAAATGGGTTTTTTTGGTATAAGAGTAACCACATCATAATATGATCAGTCCAATTAGCACCTCTTTTCTTTCTGTTACAGTACAAAGTTTCAGGAACCCAGGTTTGGCTGAGCTCTAAACTTAATCAGTTATTCATTGTCGTAATACAAGAGAGGAGAAACATAGCGGCAGACATGTATAATCAGTATCTCAAAAATTACATCAGCTGTCAATGAAGCTTGTTGTCAGAATGGTCTATCTTTTACTCATTTCAGTGCTTCTTTAAACATTATTTTTGCCTATAATTTTGTCTTTTTTCTTGCAGGCAGACTGAGGCAACAGAAATGATCCTTTATCTCTCCCACGAATGAGATTTCTTTTGTCTATACTGTCAGATGTATACAACACCAGCTCTGCTCCTGCTTCACAAACCTTTACAACTGCAAGGCATTTTCATTAACTTACAACACACTAGAGGATATTGGTCAGCAATTTTACTATAATGGAAAAAATACAATTTTGTTGCTTTACCTAGATGAAAGAGAACCTCAAGATTTAACCCTTAAAAAAATCTCAGTCAGTTAATGCAAGAATTTTTTTTTTTTTTTGGTTAGCCTGTCTTTGTTGGCAGACACTAAATCAGGCATTCATCCCGTGGCAGAATTTCTCTTTAGAACAGATAAAAGTCTTGAAAAGGTATACATGTCAGACCACACTTTTAGATACCAGATATTAAAAAAAATAAAAAATAAAATAATAATTAATGAATTGACAAGATTTGACTTCTGTATGGAAAGCATTCTCAGACCTGCCAACAATGGTAAACAGAAAAGCCAGAGATTTTCCTTTTGACTGAAATGTTTTCCTTTCCTCTAGGATCCTCTCCCATTTTGGGAGGCAGTGAGGAGGGTCTGATGCTAAATAAAATTTTTAATTTTAAATTGGGCCAAGAATGTATCCCTTACTTTATATAGATCTGGACCACAACAGGCATCAGGTACTCAAAAACTCTCTAATCTTTTTGGCCTGCCCAGACTGTACTCCCCACATTTATTTTAAATGTCACATCTGTGGTTACTACTGCTGTGGAGCCACTAAAAGCCTTGACATGTTATGCTGCACCTCCTCTAAGATGTGCAGAACAGAACTCATAGTCCAGGGGAAGCAGAGTGTAGACTAATTTAGCTTTAAATCATCTTTGCACTCTCCCAGTCCTGGGTTGCTCTCCAGGCTGAAGAGCCCTCCAGCATAATTAGACTAAGCTAGATGTCCATATAAATTACAGCAGCCTCCCCAGGATGGCCTAGGGACTGCAGCACTACCTGCAGCATTCACAGTCTGACACGTCCCTTCTTACCACAGCCCTGTCCTGACATGTCTCCTATACCAAGTGACCTCAGATGGAAGTCTTATGACTATCTGCTTAAGTTCCTACATCATGAGAATCTTCCTTTAGATGCATATTGGGCATTCAAGGCACTTTAAACCCTTCTGGCCCATTTATATATCATAAACAGGGTAGAGCAGGGGGTTAGGATCTCACTCTGAAACTTCTGGAGGCTGTCTTATGGGTCTGAAATTCCAACAGATGTGATTTTCAAACCAAAAGACTTAAGTTAGGTAGTAAAAGATAAGCCTAGAGAGCATAAAAGTGAAATACTTCCCTTAATATTTAAAGGGTACAGTTATGGTAACCACAAATTGGCATCAATTATACTCCAACCTGAGTTGAATATGTTAAGTTCTTAACCTTTCAGTTATCATTGTGGACAAGAATATGTTGTAGGAGTGATCTGCTGAAGTGAGGGACTTTGTGGTATGAGGTTATTTTGGTGTTCTCTCATGAGACAAGAGTTTCTGTTTACATTAGTCTCAGCTCACATAACAATTTGAAGCCATGATATCATTGTCCTCTCTCCTTCATTTCTGTATAGCTGTCAATGCATAATGCTTCACTTTATCATTGTTTTACCAACAATGAAGATGAACTGAATTTTGTAATGGATGATATTAACATGAAGGGGCATGTTGAATTCCACCTGCAAATTAATTTGGTGGAAACGATTGTAACAGTGGATACTGGAGACAGAAGCCTGCAGGTGACAGGAATATTAACTTCTTACAACCTGGAGACATATCAGAAGCTTGAAAATAAAGTCCAGTTTGTTGCTAGTACTCCTGTGAGTCACATATCTTTATTACTGAGACACTGGGGAGGGGAAGGGAAGAGAGGAAAAAGGGCTCCGAGACATCATTTTACAGTCGAAGCCCTGCATAAGGCATGAAAGCAAAATGTATTCTCACTGCATTAGATCTTTCATCTCTTATAGCTCCAGGTTCTTGTTCAGAAGCTGTAAGTTTGCAATTGAAAATGTTCCTTAAGGGAAGCCTTTATGGAAAATTGTTCTTGTACCAATATTTAGAAGTGTTGCACTGAGTTTTTCCTTTACTGTTTTTAAAATCATACTTACTTTCCTCTGTTTCATTCATGGTTCCTTTGTGCTGGAGCCAGTTCTCCTTCAGACTGAATTGGTGGAACAAGGCTTTACTCTATAATGAGGTAAATAAATAAATAAAGAACAATGAATACATGGGTCTCTGCCCTTTATGCAGCAATGAGTGTATGTAGAATGCTCTAGATAAGTCTACCCAAAACGTTTTTATAGGAAGTCCATCCTTGGACATATAAAGTGGGAGCTGCCTTATTTAACAACAGAAAGAGTGTTGAATTTTGAAGAAGTTAGTCATGTCTAGGCTAAGCAAAGCAAACATTTCAGGGGACTCTGTAATCACATTCATTTCTTATATACTGTCCTAAATAGCTACTGTCAATTGGCCTAGTTAGCAATTTCTGTACAATCTCATTTTCTGCTTTCTACACTTCCAAAGTAACATTATTAAGCTTATTACACACTTCAGCTTCAGTCCACAGAATTTCCTGATCACAGCAATTCACTGTTATGTAGTTCTTATGTTGACACCCCCCTTTTCATCTTTTCCTTCTAGTTAAATAGACACAAATTCATCTCTCTCACTCTCTTGCTCTCTGTATGTGTCCCTGTCACCACACAACTCCCTTTACTCTGATTGACTATCTGACATTTGTAGTCAATATCTTTGCTAGATTTGTTTGCATAGGTCTTCATGAATTCAAACCTGTATCTAGACAGCCAGGAACGGATGTGCTCTTAGGCTCCAACTGAATTCTGACATCTCAAAACATGTTGTTAAAATGCTAATAATGTCACAGCCATTTTAGACCAGCACACACAGTTCGCACGGCTGAAACCAGAGCTGTGCTGCCAGGGGGGAAAAAGCTTTTAGCGACATTACTGGCTTAGACTCACGGATGTGTCCTGTCATGTTTTTGGCCACTAGTCATTTTTAATTAAAAGGAAAGGAAAGGAAAGAAGTGCTTTTAAGCTAGGAATCAAAATAAAGTCAAATATATGTACCCAATATTACCTTTCTGTGAGGTGAATATTCATCTACAGTGCTGAAACAGAAAGGATAATTTTGAGTTACTCATTCCATCCAAAGATTAGAAAAAGAACTTGCAGCTACCAAAAAGGTTGTAACATAATAGAGTCAGTATATAGGTAATGCACTGCTCCTTCAGTGGGAGCTGAGGACCCCAGTTTCACCCAGGAAGCAAGTAATATGTCATAGAATCAAGCTCTGGAATGCCTGAGGGTCAGACACTCAGCTAATGCAAGGTGAAACTATGCTGATTTATACTCGCTTAGATGTACATTTATAGAAGATGTACCTTATCAACATCCTTTAATATAGTGCAGTGCATACAGTGTTCTTCGTAAATTGGTTCACAAATGGTAAAAGTTGCATGGTATGGGTGATTGCAAAACAGACTTCTGAGGCGGCAGAAGGGAAAATTGCTGGATAACTACTGTTTTTAATGAGTTGCAACCATACGTTTAGTCATATAATTTGAGATAAAAATCTAAATTCAGTGAGCTTTCTCAATACCACAGAAAGTCAATAAGAGGTTCTTTCCTGAAGAAAAACACTGGTCACAGTCATTGTCAAAGCTCTCTCTCTCAACAAACAAACAAATCTACTTACTTGAAACATACATTAAATTGTCTTTAAAAAAAAAAAACAAAAAAAAAACAACACCTAAGTAGTAAATGACACATTTGCCATATTAGTTGCAAAAGATGGTTGAGTAAATGTTTCATGGTAAAAAAGAAATCCCCCCTGCATCATCTCATAAACAACACTGTATATTATATCAATTACTTTAAATCGTTCATAGCTTCTTATGGGTCACATTTTGCCCTAGTTAATCCCACTAAATAGCACCCTATTCTGCAAGTAGCCTCACCAAAATTAACATAACTGTAATGTAAGGTACTATACAACATGAGAAACAATGAAGTAATCAAGCCTTATGTATGAAAGAAAAGTTATTTATACAATAACCGTGTCTGTTGTTGTCCTTGTACTGTAATGTATTACTAACCCTTTTATCTTTCCCAGTGCTCAAGAAATACTCAGTAAATTATATCCAGAAAATGAAGGTTGATCAAAATATTCAACACTTACTGACGACGATGCATTCCAAGTATCTTTTGAAATTCTTTCAGTTCCTTCTCAAGTATGGGATATTCATACACATCATCTAACACATTTCTGTATATTGTCTGAAAAATAAAAAAGATACCCATATATATCTGATGACTGAAAGAAACACTATACATCATAGCACATCAACTTCCATCAAACCAAGCATCAGCCTAACAAAATAAATTCCAGGAATGTTTTAAAATGGGTCCTGCAATCCAAATTGTTCTTGATTAACTAACCAAATTAGTCAATCTCTGGCTGCTCCAACATTCTTTAAACCATCACCAAAGGATGGAACAAAAGGGTCAACACTCATCGGTCTGTGGGAAGACCTAGAACAGCATTTGTGCTGACTTCAAATTCAAACTTTGTTTAGCTTTTGATAAACTTTTAAAACTGAAAACAGATCACACCATCATCACCAGATCAAAATGATGACAGTAAGAATTAATCAATTGATTGTGACTACTAAAATTAGGGATATTTTCATGTATGTTCTACTTTTACATCCTAATGTTTTCCAATTCCAAAATCTCTCACACACAAATGACAAGATGCTTCAACCCTCAAACTGATGAACAAATAACCCTTATATTACTGATTTTTCCATACTTCCTGAATGTCATTATTCAAACCCTTTTGAAAGCCTCAACTAATTATGGAAGACACTGGACCTTAGATATAAAGGTAGACAAATTATATTGACTTTGATGCTTGAAGTCATTATGGTAAAGATTTTCTCTTTGATTTACTATACCTATCCAGACGTTAAGATACAGTTTCTCTTGGCTAACGAATGAGGATCATATACAAAGGCCATACTATCTGCCCAATTTTACAAATAAGAATCACAAATAATTTTGGGTTGCAATCTCACATTACATATTTTTCAGGTGCAGTTTAGCAGTAGAAATGGGTAGTATTTCTTAAGCCACAGTAGGGGATTGGGGCCCAAAGCGCTTGGTTCTGTACACAAACACAGAACAAAGACAGTCCCTGCCCCCAAGGACTTACAATATAAACAAACATTTAATTAAACATAAATTCCCAATTACTAGCATAGTTCGTGACCACCTCCTAGCAAGTTTTATGCATGGAACACCCGATAGCAGAAGTCCTTAGGCACCTACTTCTGTGTGTAATATACCACTCACAAGAAACTCAGAGAAACCCAAAAACTTCTGTAAGACTAATTTAGAACTCCAGCTTTCTGAAGTTTACCCTGAGTGAACCCACACCAGGAAGTGCCCCCCAAAAAGCTCCCCAAATGGAATTAAAGAGCTTTATTTCAGGAAAGAAGCAGCTGAGGCAGTCTCCCAAAAGAATTCCTTTCTTCCATCTGAAGCAGAAAATAGACAGATCTAGGCCCAACATAATATTACTATTTCAATTACAATCAAGCTACAGTTGCATCTGGAGATTCTGGCAGGACAGTAAAGGCTTTACTACACAGAAAGCTAGTCTACATTAGAGGGTTGTAAATTCTGCTGTGCACTAATGTATCATGCACTAACTGGGGTTACCCCGATGAGATACTGTATACATTGGCTATTAATAGAATATTAAAATGCCTCAGTAAGTATTACAATACCTTTAAAAATTGCTTTAAATGCTCATCTTCATGTAACCAGTCTTTGTAGAGAGAAGTCCACTGAGACACTATATGCAAGACTTTTCGTTTTCTAAAGGGAACATCTGAGTTTTCTTCCTTGCCTTGATCATTCTTAGCACAATAGGTACAAAAGGTTAAGGAACAGAAGCCTGAGGTATCATTGAAATTTAGAAATTAAAAAGGGGAAAAGATTTGTTAGGTCATGTAGTCCATCCCTTGCTAGTGCCGGATTTTTCACTACACTATATGGACCTAAGCGCTTTATCCTGCAGAGTTTAGCAAATTGAGAAGGGTTATCAACTCTTAGGAATGAAATATACAGCAACAAGAATGTCAGCAGAGCCCCTCTACTACCTGCATATTGGGGACGCAGTTCTATAAAAGGAAAAGCAATTTAAAAGGAATTACACACTGTTGAATGATACCTTTTCTATTCAGCTTATATAAATCCAAACATGATTTACTGTTGGAAACAGAACAATGCATCATTAAATACAAACATTACATTTGAAGCATAGAAATTCTTTTTGTTTACAAATATAGAATTATGTGGTCAACAGAAATAACACATTATTTAAAAAGGAATCAATTTCCACTATTTTCTCCACTCACGATACAAGTGAAAGCAATAGGAGAAAATTACCACATCACACAATCTACTTGTTTCTGTTGCTCACCTATTCTTTCTCTCCTCAAGTATAAAAAATCATTTGTTTGCACACCATGTTATAAAAACAAACTTGACAAACCAGCTAATTTTACAACAAGCTGATTACAGCAAACTGTCCATATTGTATGGAGCTAAATGGAACATTTTCCTGAAGAACATGGTTTCCATTTTTAAAGTGGGATACATGATATATTAATAAGTTAATTATTACAAGATGTACACCACTCATTTTCCCCTTAGCACACATTAAAATCTGAAAATGATGCAGATATGAGTATTTTTAGGAGTTGCTTATATCAGAGGACTCAGTCTGGGTAAATTTAAATCTAATTTTGTAATGGTATTTTGTAAATGTCAAGTATAATCTGATGTATAAACCTGAAAGAAAGAAAGAAAGAAAGAAAGAAAGAAAGAAAGAAAGAAAGAAAGAAAGAAAGAATTGGGCTGATCTATCCAATGGCTACCATGGGGTAGGTATCTTTGGTTTCATACATGTTCCAAACATTGTATTTTAAATGTATAATTGTTTTGTAGACATAGGAACACTATCCTCCTTCTCATGTAATTCATCTGGATGTTCACTGTTGTTATGTGTATAAGACATATGACAATTTGCAGATGGAAGAAAGTAGGATTTAATCAATGTTGAATGAAGTATACTCTCTGAATTAGGGGTCTCAAGCATGCAACCCAGAGCTTCCTCCCGCAGCCCCTTATAACAGCCCGCCAGGAATCTCGGGCTCCCACCTCTTCAGCCCTTGGGGTTTTCAAGTGCCATGCCTCTATACTGGCAAAGAGGCTCGGCATCTGCAGTGCTCCCAGGGCAAGGCGGGCCAATCTGCATCACTTCCCCTTCCACGTCATCAGCCATTGCCAGGGAGGAGCCGAACTGCTGCCTGGGAGCTACCCCACTCACATGCAGCCACTGGTCAAACAGCTGGAGCAGACTAAGTCATTGAGAGAAGGCTGTGGGCAGGGGGTGCTCAAAGGGGGGTGACCTGGGCATGTGAGGAGTGTTTGTGGGGGGCTTTGTTTTAGGGGAGCACCAGAAAGCCCCACAGCGCAGCCTCCAGGGCTTTCCTTGCCGCTGACCCCAGCACGGTCAGGCCCAGGCAGGCAGAGGGAGTTTTCCGCCGGCCCCAGCATGGGCAAATTCAGGTGGGCAGGGGGGTCTTTTCCCCGTTGCCGGCCCACCACAGCCAAATTCAGATGGGGGGGTCTCCTTCCCGCCACCAGCCCCAATGTGGCCAAATTCAGGTGGTTGGGGGGTCTTTTCCTTGCTGCTGGGCCCAGCACGGACAAATTCAGGTAGGTGTGGGTCTTTTCCCCAACACCGGCCCTAGTGCGCCCAAATACGGGCAGGCAGGGGGGGGTCTTTTCCCCGCCACTGGTTCCAGTCTGGTCACATTTGGATGGGGGGAGGAGTGGATACTTAGTTACAGGACTCTGCCCAGCCCATTTGCTGTCCCATCCTGGGGTGTGGTTTCTCTTCTTCCCCTCCCGGCTTGGGAATACATGCAGCCTCCCACTTTTATTTAAAAAAACAAAACAAAACAAAAAACAAAAAAAAACTTTTTAAACAATTTTCTTTAAAAAACTAAAACATTTTTAAACCTTAATTTCAATTAAATCTAATTCAATTTTAATAAATCAAACTAATTTATTTCAGTTAAAATCAATTTGAATCCAATTAATTAAAATTTTAATTAAATTTTAATTAAAATAACTGATTGTCCTAAATTAAAATAACTGATGGTTTTAAAAAGTATTTTTGGCCCTCAAACCAAAAAAGACGGGGAAACACTGATTTCTAATGTAAAGTTTTAGGTGTGTTTGTTTGTTTACTCTTTGTCTTTCTGATGATTTTGCCACGTTAAATGGAAATAGTTCTAAAAGTAAATGCGTGTTTTGACTTTGGAAAGACTCAAAATTAGCACAGACTTTTCATGTTACTATTTCAAAACAGTTAATAAATTGACTTTTACTAGAATAGTATATTACTCTTCATTTTTTTTACTATACTTCGGTATTATTGCATGAAAAGGTTTCAGTGGTGTGGCCCTCAGGCCAACATCCTAGTCCTCATGCGGCCCTCAAGGTGATTTGAGTTTGAGACCCCTGCTCTAAATAAACTACTAATTATATTGTTTAATTCAAGTCAGAAATATGAGATGAGGAAACTAGTGTGTCTGTATAAAATGTACACAGGTATATTACATATATGTATGTGTATGCATGAAAAAGTGCATTAAGGCAATATTTTTTATTTGATAATTGTTCAAAGATAAGCAATAAAAAGAATAGGAAAATGAACATGTTGAGTCTGAACTCATTTTTATTTTTGCCTTAATGCACTTTTGCTTTATAATACAGTTCTGCTACGTGATCACGTACAATGGAGTATGTTATATTTTGCGATTTTAGATACATGTATATGCAAGGACAACTATGACCACATAATTAAAGATTGTATCATGGCACATGGGATTGAAATTATATCGTGCATTTGTGATGAAGTAAGAAAACCTCTTGGGTTATTGTGGTTCTTCTTTTCTGTTCCTGTTCTTTGGTGATAGTATTCTGGTGATGGGACACAGGGGTGTGATAACGACAGGTACCACTAGGGGGGAAGAGGCTTTAGTGTGACCTTGCCTGGACCCCCTGGGGGTGACAGGTTGTGGCTGGTTTAGATCAGGGGCAGGGCAGCTGGATGGAGAGGAGAACAAAGGGGAGAGAGGGGAAGAAGGAAGATGGAGGTTGGAGGGGCAGGACCTCTGGGGCTTGTCCTGGGGGTTTACTATCTGCCCTCCTAGGTGATCTGAGAGCCAACTGTCCTAGCTGCTGTGCAAAGTGGATTGCTAATAAACCCTTTGACTGCTACACTGGCTGAGTGTCACTGCTGATTAGGACGGCTGGGACCCTCATAGGGGGAGGAACCACCCCCCAAGGGAGACCAGACAGAGCAAGGATCGGACTCTCTGGGCCTGGATTTGGGAAGCTGGCTACAGGTAGCGTGGAGACCCTGGTGAATGGGAGAAAGCTCCACCGTAGCAGAATCCCTGGTGGGCTGTGAACAGAGGGGATCCAAGAGGCTTCTCTGGGTTCTCCGTGACAGCATTCAACTGTAGTGCTGAAATTTCAGACTTTTAAGTGCTTGGCCATGAGACCATAATATTTTCTTAATGTAGGTTTTATTGTTTTATATAATATATGTGTGCGTGCATGCGTATGTGCAAGAAAGAGAGAGAAAGGGAGGAGTTAAACAAATCACCTGGCCTGAAACATCTTGAATTTTGTAGTAGTTCAGACCCAAATCAGGATGCAGATTTGAAGCTTTCAGTTTGAGTTTCTCTCCTTCTGTAACAGGTAGAACACCAACCGAAACACACCTGAACTTCGGAAGATTGCAGTTTTGTATCAAAATCTCAAAATAAACTCCACAGCTCAAATATCTGTGTCACTGTTTACATTCGGCAAGAGTCCACTTTTTTCAGCATTCTTATGTGCAACCCCTGTATACACATACATACTGCATTGTCTGTAGTTTAACATTAGTGTGTGAAAAGCAAAATTTATCCTACTAACCATCCAGATGGCTATTCTTAATAAAGTAAATTTTTTTTAACAATGTTAGCCTCTTGTGGCACATTTCATTATGTGATCTAATGCAAAATATGAAAAGTCATTTATTGCATCATTTCCTCAGTTCCACGAAAATAATAGTCAATGAACAATTAAGATCCAGCCCATGCAGGTATTCCAAAGGGTTTCTGGAGATGACTGTGTTTTAGAACTCTACTTAAACTTCATTTGTTTTTGATTTTATGGTTTATAACAATATTCCATTTTTCATCCAGTCTAACTCACTGATATATATATATTTTTAAGGTGAAAACAATGAAAGCCCTGGGGCACCTTAAAGACTAACACATTTCTCTGGACATAAGCTTTCATGGGCAGCAAACCACTTCTGGTGAAGATGCATCTGACAAGGTGGATTGCAGTCCATGAAAGCTTATGTCTGAAGAAATTTGTTAGTCTTTAAGGTGCTCCAGGACTTTTGTTCTTTTTGCTATATACAGACTAACACTGCAACCCCTATGAAATTTTTAAAGTGGTGTTTCCCTCCTTTGTTTCTTTGTCATGGCTTGCAGATAACTTTTTGGGGGAAGAAAATGAAATGTGGTCACTACTTGTGACATCTTTAAAAACTATACATATTACCTATTAAGCAACTTTTGATTTTATGGCATATTTCATAACCACAAACAGAAATTATAGCACTAAAAAGTAGTGAGAGTCCAGTGGCACCTTATAGACTAACAGATTTCTTCAAGCATAAGCTTTAATGCATCTGACAAAGTGGGTTGTAGCCCACAAAAGCTTATGTGTGAAGAAATCTGTTAGTCTACAAGGTGCCACAGGACTCTCGCTGCTTTTGTTATAGACAAACTAACATGGCTACCCCTCTTGAAAATTCTAGCATTAAAAAGTGTCTCTCTCGGTCTCATTTTTAGTCTCTCTTATACATGGAATACCACCAAAGCAAACCAACTCAACACAATATTCTATAGCAAATTAGGACCAGACTGACCCTTGTCCTTGAGCAAATACACTTAGGGGTGAGGGAAGAGGGGTGGGTAAAAGGAGCCTCCTCCACAAACACATCCTGCACAAGTGTTAAGGTCTTCTATAGTCATACGAATAGGTGCATAAGCCATCCAAGAGAAGCCAGTAGGAGTTTTGGCTCAGAGCCTTCTCCTGACAAACCAATCCATGACGCTGTTTAAGTGAATGAAGGGGAGCAGGGTCCAATGCTCCTCTGGCATGGTGTACAAGTATACCCACCCACACTTCCCTATTGGCAGCCCCAGGAGGGGTTGTGACTCCTGCAGGAAAGAAGATGAGGACTACAACCTGTTTCAGTTAATGAAGGATATTGCTTCAGCAATGCCTGGCACAAGTCATCAGTTGTCATGAAGACCGTGTATGTGAGAAGGAAGTCATCAAGGAGGGTCTCTGCAGAGAAAAACAAAAGAATCCCAAAGTATAGTAAGTATCCCAAAGTATAGGTGAGGAGGCAGCCGCTTGTGCAGCTTGTGTGCATGCCAAGAGTATGACTTGTATTTGGAGGATTTAAGCCCAAGAAATGTATTATTCAATCAGTGATTGTAAATTTGAAATAGTTCACAATATGCTGTCTCCGAAAACTGAGATCTGTGTTGCACATGGGCACCTTAAATGTTCAAATTGCCTGTAAATTAGAAAAGATGGAGCCAGGCTCCTCGGATAACACTATTCGTTATGGGTTTTTAAAAAAAGACATTGTAAAGCTTCCTTTATGTACCTTTTCTTACATTGTGAGATTTAAAATGGTATTTCATCAATTTTGTACATTAGGTCATTTCCACAGCAGTTTATTAACACTTATGGCAAGGATGTGGACTGACAGAGGATTTTGCACGGGCTCTGTAGCCTCTCTTTTCTAGGCTGCTGGCACTGTAGGTATACAGTCAGTGAGCAACTGACCCTTCTAAAGCAGGAGCATATGTGAAATAAGTTGCTGGTCTCTGTCCTGTAGTTAGCAAACAGGCGTTCACATTACCACAGAATAAAAATAAAAAATCACCATCCCATTTGGTACCCTTGTATGCAGCCTCAGCAAAGCAACCTTACTACAGGAATGAATAAACTATTTCGGGGAATTTGAAAGTATAGAGACAGTGAAATTGTACACACGTTGACCAACATCTAAAAAGCAGTTGGGAGCTCACCATTGTTGAGAATGTCATTTAAGCTTTTGTTTGCAGTGTCAGGAGTTTGGAATGTTTGCTTAATTTTTATTTAATACGGCAATCAATGTTTTCTCTGTCTCTTATAGTCTTCCCTTTGGCTTTGGTGGCATTTTAGCAGAACAACCCAAGTCATTTGTTTAGGTAAAGCTCCTCCACCGTAACTGCTGTGCATCAATCAAGTCTTTTGGGTAGTAAATTATACTAGCTCATGACAACATGAAATTCTATTTCTCTCCCCACACTTATCATACTAGCACCAGGATTTTTCTAAAACTTTAGGAATACAATAAAAATCAAGCTAGTTTACCTATTATTCCATGCAATTATCAAAAATTATTATACAAACTATAGGAACACATTTGCTTTAGAAAACTAATAACACAATCACAACTTGTCTAAAACTGGACAAGAGAACCTACTGGCTTTCATAGCTTAATGCGAAAATGATTTGTCTTTTTCTTTCATAAGACTTTAGATATTAACAATTTCCTCTGTACCAAATCTCTATGACCTCTCAAATATATGGCATCACTTCTAAAAATAAAACAGTCTCGCATCAATTATCTTACTACATGAGAATGGAAGCAGATATAAGTTGAACAGAACATTCCTGTAATATGTATAGCATGCAGTACTTAGGCAACTCCTTCATGCATACTGACTTCAGTGGGAGATTTCCTGATGTAAGGGCTGACGGCCAAATGATTCCCTACATGGAAAAAAAGAAAATGCAGAGCCAAGAAACTCCATGGGCCTGATTATCCCATCACCTGCATACAGCTAGTTCCCACCAAAATTCGTGTGTGTGCACGCATGCGTGTGCGCGCAGCTGACAGAATATTTTTGTTCCATGGATTTCTAAACTCACAGGTTCTGAATCATTATGCCAACCAGTAGGACCTTCATGGAATGTAAGCAGAATACTTGTGAGAGTTCTGACATACTGGTATGTCCACACAACTGCCAAGATATAAGGTAGAGCAGAGATTGCACAACCTTCCTAAACAATTTATTTCTGTGCTTACCTACCCTGACACCAAGTCTTTCCTAATGTCCAGCCCATATCACCCTTGCTGCAATTTAAGACCATTGCTTCTTATTCTATACTAAGAGGTTCAAAAGAACAAAATGTGGTGCCCAGGACTGGACACGATACTCCAGCTGAGGCTTAATCAGATCACAGTAAAGAGGAAGAATTACTTCTTGTGCCTTGCTTACAGCTCTCCTGCTAATGCAGGCCAGAATAACGTTGCTTTCTTTTGCAACAGTATTATATTATGGACTCATTTAGCTTGTGATCCACTATGACCTTTAGGTCCCTTTCCGTAGTACTCCTTCCTTTTTCTATGTCCTCATTGCTTGTTCACTTAAGTGGAGCATCTTGCGTTTATCCTTATTAAATTTCATCCTCTTTACGTCAGACTATTTTTCCAGCTTGTCTAATCTTTTTAGATGACATGGCTCAGAACACAGCCAGAAGGATATGGCCCATGTAAGAAACTATGAACAGCCACACAGGATCGGACCAATGGCCCATCTCACCCAGTACGCTGTCTTCCTACAGTGGCTAATGCCAGCTGCTTCAGAAAGAATGAATAAAAGACGTAATCATCAAGCCATTTATCTCCTCCTGCCCACTCCCAGCTTCTGCTAAACCATCCTTGCCTATCCTGGTTAATAGTGATTTAAGGATCTGGCTGTCTATGAACTTAAGTTCTTTTCTGAATCCTCTTATAGTCTTGGTCTTCACAACATCCTCTGGAAAGGAGTTCCAGAGGCTGACGGTGCACTGTGTGAAGAAACACCTCCTTTTGTTTGTATTAAAGCTATTACCTACTGATCTCATTTGGTGACCTACAATTCTTGTATGACGAGAAGAAGTAAACAACACTTCCTTGTTTACTTTCCCCATACCAGCCATGATTTTATAGACCTCTATCATATCTCACCATAGTCATCTCTTTTCCAAGCTAAAAAGTCCAAATCTTATTACTCTTCCTTAATATGGAAGCTTTTCCATTCCCCAAATAATTTTAGTCGCCCATTTTGCAATTTCCCAATTCCAATGCATCTTTCTTGAGATGTGGCAACCACGCCTGCATGCAGTGTCCAACATGTGGATGTACCATGATGCTCTTCTTTTACCAGAACTCCTTTGAAAAACTCTCATTTGCCAGATCCTCTGCTTAGGATTGGCTTTTTAAACCCTGGTTCTCCCTGAGTAGCCTCACCACCTGGTTAAGTGCTAAAGGGCTTTGGGTATCAAAGCCTCCTGAAAAAGTCCTTGGCCTTGCCCACCAGGCTGCTAGGATCAGCACATGGTCTCTGAACAAAGAGACCACATGACATACTTCAGTCAAGTAGCAAACACACCACAAACACATTCTATGGGGAACAAGCTCACTCAAAGAGTCACCGTAGTAGTTCTTCCTTCACCAGGAAAACTCCTTTGCAAAATTTCTGTTAACTGCCTCTGTTCGCTAGTTTCCCATATTAATTCCCCTGTAACTACTGTTGTACCCCTCTGTATTGATCACCATGATATTTCACAGCAATTACAGCCACCTGTCTAAGAGTATTATTAGGCTGATGTAACAGAGTACAATATTTAACATAAAATTATCCCCTCTTTCATAACAACTGTCAAACCCTGAATTAATATCAAATTCAAGAAGTTCCCAGTAATGTCCTGGGAACATGCCCTCTGACTTGAAAACAACTGTACTACACTCTAAATAGGAGACATTCTTAATAACCAGTTTTACCTTCTTCATTTATCATTTCTATTTACCTCTTTATTGAAAGAAGAATTGAAGTTGAAAAGACTAATGACAGACATCAGACACATGCAGGCCACAAATGCTACATAAAAATGTCAGACTGTTGGATGGATAGATAGATTATGACTAACAATCCTGTTGTCATGGTGTACAAAATACTCCTATTGTTTCAAAAAATCAAACCACACCAATGCATTAAGTATTTAGGGCAAAAGATGATCTAAAAAGGCTCCTGATAAAAAGATAAGCATTTAAAACTACATGAATGTATATTAAAACCATGCAATTCTTTAGAACACATATTTCGTCATTTGTTAAACGTTCTAGAAAACTATCTTTGTGTAAAAAGTATATAGTATCTCAAATAAAAAGGCATCATACAAAGCACTTGTGCTATAAAGGAGGAAGAGATCATTCACTCAGATCCATGTCTTTTTGAAGCTATAATGCAACTATTAATGTGAAAGGCAGTTTTCACCAACATTTCTTTGGAAACCGCTGTTCATGAAATCAAGTACTACATCTAATCCATATCATAGTCACTTACTAAACAGTACAATTGTGCAAGAATCTTTATGAAATACAAAAAATGCATTTGCAACAGGTTATTTACATAATGACTTTATGAACAGCCACACCTACAGCAAATATATGAACTCCCTCAATATGTAAATAACATGTTGACAGCCAGGAAACTTTGAGGTAAATAAGAATTAACTATTTGCCTAATGGAAATTTAAAGCAAAATAAAATTCTTATCTATACACTTTTACTGGGCTCGTGTAATTATAAAAAAAAAAAGCTGTGAACTTTATTGTCAAATTAGCACATAAACCATTGATTTCAGATATTGTTCTGGACACCTTATTTTCTGTTAGGTTTTCCAGGATCATCCATTCTGTATTTTAACTTTGTAAAAAGAAACATACTATATATATTGTGCTAGAATTATTTTTTAAATCGAAAAGTTATTGCAGGGAAAATAGGCCTTCAAGATTTGAGATTTCTAGTTTTGACCCTTCATAAAACAGCTTAAATCTGTTCATAACTTCTCCATACATTTTAAAACTTGTGAATCACAATTAACCTACACACAAGAAAATAAATATACTTGGAGTAGACATTCTTGTCACCTCAATTTCATAACATCCTTAAATGGCTGCTTGGAGATTCAATACAATATTATGATATGCAAGACCCTCAGTTGGTATAAACTGCCCCATTTTCATTGACCTCAAGAGAATCAGGGAAATTCATACCAGCAAAGGACCTGCTCTTAGTATACAGCATCCACTTTTTTCTCCACGTGCAGAAGAGATTTGTATGTAGTTCCTGCACTCATATTCATCCCTCAAAATAAAGAAATATTATTAAGCACAACAAAAAGTTTTTATATATATATATATATATATATATATATAAAAAGTTCATGAAGTATGATTATTGTAATGCATTTACGGGCTAAATCTAAATTGTCTCTCATCTAGTTTAGAAATTGAACCCACTAAGAGAATATTTTAGACAAAAAGTCTATAGCTAAGGTGGCCAAACTTAATGACCCCCTGAGACCAGGGCTGTCCCTAGCGGGGAGTAGGGCCCAGGGCAAATCAGTTTGTATGCCCCCCCCCCTTTTAAACTTTGCAGGCAATGTTCCCTCTAAGCCAGTGGTTCCCAAACTGTGGGCCGGGGATCCCCATGGGGTCCGCAGACACATTGCAAGGGATCCGCGGAGCGTCCCCCTGCCCAGGGCCAGAATCCAGCTACAGCCCTGATGCTCCCTGCCAGGGCTGCCCTTCCCCTTCTGTGGCTGTATCCTGGCAGGGGGATGGGGCCACGGCAGCTCCCCGGCAGAGCCAAGGACAGGGAACCATAGCTGCCACAGCTCAGCTCCCCAGTGGCGCGGGCAATGGTGGTGGCAGCGCTGCTCACCAGCTGTCCCACTGGTGCGGGCCAGATTACATAATCAGCCAGGGGGGTCTGCAAAGGTTTTTTTTGGTTTTGGGTTTGGGTGTGTTGTTGTTGTTTGTTATAAAGGGGTCCCCAACCTGAAAAAGGTTGGGAACCACTGCTCTAAGCTGATGATGCAGCTGAGTAAGTTCCCTGCTGGTTCTCCAGGCCCCAATAGGTGTCTTCTCTGCTGCCTGCTGGTTCCCCAAGTGCACCCACAACTTGTTCAGCTGCATCATCAGCTTAGAGGGAACACTGATGGCACTGTCATAATTTTTCTTTAATAAAATCATAAATTCCTGCCCTCAGGCTAAAACGATGCAGAGAGAAGCAGAAAAACATGACCTGACTTTGTCCTAAAGGCTTAAAACCCAGAAGTCAGAGAAAACAGCTCCCCACCCCCCCCTTTAATATTTCTTTAAACATCTCTTTATTTTTAAGTGAGTTTTAATGATATATTTAAGCCAGACTTGTGACTATTTTTGATGTTTGGAGTGGGCAATACTGAATGTGTCATGGTGATATTTCATCAACCTCACAGACAAATGAACAGGAGCATCTGGAGGTACTCTTCTTTGTGGCTCTGGTTTTCTGTTCAAGATGGGCACACAATTTTACAAGTTTAATAATTTTTCTTAGATCAAGTTTTTGTTACATTGAAAATTCAGAGACAGAGATGCTATTTTTGGACGGTATCAAGAAATAAATTCAGGTCCTCTCTCACCTTAAAGCACTAGATTCCAATTGTCTAATGTATGTTATTTCCTTTATGCCGCCTGACTCTCTCCTTTTCCGTCTTATTTTAATACATGTATTCATACATTCCTCATTGCTTTGCAGATGATCTAAGTAATGAAACTCAGGTACTGTTTGAGGATGAGAGGAAGAAACAAGGGACCTTTGGCCTCCTCTCAGATACCCTCATGTAAAACAAACAAGGAGTCTTGTGGCACTTTTAAAAGCTAACAAATAAATAAAATTTGTTAGTCTTTAAAAGTGCCACAGGATTCCTTGTTTGTTTCGCTGAACTAGACCCACACGGCCACACCTGCTTTCCTCTTTGCCATGGTTTGGAACTGGTGGTCTGACTGCAATCTGTGACAATGGGGCTTATTTACAGTGCAGAAGGAAGAACAAAAAACTTCTTTAATGTGTTGATTGATGGCCATTAACCCTAAAAATCCAGTATTTCCATACAAGTGCTAGCCTGGGGTCTTCTCTCTCAGGTATAATAGATCAGTATCTGCACAGAGAAGTTTGCTCAAAAAGACATCCCTGAAGACTGAAAACTCTTGTTAAATGTAGAAGGAAAGAATTTCTTTAATATCTCGAATGCTTTCTAGAGATGCTGATGTAAATTCAAAGAGAAGGTCCTGTTTCGTAAAGGGCGGGGATGTGACATTCTCCTGACTTGGTCCCCGTTTGCTTGACCGAAGCTGGCTCCATAAGTTTTATCTCAACACTTGCCCTTTCTCTTCCCCTCAGGGAGCAGTTGTGGGAAGGTGGCTACTTAAGTCAAGAGATCCTGTAAACAAATACTGCCTTTCCCAATTCTCTTCCCCCTTCCCTGACCAGCCAGAGCTGCTCCCTGTGCACAGACTAGCTCCTCAGCTTGAAGAAGCTCCCTGCTCTCTTACTCCTGCCGGCTGTGTGGGACCCCCAAAGGCACGGGGCCCCCAAAGTGTGGGGCCTAGGCCGGTCACCCCTTTTGCCTGCTCCCCCCCTTAAGGATGGCCCTGCCTGAGACCCTCTTCCGTGCTGGGAAGAATCCTCTACACCACCATCCTGCCACCATCCTGCTGCAAGCCAGAAATGCCAAGCTCCCCACCCCAGTCTGGCAGTCAGAGAATGTGGGAGTGTCAAAGGGAAGTCCGTGAGTTGCTTGTGGCTCACAGGCCATGATTTGGCTACCTCTGGTCTACATGCTACATGTGGTTCAATAACAGATTCACTCATCTGTTAAATTACTTTGACAACTAAACAAAGGAAAAGTGCTTCTACAGACAACGTCCTATAACAGTAATTTAAACCAAGTACTGTACAGTAATACTAATATTTAAAAGCATCTCTGCACTCACTTGCATTCCCCAATGCATCATTGTTAACTAGAAAACTATTTTTTTCTTCAAATGTGCTGTAATTTAAAACAGTTCTACAAGGGTTTTACACAGTACACAAACACTATATGAGGAACCCAAGAAATAAATGCATATAAACAAGTTCTACTGGAACTTGAAGTTAAATGACTTTTACCCTTCGGAACCATTCACTTCTGAGTAAGCACTATAGCTGTCTGAACATTGCAAAAAATGTTTTCAAATAACCTTTTGGATTTTTAATAATTTGCTTTGACCATGCTCACGTCCCTTGTTGTTCATTTTCTGTTATATTCATTTGTTTGAGTTTATTGGTATGAACGCTGATGGAAAGCAAATGTTATTGTTGCATGCATGAGTATGGAAACAGAAGTCTGATCTATGTCATATGCCTTACCTGACCAATCATACTAGGAAAACATGACCATCCAGTATAAACAAGAAGCAATGTTTAAAAACATAGTACTCATCAGGGTTGGCCCTGGGGTCCCATCTACGTTCAACCACGACCAGCTAAAAATTTTTAACACACGATTGCCTTTGTCCATACTGATGAGAAATTAATACTTAAAATCATAGTTAACATAGTTTCTAACATGATGCATGTTCTCTGTCTAGAAAAGGTCCAAGACAGCTCAAACAGCAAATACAATATATTCACAGTACTCTGTTCACAATCAGTCCACAGATAAAATTGTAAAGATTTTTACAAATCTCTTTGAAAACAAAAAGTACATCCAAACAAGACAACTATTTGCAGATACCCTCTTTTTCTATTTGCAGTTTGTCACATATATTTATTCACTGCAAAGAATTTGTTCAGTTTTACAAAGGACAAATTTACACAAGTGCAGTTTTGAACAAGTAAGAGTTCTAAGTGTACAACTGAGGTTGACGAAGTATTAATAGATACCTTTTCAGAATTTTCTTGATGAACCATGGCTCATTCAAAAGGGGGGGAGGCACGGACAATCAAAGTACAGCTTCCTTTATAATATATTCCACACACCTTCAAATGCAATGATACTTGACTTTGAACTATAAACTACAAGCTTTTAACCATAAACTGCAGCTTTTAACTTTCACTCTTCCACGTACCAGTTTCTGCACACATTTGTAATACATCTAACAATTTGTATCTTGATTAAATCTGAGCTGCTACCTTCCCCAACTCCTAAAAAAAAAAATTTCTAAGATTTGCAGCAAACAGTAAAATATACACCATTGTGTATATAAGAAATGGCATAACAGACTTTCAGACAAAGAGGGACTAATTTCAAAGGAATCTTTGTACACACACACACACACACACACAGCTTGCTTTGAAAGTAGTTCCTCTTTTGTACAAAAGTCTATGATGCCATTTCTTTTTTAATTCTCTTGCTCATGAATTTTTTATTTAATCACTTCCTTTTAACCATCAATCTGCTTTTTCTTTGTTCCTCCCAATTTTCCTTTATTTGATTAGGCAATTATTATAAAATATGTAGCTGGCTTGCAGCTACTGAAATATTTAATTCTGAGCGCAATTTTCAGGCTTCTTAGAACTTCATTAAGGCATACAGAGAAAGCACAAAGCTATGTCTTCACTAGAAATGCTGCAGGAGCACAAGTATAATGCAAAGGATTCTCCTTTTGCTGCTGTTAATCCACTTCCCTGAGTTGTGGTGGCTATGTCAGTGGACCTAGCATTGTCTGCACCAGGGGGTTATGTCAGTTTACTCACGTTGCTCAGAGGTGCAAATTCTTCACATCCGCTAGCAACACAGCTGGATCACACTAAGTTTATCATATAGACTTGACCCAGGTGCAAAGTTTACTAACCACTCTTGTTGCTCCTTGAGAGCTGCCATAAGCAATAATCACCCCATAGTAAATATGCATGATAACTGAAGCACTCAATATGGTGTTGCAGGCATAAGAAGAATATGAAGCCAAGCACTGAGGTTTTTTGGTACTAATCAATTTGTTTAAACCAACTTCTCTTTGAGGCAGGCTTCCATATGTTGCCATTAGTTACATCATTTAGAGAGAAGCAAAGTGGGGAAGACTAGATGACAACACTTGTACAAGAGGGGAAGCCACTCCTCAATCTACCGCATGCTTCCCTTGGCTCCTGCACCATCAAAGTCTCTGCAAATAAGAGACACCAGATTTGGGGAGAAGAACTGGAACTGAGGAGAGCTGAAAAAAAAGCAGCTGGACATGGGACACTTCTCTCTGTGGGACAGGAATTTTCTAAAATTTGTGCCAGCTTACTGCCAGTGAAACAAGCAGTAACTCCTCTGCAAGAGGTGTTACAAACGGTGGGTTACTCACCAGTAACCGGCCTTCTTCAAGATGGGCTGCTCGGATCCATTCAGTAATAGGTGTCTCTGTGCCGGAGCGCCGGATTGGTCAGAAAAAACTTGTCCTAGCCTGTCAGGAGAGCAGAGGCGGCCTCTGCCCCTCGCACCACCCCATGGCTATACATATGGCCACCTCCCGACCCCTCCTCAGTTCCTTAGAGTCGCCAACTCCAGAAGCGGGGATGGAGGGAAGGGACCTGAATGGATCCAAGCAGCCCATCTTGAAGAAGGACAGTTACTGGGGAGTAACCCACCGTTCTTCTTCAAGCGCTGCTCAGATGCATTCAGTAATAGGTGACTACTAGCTATACTGATGGATGGCAGGTAGAGTTGGGTCTTCCGCCTTCAGCACAGCAACATGCCCCATAAGGTAGACGCCCAGCAACAAGATCCTCGCCAGAGTCAAGAGGCGAACAGGCCTTGACGCGGCGCAAAAGAGTCAAGAGCTGAGGGCCAACCCAGGATGGGTCAGGACCGAACCCGCCGAGGCATATACACATAAGCAGGTCGGGACAAGGTCACCATAACTAGAGTGAAGAACGCAACCTTAACATAGGGGGTTGCGTTAGGTGTTCCGCATAGGTGGAAGTGTGGAGTATGACAGACATAATATAGTGTCTGGTCATGGGTCTTGCTGCATGGACTCATGGGAGAACGCTGGATGCCAATAAGTGCAAATTTAGCCATATTGGCCATGTCCCGCATGAGAACGAAGAAAGGGTGGAGATTAGTTCCTGAACTGATCACCCGAAGGCTTAGCTGGAACCACGTGGTTTTGAAATGATCTGGGTGACTACTGGGTACACAGGTAGTCGTCAGGGAGTGTCCATACCCCCCGTCCAGGTCGTGACCAAACACAGCCGTCCACTCAATGCGAGTGAAGGTGAGGATACAGGGTTGTAAGTTGGCTCAAGAACGACTGAGAAGACCACAAGACACTAAACAGCAGCATATGGAGGCCAAGCCGAGCAGAACAGGGGCCTACAGTATGCTAGCTATAAACCGGGTCGTGAGGAAACGCACGTTTTCAGCTGAACAGGTGCCAAGGACCAGGTTCTCGCAGGAGAGAGGCTCCAGGGCATAAGAGTCACCAACAGTAAGATGACTTAAGGCAGTGTGAATGAGTTGGTCGTTATAGGGCCCGTGGGAGCATGAGAATTCACAGGAAAGGCCCGCTGGGTCACAGGGTTTCGCACTGCAAGAGCCCTCACGAGTGCATGAGGGAGGGAGAGGAGGGGTCGGGAATAGCGCCTGCTATCATTTGGCCACCCCATCAAGGACCAAAAGGTCCACAGAAGTGCCATAAGGTCACGGTCTCATCACTTGCAGTACTTCCTGGAGGGATAGTGCTATTGTTCTGCCACGCCAGTGTGGCGCCAAGGACAAAACTCCTCAATACATGGATATCCGAAGAACCCTGACGCCGAGGGAGGTTCATTCCTATCAGCTAGGAAGTGAATCCATCACAGGGTGGCAACTGCAGCATCTCAAGGACACTCTGGGGGTTAGAGAACCGAGCGAAGTATTTCCTGAGGCGGGAAGCCGGAAGGCGAATTAAGGGAGTACAATCCCCAAATTCTTGGATACTGTAGGAGAAATAGGCACTCTGTCTATCACACCAGCGGGCGGGCAGTGGATGTGAACAGATCCTCAAGAACTGAAGAGAAACCGCAGTACTATTGGGTGCCACCAACGCACATGGGGGTAACCCTGCAGTAGCACCATAGGTCAACGATCAGAAGTAGTGAGACGGTCCCAAGAAAGCTAAGGGCGGGGGGGGGGGGGGCAGACAGGCCCTGTCAGGGTACAACACCGAGAGGCAGAAGGGGTAGCTACAAGTCCCCTGGGAAGAAACCCCTCTGTCTACACATGGTCACCTGCCCAGAAAGGCGGCTGGTGGAGTGGGGAGGTGTGTTCATGGGAGAACACCTGAAAGGGTGGACCCTTCGCAGTTTCCCTATGTGGAGATGTGACTTGGTGTCCTCTCCTGGGTTCCCTGTCTGGGGTTTGAAGGAAGTACACCTGGCCCGTTGAGGCGAAGGCTGGCCCGCAGAGGGCATCAGGGGGGGAGACTCAAGGGCTCCATCTCCATGCCTAAATGGGCCGTAGCCCAGTGCAACAAATCAAAATGCGCCGATAGGTTTCCCATGTAAGACCCCGGTGCTGGGGAGAGAGCGGTACTGGGAGCTCACCATGGTGGAGAGGGAGCTCCTTGGGGGGACCATTCTTGTGGCCTAAAATGAAAAGGTGATAGGGCCGATGTGCGGTGCCAAGGCCGTTCGAAACCCCTGGAAAGTCCCTCCTCTGGGCTGGAAGCAAGGAGGGGGACTGAGATTCTCGGGCCAGTACCGGTGACGGTGGGGTGGTGCCAGCCCCCATGGAGTGGAAGACAGGGGGCTGTGTGGTGAGGGGGAGCGTCCCGGGTGGACCCAGGCCTTCAAGATGAAGGCCGGTTTGCCCCTTCTGGTTGGGAGTGGGGCAGGGGGTGTCGGAAGTAGCAGGAGGGCTCGTGATACCTCCACTGCTTCTGGGGTGGACGGGACGAGGAGTGACTCCATTTCAGTCAGAGGCAAGTCCTCACCAGGGGAGGGAGGACTGCCTGGGGGGGGGGGACTCCTGCCTCTGCGGCACCGGGCTCTGGCGGACCTGTGGTGCCGAGGGTGAAATTGGCTGGTGCTGCGGTGAGCTCGGCACCAGCGAGGCCAGACTGTACTGGGCCGTCAGCGCTGGAGATGACGTGGTGCGGCGCTGAGGAGAGCCCAGTACCATCGGTGCCAGGCTAACTGAGGGCGACCTTGAGCGGCGCCAAGGTGCCAGAGTCAACACTGAGGTGGTGCGGTGGCGGCGGCAGAGGCTACCAGTTGTAGGTGCCACGTAGGCTCCAGTGCTGAGCTGGGTCTCAGTGCCGGGAGTGAACCCAAAGCCTCAGGTAAAGGGTGCCAGGCCTCCTCCAAGGCTAGGGCGCAGTGTTGCTGTTCCCTCTCCTTGACAGTTCTGGTTTTGAAGGAGAGACAGATGGAACAAGCCGAGACCATGTGGTCTTTGCCCAGGCACCTAAGGTACTTCCCGTGGTGGTCATCCCGGGGGAGGCCTTGCTGCACTCGGCGCAGGGTTTAAACCCCGGCATCGTTGATGCAATGTTCCGGTCCAGTAGTGGGAACTCTTGTAGTGGAATTAAATCCACAAAGAGATGCTCCCAGCCAGACAGCAAGCTGAAGAAAAAGGGACAGGCTGCTTGCAGTTCGCAAGGAGCAGACATTCCAATTCCGACGTGCAAGGCGGAAGAAATGAAACTGAGGAGGGGTCGGGAGGCGGCTGTATATATAGCCATGGGGTGGCACGAGGGGTGGACGCCGTCTCCCCTCTCCTGACAGGCTAGGACAAGTTTTTTCTGACCAATCCAGCACTCCGGCACGGAGACAGCTATTACTGAATGCATCCAAGCAGCACTCGAAGAAGAACTTGTAGTTTACAGGCATGCGTTATAGTCAATGGCAAGATGGCTCCCTTACTGAAGAGGAGCCGAGAGTCCTACATGGAGTGGGCATCCCTAGACAATTATAGGCTTCAGATCATATATTTCCCTATGGACTTCTTAGAGGATCCACAGGATACCCTGGTGTTATCAACTGTGTCCTCTTCCTTCCTTTATATTCCTTCCAAATGAGACAATTCCACAAGTTCTTACTCAAGGAATAGGGAACATATGTTTTTTTCAACAGTTCATTTTTAATCTCTTCACCCATCTCTTCACTAGATGTGGTATCAATTACTAAGGCATTAAACATAAATGAAGGAATAGTGATGTAGCCTGAAAACTTCCAGATCACACAATTAGTGACTTCAGACAGATATTATTCTTATTACTGTCTCCAAGACTTCAGACCTACTGCTGTTTTTGAATACTGATGTTTCCACATGCTACCAAAGCAGCCCAAAGCATCAATGAAGCAAAGACATTGCTTAATAAATATGAGAAGATGCTTAAATTAGAGAGGAGATAACCCTGTTAAATAGTCTCCAGGTTTATTTGGGTTTTTTTAAGTTACTGATGGGGGGAGGTGGGGAAAGAAGAGAAAAGAAACCCCACAACACACTTACAGTTCCACAGGAGCAGAAAGGGAGAAGATATAGGTAAATATACCCCTCTCCAAAGGTTTATGTTATGGTGTAACATTCATATATCAAAACAAAGCACTCCACTAAATAGCTGGAATAAAATATAGCTATAAAAATAAAGAAGGCAGCACAGCAGAATTAAGAAAGGCTATAACTTTATCAAGTTAAGCAAAAATTCATTGTTACTGCCAATATTATTCAAAAGGTTCCCTTTCTAATTAAATACGATTGTCTGAACCACAGCAAAAAGAACTTGAAAATCCATTCCATTTTGCGCTGGTGTTTCAACCATCACTTTTTGCACAGAATGATATACAGTGGCATGAAACTGGATATTTCAGAATAATGTCAGCATGACACAGGAATCAAAAAAAAGATTAGCTGTTGTGATACAAATGAGGTATACTAAACACAAGCTTTCCCCTCCCCCCATTTCAGCTCAAACACCTTGTCTTTTAGAAATGTGTCTTCCAAAAGCATAGCTTCTAACATTGAGTGAACACCAGCAACAAACAATAGGCAGAATTACAAAACCCTGTGTTATGCTTAAAGAGCAACAAGAAAACCATCTCAGTACTATAAAGTTATTGTAAAAAAGGAAACAGGGAGCACTTTTTGATACTAATCCCTCAGCATGGTGGTTTTGAATACACAAGAATAATTTGTCATTTCATTACTTTTTGCAAAGGGTGATGCCAAACAACCAAATGCCTTTTTGGAATAGGGAACTTTGCCCATTTCCTTATTCTCACGCGCATGCACACACGTGCACACATACACTGCCCCCCCCCCAAGGTGGCACCAGGGGTTAAAGTATAATTTGGTGGGCCCGGAACCCTCCTAATCGGGTGGGGGCCCCCCTCCCGCATCACAGCTCCTGCCCCCTAAACACCTTCCTCCACCCCAGATCCTGCCCCCAATATCCATTCCCCTGTCCCCAAAATCACCCCAGCCCCCAATATCCACCACCAAAATCCACCCACAATACCCACTCCCCTGTCCCCAATACCCATTCCCAGCCCCCAGTTCCAGTCCCAATACCCATCCCCAGCCCCCAACACCACCCCCAGTAGCCACCCTGCCCCCAATACCACCCCCAGTAGCCACCCTCAGCCCCCAATGCCACACTCAATACCACCCCAAAATCCACCCCAGCTCCCAATACCGCCCCCAGTAGCCACCCCAGCCCCCAATACCACCCCCCAGCTGCCACCTCCTGCCCCTAATACAGAACCAGCTGTGCCAGTACTTACTGGGGGCAGCACAGCTGCAGAAGAGGTGGTAGGCCCTGGGTCAGGCCAACAGAATGGCCTGGGCCCGGCTGGGGCAGGAAGAGTGGAGGCAGCCTGCAGGTTGGGGAGGGACCTCAGAGGGGCAGGGTTTGGGGTGGGGCTCAGGCCCTGCCCCAGAATGCCCCCACCCCTGCCCCCTCCCCTGCTCTGCTGCAACACAGGGGAACTCCATTCCGGGGCCCATTATTTTTAGGGGCACAGCATTCAGACCCCTAAAAGCAGAAAATGGTGCCAGAATGTTGTGTTCTGGGGCCTGCTATTTTTCAATGGTGGGCCACAGAATGCAGCACTCCAGCACCATTTTTTTAGGGGGCCCAGAATGCTCAGCCCCTAAAAATAGTGGGCCCCAGAATGGCATTCTTGGCCATTCTGCCTCACTTTAACTCTTGGGTGGCACTTGGAGGGCAACTGAAAGAGAGAGAAAGGAACCTCTTTCCCCAACTGGAATATCTATTCAAACAATGTAGACCTAACTTTCTTTAGCGGGAGCTACCTAATATAACTAGCATGGTCACAAAAGGACATAATGTTATTGCCACCAAGGGCTCTTTTTTCCTTCTTCTCCCACTCCCTAAGCACATGATGACAGACATTGCAGGAGTGTGTGCTGCCTCTTTCACAGCCAAGTATAAGGAGCCTCACACAGCATTCTACCTCACCTGCTTTGAGACATTCTTGCTATGTCTGTTCTGTGCAATTAGAATGCCTCAGGGTACCTCCAGTTGGCTTCCACAGCTGTGGATTCCCAGCCTCACTAGTTCTGCAAAGAGGAACAAGGACACAATTTGCCTAAAAGTACTCATATAAGCTATAGCTTGACAAAGTTGAATTTATAGCAGAAAATGTTATGGATTTCACTTGAGATAATTATTCAACTTGGGACAATCTCTTCTTTCTTAAATCAATGCAAACCTGCAAAAGTACTAATGGCACTGGCTATTGATGCTTCCTTGTGTACTCATTTTCTTTTCTTAGCTTCCACTATTATTTCTGTCTTCCTATTTGAGTGCAATTTTTAAAGCCTTGGTTATATCTCTATTTTTATTCTAATAAAACAGTTTGAATGCTAAAAAGTAATTCTCTCCAATAAATAACAAAAATTCTCTACACTTTTTTCTGAAGATTGCCTATTACAGTGTTTTACTGAGGAGAATAGCAGTTCATCTTATCAGTTTTCTTTGAAAACTCATCACTATTCTGAACCCAAATCAATTCCATTACACACTGTACAATTTCACTGTAAATAGTTATGTAAGAATTACAAAAGACTTAGAGCTTTATTTAGATTTATACACCACACTAAGGTGGATTACCAGAAAAATTAGATAAAATATTGGAACCTGAGACTTTTCTCAGTCATACAAAACAGATATGCAGCTTGTTCTGACTGGGTCTTGGAGGACAATGCAGAAGGCCAAAACTGACTGAGACAGACAGAGACAGAGAGACAGAGAGAGAGAGAGAGAGAAGAAACTGCCCAAATGATCAAGCTGCATGAATTCACAGGCACAAACCAAAAATTTTCTTCTTCACAGATTAACAGTTACAAGGTTAAAACTGCCCTTAGACAACACTACAGACCCAAGTCTGCATCTCTTACCCACACTGAGTAGGACCTGCTCCCACGAGCATTGATATTTATTAGTCAGTAAGTGGTACTTCTATCGAATAAACACTGCAGATTCAGGCCCTTAACTTGCACAACTGGCTCCTGAAGGTTGGGGAGTGGGGGAGATGAAAAGATTATCTTTCTAAGCCTAGGAAACTGTTAAATGTGATTGTTCATCAGTTTCTCCCCTTACCTATAAACTGATCCAAAAATTAGAGCCAGATCCATATTTTCCTAATCCTCATACATGCAATTCCCGAGCTTGAGTCTTGTGTTACAGTCCTACCAGAGGCATCGCTGGCGCCAGCCACACGGGGTCTGTGCCCCATATCCCAGCGCCAGTGGCCCGGGTCTGGCAGGACCACACCTCTCCTGGTCTCTAGCCTGATCAGGCTGGAGATATGGCGGCTGCTCCGGTCCCGTCCCTGGCTGGGGATCCGGGGCCCAGCCGCCAACGGCGGCTGCTGCCCCCAGCCCCAGACGGGGATCTGGGGCCCAGCTGCCCGCAGCCGCGGCTGCCGCTCCCAGCCCCAGACGGGGATCTGGGGGCCCAGCTGCCCGCAGCCGTGGCTGCCGCTCCCGGCCCCATCCCTGGCCAGGGACGTGGCCTCTAGGTACTGTGCGGGGCCTGGGCCAGTGCCCGGGCTGGTGCCCCTGGTCCTTTCCCAGGGCAGTGACACTCCTGAGTGCTCCACTGTTCACTGACTCCAGCAGCAGAAGGGATGAAGACAGCTTTCTAAAAGCCATACTAGAAAAAGCATCACATGATAAACTACATAAATTCTCCTAACTTGTACTAATAAACCAGCCAGTACCTAAGCCCTATACAGTGCTGAAGGCTCTTTGTTTAGTTTTAATTTCCACATAAAATATTCAATCCATGTCAAGACTTGCATTTCACAGAATCATAGGGCTGGAAAGGACTTCATGAAGTCACTGAGTCCAACCCCCTGCTAAAAGCAGGACTATTTCCACTAAATCATCCCAGCCAGGGTTTTGTCTAACCAGGTCTTAAATGTTTCCAAAGATGAAGATTCCACTACCTTTTTAGGAAACCCATTTCAATGCTTCACCACCCTCCTAATGAGCAAGTTTCTCCTAATATCCAAACTCGACTCTTCCAGCTGAAGCTTGAAACCATTGCTCCTTATTCAGTCCTCTGCTATTACTGAGAACAGCCTAGCTCCCTCCTCTTTGGAGCACCTCTTCGAGTAGTTGAAGGTTGATATCAAATCAACCTCCAGTCTTCTCTTCTGCAGACTAAATAAGCCTAGTTCCTTCAGTCTCTCCTCATAAATCATGTGCCTCAGCCCCCTAATCATTTTCATCACCCTCTGCTGGACTCTTTCTACTTTGTCAACATCCTTTCTGTAGTGTGGAGCCTAAAATTGAACACAGCGTTCCAGATATGGCCTCACCAGTGCCAAACAGAAGGGAGTAATCACATCCCTTGAACTGCTGGCAATGCTCCTACTAATGGAGCCCAGTATGCCACTGGCCCTTCTGGCAACAAGAGCACACTGTTGACTTATATCCAGCTTCCCATCCACCATAACCCCCAGGTCATTTTGACAGTGCTCCTACTTAGCCGATTGGTCCCCAGCCTTTAGCAGTACATGGGACTTTTCCGTCGTAAGTGCAGGACTTTGCACTTGTCCTTGTTGAACCTCATGAGATTTCATTTGCCCCAATGCTCCAGTTTGTCTACGTGTCCCAGAATCCCATCCCTGCCCTCCAGCATGTTAACCATCTCCCCCCCCCCGCTTGGTGTCGTCCATGAATTTACTGAGCATTCAGTCTATCCCATCATCCAGATCATTAACGAAGATGTTGAACAGAACCTGCGCCAGGACCGACCCCTGTGGCACTCCACTAGTTACTGGTTGCCAACTAGACATGGAGCCATTAGTCCTTACCAGCTGAGCCGATGATCTAGTCAGCTTTCTATCCACCTTATAGTCCATTTATCCAAACCATACTTCCTTATTCTTGTTGACAAGAATGCCGTGGCAAACCATATCAAAGGCTTTGCTAAAGTCAACATACATCACATGTATGGTTATTCCCATATCCACATACCCTGTCATCTCATCATAGAAGGCAATTAGGTTGGTAAGGCACAATTTGCCCTTGGTGAATCCATGCTGACTGTTCCTGATCTCTCTATTTTCCTCTAAGTGTTTCAGAATGGATTCTTTGACGACTGCTCCATGATTTTTCCAGAGATTGAAGTAAGGCTGAAAGGTCTGTAGTTCCCTGGTCCTCCTTTTCCTCTTTCTTGAAGATAGGCACTATATTTGCCTTTTTCCAGTACCTCCCCTGTTCACTATGAGTTTTCAAAGATAATGGCTAGCAGCTCTGCAATAACACCAGCCAACTCCTTCAGCACCCTTGGATGCAGTTCATCCTGCCCCATAGACCTGTGCACATCCAACTTCTCTAAGTAGTCCCTAACCTGACCTTCTGTCACTGAGGGTTGCTCTCCTTCTCCCCATTCTGTGTTACCTAGCGTAGTCTCCTGGGAGCTGACCGTGCCTGTGAAGACTGAGGTAAAAAGAGTATTGAGTACTTCATCCTTTCCTATATCATCCACCACAAGGGTATCTGCCCCATTCAGTAAGGGGCCTATACCATCCTTGATCCTCTTCTTGTTACTGATATACTTGAAAAATCCCTTCCTGTTATCCTTCACATCCCTTGCTAGCTGCAACTCCGATTGCCCTTCAGCCTTTCTCTTTTTATCTCTGCACAAATAAAACCCCCTTAAATATTTTTTTTTTAAAAAGTACAGGTTTGCCAAACCCCCATTCAACTATAAATGGCACCAATGTTGCCTAGATTCTTATAAACATCTTCGTTCTTCTTCACTACAGCTAGTAACAATCCACTCCTTCCTCGGTCCCTGAAAACTGTGCTGCTGGTAGTTAAAGATCATTGTTCAAAGATATAGAGTTATGTCCATTACAGCATAAGTTATTCACAAGTCACATGCTTTGAACCAAATTCTAATAAATGGTGGTGAGGGGAAGCACAGCCACCCAGAACTAGATGCAGTGACTTCCCATATGTGCTGCAAGACCAGGCATGCATCTGCCTGTGAAGAAGTCATGCTGAACACCACTGTGCAGCCTATACGACCAAGAGCAGGAGTGATCTGCACAGGGACTGTGGCCAGTGCTATGTGACCAAGGTAAAATATATGAAAAAAGACAAGTACTTTACACTCTTAACTCTGTGGCTGCAGCCCTTATTCTTCTTCTGTGGCACCTGTTGCAGCAGGCCTGCTGAGTACCATCTCCAGGGCATATCAGAAGTTCCAAGCACTGGGCTGGATGAATTCCATCCCATGCTAGATACTTAAGGACTTGATAGGAATGCAGCAGGGGTGTACCCACCCCATTTTCTGCCCGGGTCCCTGCAAGTGCAGGGTGCATCCAGCCAAAGAGAGGTTCTGGTCATGTGACTGGAAGCTGCCCCCCACCAAGGCAGAGGGAGACCAACAGTACCCAGGTCGGCAGCAGCACAAACTTCACTGCCAGACTCGCAGGGCCAGCCAGCAGTCGTGACTGTGAGTGAGGCAGAGATATCGATGCTCAGATCCACTCACAGCTGTGGGGCCCTGCTGGCAGCTGACTGGTCCTACAGTCACAAGCGGAGCAGAGGTGCCAGCGCCAGCACTTCTTCCCTGCTCGTTGGTACGGGGCAGGACCCACAGCTGCGGCAGTGAAGTTCATACCACTGCCAAGAGCTAAGGTGGGAAGGCCTCAGGGCCAAGTGGGTGGGCCTGAGCCCACCTATGGCTACACCCCTGGAACACAGGATATAAGCTGACATGGCATGCCCCTATCTCATGTGTGGAGCAGGATCTTGGCTGGTGGTTGTAGTGGAACGTAAGGTAATCAGATATGGCCTTAGGCAACTGGGGGCCCTCAGCAAAGGGCCATTTTGGGGCCCCCTAAAGGGCCTCCTATAGGACCCTGATGCCAACCTCCCAGTGGCCCCAGCCCCCCACCAGCTCTAATCCCCCCTGCCCCGGACTCCTTGTTTCCTTTGCTGAACCAAACTAACATGACTGTCTCTCAAGACCTTATAAACTATTCTTGGGTTTGATATTTTTAAAGATCTTTCCATCATGAACCGTATAAATTGATCATCTTCCACTTCATATACACAAGCTAATGTTAAACTACAAAGTTACATGCATTAATAAACAAATAAGTGCTAAAATTAATGATGGCTCAAAAATAACTAAAATACAACATTTAAAATTTTGGAAATCAAATCTTACAAATTTTTCATATAGGCTTGGGTTTATGTGCCCTAGAAGTTTAATACAAATAATTGTAATAAATAAAAGTAAGTGAAAAGAGGGCTTCTAGTCTGTAGCTATAAATGAAAAACACCAAATTTCAATGAAATTCTCTGAAGTACTCAAGTTTATGACTCCGGCCCCATCAAAAATATTAAGCAGCAAGTACAAAAAAAGCTAAAAAGTTGCTTACCAAAAGAAAGACATACAGCACAGACATTACACACAGCTGCAATGACTGCTTGAGGGCAGCAGTGTATTTATATGTAGCAGCCTATATGGACCTACCTGATAATCTGAGCTAACCAAAGCCAAAGGAAAAATTGTCACAAATGCAAAAGAAAAGGCAAAAGAAGAACAGGTAAAAAAGAAAAGGAAAAGGCAAAATTTCAAATTGGGGTCAAAGAATAGCAGAATAAATGGCCACACTGAGAAACTAAAAGATGAGACCATTGGAAAAGTTCCTGCTATTGTGCTTGCCCTGCTTTTTTAGCATGTAAATGTGAAGGTGATGGGAAGATAACGGTGAAATCTGCAATCCAGACAAAGCACAGATCCTAATGATAGTACTTCCTTTTATCAGTTTTTTATTTGCTATCTTTCAATTGATTAAAGGTCCATTTGCTCTTGCATTATGAGACAGGCAGAACAGAGGTTTCCAATCTACTTTCTCTAGGCCATTCATTATTATAAATATTTTTATCACGTCCCCTTTTATTTGTCTCCCTCTAAAGTAAGGAACCTCAAATTTCAATCTTTTTTCATGTGAATGTTTTTCCAGGCCCTATATCATTCTCATTGCTCTTCTTTAAACCTGGATCCTGTTTGTTCATGCATCTGATGAAGTGGGTTGGAGCCCACAAAAGCTTACGCCCAAAGAAATCTGTTAGTTTATAAGTGCCACAGGGCTCTCACTGCTTTTGCTGTACACAGACTGACACAGCTATCCCTCTGGAAATTTCTTGTTTGTTTTGCTGAACTGACTAACACAACTGCTCCTTTGGACTTTGGAAATTGTATCTTATGAATTCCAAGGACTAGTTTCTGTTCTCATTTACATCAGTACAAATCCAAAGTAACTCTAGTTCTGCAAAACAAACAAGGAGTCCTGTGGCATTTTTAAAGACTAACAAATTTACTTATTGCATGAGCTTTCATTGTAAAACTCCGACTCATTAGATGCAAGAAATGGAAACTACAGTATGAAAGGGAATAGATAAATACACAGAAGGGTAAATCACAAGTTCAGTTCAGATTTTTTCTGCAAACCAAGCAAGCTGTTTTGATTCAAACAGTGTGGAACAACAGGTAAGAACACGGGAAGGTTATAAGAGGAGAAAATCACATTTGTAAAGAGAGAGCCAGCCCAAATCTCTATTCAGATCTAATTTAATGGTGTCCCAATTAACACCATTAAATTAGATCTGAAAAGAGCTTTAGGCTGGCGCTCTCATTAGAAATATTACTGTTCATGAATATTTTAAATTTGCTGGGTTTTTTTTCCAGCTGAGACAGATTTATAGGTGCACAAACAGATCCTTGTGTTTCAAGAGAAAAGATGCTGTTTACTTACCATTCTAGAGGAAATAATTTTTGTAATTTTAAAAAACCAGTTATTGTGTTGAAAGTAAATTAAATGAGGACTGCAGTAAAGCTTTAAGACTTGCAGTACTTTCATGCATGATAGACTTTTGTCACCTCGCTAACTCTCTACCATAAAATTATAATGGCACCTCAAGGCAGGATCTGTCAGACAGAGTTTCTGTACATGTTTTCGTTTAGAAAATACCATGCAATGCTCTGAAACATTTCAGCAGTGCAAATACATGTCCAGCAAGTTGCAGCTAGAAGCCAGGAAATTGACTGATCTGCAGAAATGGACAACTGACAGCAACTCTTTTGCACAATAGAAGCTTCTGAAAAATTATAATTCCACAATAAGTTACTACATATCTACATTTGTCACAACATTAATGGTAAATTCAAAACGCTGTTGTCAGATTTGATGTGGTGAGAGGCCAAGCACTTCCTACAAGTTGCTGAGTATTCTAAACTTTCACTGAATTCGACAAGTGTTGAAACCATGCTGCACCTTGCAGGATGTGGCTCTAGTCTAAAAATGGTATTTCAGCATAGACATGTTATGAAGCAAAAAGTGCAAATTATCTTGAGAAAGAAAGGTCAATAAAAAAAAAGAACATCAATTCCTAATCTACTGATAAGGTATTAAAACAATTATAGTGGCTATGTCCTCTAACCACTTAAGCACTGAGAATTCAATACACAAAGAAATAAAGAGTAAGTTGCTTATTTCTGGGATTAGGCTAGAATAAAACATATTAGGGCATGATGTTTAACATGTACCACCAGATTATTTCTATATAATATAAATATCAGAACTGTGAACAATTTATACAGTCATTCTCAAATTACTTCTGCCATTATTTTAAAAGTATGAAAAATTAATCAAACATATTTCACCTGGCAAGGTCAAAGATCATTTTAAAGTTGCATTCCAATTACTGCTACCACATCTGTTAGAACAATTTCATATTTTGTTAGAGCAAGAGAAAGCCCTGAAACGACAGGCAGATGGCAAAAACGTTAGATGTCTGACTTTAATGAAGCACTAACTAGACTTCCTCAGTAGATCTGGCAAGTAGGATATGAACCTAGTGGTTAGTATGCAAATATAATGGCACTTTTTAAAGTTATTGGACAGATCTATAGGTTTTGAAGTATTAAAGGGAAAAAAATCTGTAGTATTCATACTGAAATACTGCCAATACCACTTTCTATTAACTAGCCTTGACTACAACAATTTGAACATTGATGTTTTCTATCTATTTAAAAACTTTAATTGCCACAAAATGGAGATATTTAAAAGCATTCACTAAGTAAATGTACTACCATAGTTGCAAAACACAGCTGGTACTTAATCAGAACAGGAGACATCCAAAAGACTACAAGAAAAAACCATGCATCTCCACCTTTCACTGATTGGCTACAATAAACCAAACAATCTAGGTTTCCCTGGGGCAACGGGAAAGAAGAAAAAGGATTACATAGCTCTTTTTTATCTTCTCCACTGCAGTCCGTCTGTTTCGTGGTGCAGAGGAGATAAGAACATGACAATAATGACATGGATGGATGGCTTGCTCTGACATGCAGATCACCATGTAGATGGGGCAAACCAGCCTTCCTACTCACCAGCCTGTCTCTGTGCAAGTCATAAAAGTAAGCGCAGGGCAGGGTTCCAGCTTCCCACTTCTGCCTTGCACCTGGACTTCACTGGATCCTTGCCACCACTCTGTCTCTAATCATCTGGAAAAAAGCAGCCTTCAGGTGCATGGATTATCTGGCCCACATCAATGACAGCACTTCCAGGTGCTACAGCTAACTGTCAGTGCCTGAATACCATTCCACCTCTTGTCACTGTCTCCTCCTCATCCAGCTTCTGAGATACCTGGACACAGCACCCCTTGTTGTCTGGTAAGCATACCTCTCACACACTTTTACTCCCTTGATAGGTTGGTGTCAATCTGCCTCTTTGCAGAGGACAGTCACCAGCTTCTCCAGGGCTGCTCAAGTCTTTCTTGCAAGCTCTGCTCTACATTCTCAGCCTGGTGACTTCTCTGGCAACATGCTGAGAAAGTTAGGCAAGCTAACAGCCAGGATTTCAAAACTGGTGGAACAGGGTGACAGCTCAATGCAGCCATCACTGTTCCATTTCCTTTTCCAGTTCACTCACTGCATTCTAGCCCTTCCTGATGTGCTGAATGGAACCTGGCTCTTGTTCCTATACAGACTTACTTGTTTCCAATAGGAAACACACCTAAGTAATACAAAACAAAATACTATAGTAAGGAGAGGCTATCTGCTGACTGACCCATTCCGTAGTTTGCAAATGTTAAGTCAAGATTTCCCTTTTGGATGTGGTCCCTAATAAACCTAGAGTGAATTTTGAGTGATTTATCTCTTCTCTTACACTGAAGAGGCATCATCAATGGTTTTGCAGTCCCCACCAAGAACTGCAAAAATTGTCTTAGTCACATGAACTGATAAAGGTTTGTGGGGGTAGGACCCTCTTCACCAAATGCACTGTTAAATTTCCTTAATAGCTTCTGCATTTCACCCTGGCCATTATCTTTGAAAACTCGTGGCGAACGGGGGAGGTGCCAGAGGACTGGAAAAAAAGCAAATATAGTACCTATCTTCAAGAAAGGCAAAAAGGAGGATCCAGGGAATTACAGACCTGTCAGCCTCACCTCAATCCCTGGAAAAATCATGGAGCAGCTTCTCAAAGAATCCATCCTGAAACACTTGGAGGAACGTAGAGTAATCAGGAACAGTCAGCATGGATTTACCAAGGGTAAATCATGCCTGACCAACCTCATCGCCTTCTATGATGAGATGACTGGATTTGTGGATGCGGGAAGAGCCGTTGATGTGATATACCTTGACTTTAGCAAGGCTTTTGATACGGTTTCCCACAGCATTCTCATTGGCAAATTAAGGAAGTATGGGTTAGATGCATGGACTGTAAGGTGGATAGAAAACTGGCTAGAACAACGGTTTCAGCGTGTAGGAATCAATGGCTCCATGTCAAGTTGGCAGGCAGTAACAAGTGGTGTGCCCCAGGGGTCGGTCCTGGGGCCAGTTCTGTTCAATGTTTTCATTAATGATCTGGATGATGGGATAGATTGCACACTTAGTAAGTTTGCAGATGATACCAAACTGGGGGGAACGGTAGACACCCTAGAGGGCAGAGACAGGATTCAGGGAGACCTAGACAAACTGGAGCAGTGGGCCAAGAGGAATCTCATGAGGTTCAACAAGGATAAGTGTAAAATCCTGCACTTGGGACGAAAAAACCCCATGTACTGCTACAGGCTGGGGAGTGATCAGCTAAATAGCACTGGAGAAAAGGACCTGGGAGTCATGGTGGATGGGAAGCTGGATATGAGTCAGCAGTGTGCTCTTGCTGCCAAAAAGGCCAATGGCATACTGGGCTGCATCAGAAGAAGTGTTGCCAGCAGATCAAGGGATGTGATCATTCCCCTCTATTCTGCACTAGTGAGGCCACATCTGGAATACTGTGTCCAGTTTTGGACTCCCCACTACAAAAAGGACATGGACAAATTAGAGAGAGTCCAGAGGAGGGCAACCAAAATGATCAAAGGGCTGGAGCACAAGCCCTATGAAGAAAGACTGAAGGAACTAGGCTTATTTAGCCTGCAGAAGAGAAGACTGAGGGGGGATTTGATAGCAACCTTCAACTACTTGAAGGGTTGCTCCAAGGAGGAGGGAGCTCGACTGTTCTCGGTAGTAACAGAGGGCAGAACGAGAAGCAATGGCTTCAAGTTACAGCTGGGGCGGTCCAGGCTGGATATTAGGAAAAACTTCCTTACTAGGCGAGTGGTGAAGCATTGGAATAAGTTGCCTAGGGAGGTGGTGGAATCTCCATCTCTGGAGGTGTTCAAGTCCCAGCTGGACAAAACCCTGAGTGGGATGATCTAATGGGAGTGGTCCTGCTTTTTTTGGCAGGGGGTTGGACTAGATGACCTCGTGGGGTCCCTTCCAACCCTATGATTCTATGACATTTTCATTTATTAGTCTGAAGAAGCCTCTGTCTGTGATGAACCCACTTGCAACTATGATCCTAATCCTGCAAAGAATTATTCACATGCTTAACTCGAGGCACTCTCAAAGTGTATAATGTTAAATATGTGTGTAAATCTTTGCTGGACAGGGGGCTTATGTTCCCAGGAACAACTGCTATAGAAAAATTATGAAGTATATGGTATATTGATAATACAGCACTGATAGTATCACTATATCCAGCACAGTAAGGTGTGAATTTTCAAAAGTAACTGCAGTGAAGTAGAGAAATCTTAACATTTTTGTGGAATACTGTGTGCATGCCTCAGTTTCCCCTGTGTTACTCCTGTACGTAGGGGATGGGACCAGTGTGTGTGATTACTGAGGAGAACAGTGGTTCTCAACATTTTGCAGGTTACGATACACTTGTGGCATACTGTGACTCTATAGGGCACCCCATTCCAGGACAAATCTGCAACACACTTACCCTGTGTGATGACACAGTACTGTATCCTGAAAGTGGTTGAGAACCATGCACTAGGGCAAGGGTCGGCAACCCAAAGATAAGAAGAGCCATTTTAAAAAAACCTCCTTCAATAACCAAGTGTTTTGAGAGCCACAATGTGTATGGAGTAGGGGGACCTGGGCCAACACACCAGCTGCAGGATTCCCTGGTAGGGGGAACCCAGAACCAGGAGTGGATCCCCCTCAGGGTTTCCCACTGGTGGTGGGGAACCTGGAGTCTCATGTGGGCCACTCACAGGATCCCCCAGTGGCAGGGGGCACCCAGAGCTGGGTCTTGGGCTGCCCGCAGGATCCCCCGATGGTGGTGAGGGGCCTAGAGTCCAGAGCCACAAGGGAGCAGCCAAAGAACTGTGTGTGGCTCTGGAGCCGCAGGTTGCAGACCCCTGCACTAGAGGGTGGATAGACCTTCCTCCAGCCACATTTATACAGACAGTGGCCAGCACTCTCTGCTATGGGTCAAACAGAGCTGCATCACAGGTTGCAGCAGGTAGAAACAAGAGGAGGTGACCACCCTGCCAAGAAAGAGAAGAAGAACCATGGAAGGGGCGAGGAGAGTGTCTGGGGGCGACTGGTTGGAAGGGTCCATCACCAGTAGGGCAAATCACATGAGGCAGAGCCCAAGAATGAGGCTCTGGTGCTTCCCAGTTGGTCATTGCGATAACTTTTTGATTCATCTGCCAATGAAGTCTTTCTAAGCTGTGGTCCTGAGAATTAATAAACCATGCTGACTTCCCATGCTGCCTGTGAATCAGTTCTGACTGCAAGGCTGCTTTGGGGAACTCCTGCATGCCCTCAAGGGTCCCGACCAGGGGGTCTTACTGTGGGAAGCTCGCAGAGGAGCAGGCTGATGAATGCTCTCAAGGCCAGAGTCCGGAGGTGGCTGCACTGGTATGAGGGGACCTGAAGGTAGACTTACTCTACTAAAGTCCCTGCTGGCTTCACCCCAAGTGGTTCCATAGCACTATTCCTCTGGGACTTCATCACAGCAACTAATAATCCTGGGTAGTCAATTTTTGGATGACTAACTTAAAACACCTGAAAAGGGTCTGATTTTCAAAGGCACTTTATGAAAATCAGGGCTTTAAGTATTTCATGATTAAAATTGGGCGAGAGGAGGAAGTCACCCAAAAACCAATGTCCTTTTTTGAAAATTTAGACTAACAACAATTTTTATCTTAAACTACAGTATTTTGAAATATGTATTATAGTCAAGTTATAAGTCAACATTTTCAGAGATTCCAGTGGGGTGCAGCTTGGAGCAGCTCTTTTTTTCCAGAGTGGGCAGTCACTTAGGAAGCTAACATCAAAATATTGCTACTATTTACTATACTACTATATAATAGTAGTATGGAAAACTGTATGGAACGTGCCAAAGTCTCATTAGGGTCTGAAAAACAGATGATCCTGCTATTAACTTGACTTCTGATCCACCCCTCCCCCCATGATCTGTGAAACTACAACTTCTCTGAGAGAATCAGGACAAATGAGCACCACAGATGGAACCGACAGGTTCATAAGACTGATGCACCCTGCTGTCTTGAGAGTGGATTTCAAGACATCTTTTGGCCCTTTCCTTCTTCAGTGCATAACCTAATATTGCAGTTGAAACTGTTACAGAAATAAGAGGGGTTTTTTTTTGCATGTAAGATGATATGAATCTGAAACAGTATTTGACACACAGATGCATCCTGAGGAATGTTAATATATAATTAAAAGCTATTACTCCCTTTATTATTAGAGAAAAATATAAGGAAATGGAGCAATAAAACTATTACCTTGCTAAGACTACCTGACAACTTCAAATTGCAGGGCTGATATTATAGCCTCATACTGACAGTACAAATGAAAGCAGTGACAAAGGTCTCTGTTTGTAATGCTTAAAGATGATATATGAATAAGACACAATCATGATAAATGTAATTTGTGTTTTAGTGGCCTAGAAGTGTTAAAACAACTGCCAGGGCTCAATTTTAGATAGTGACAGCACAATATTACTTTGTGAGGATCCATTGTACTGTTTCCATTGTTCTAACTGACCATGTGCTCCATGTGATAAATTAATATTACACCTCTGTGAAAGAATGCTTTCATGTTGATGTTGTTCAGATTGTTTATTTCCCTCTTTAACAAGGTTTAACATCAGATACTCAATTCAGCTACCTAGGATGCTTACCTAGAATTTTGTTTGTTGGATGCTTTGATTATTTTATTTCAAATGAACTGAGTATTAAGTGACTCCTGAGTGGCACTTTATGTGGCACTTTTTTCCCCAAAGATGTGTTTCCATTTTTGCCATGGTCCAAAATTTTGAGTCTTGCTTGTTTATAGATTGTCTACCAAAGAGCCCTTTAGGCACACACAGGACTAAATATGTAAAGCTCATCCTTCTTTTTGTGCCTGTGCGTGCACACATGCTTTTCCTACAGCTGTACTTGCAAAAGTGCAAATTTGCTGGTAGAACTGCATCTACACTAGGGATTTATCCCAACACATGTTTGCCATATATCATACTTCATCACATCCCTGACTGACACATCTACACCAGCTAAAGTTCATAGTGTAGACATAATCTCAAAGTGCTTTACAAAGGTGGGGAAACTTTATTATTCCCCATATATAGAGGGAAAAGAGGCAGAGAGAGATAAGTGATTATGCCAGGTCTCAGTTGATCTCTGGAAACACTGAAAACAGAAATCTGGTATCCTTGTTCCCACACTGGTGCTCTCTGCGCATACTGTGTCATGTTGACTCCATGCAGATACTATGGACATGCCTACCGTCCTACTCATGATGGGCCAAGGAAGCAGCTCTAGGCTTTGGTATAGTAACCTCTTCATTAACTGTTAGTGCCAGATTTCATCCCCAAACTGTAGAAACCAGCTGATCTCTTCTTGAATGGAGGAAGACTCACAAGATTAGTTGTCCACACAAGATTTCGGCTACATCTAAACTGAAAGTAGACAACAGACCCCTTCGGGTTTGGGGTCCAACTCAAAACCGAAATCACAGAAAGTAAGATTCAGAATAGGAGATTCTAATCCCAACTACCATCGCTCTTCTGAATTGCGAAGGTAGTTGGAAAGATTCTGGTCAGTCTTTACATTCTCCAACCGCTATTGATTATGTGCTGCTATGGTCTTTTCTGATTAGGAAATATACAGTGTGAAGCACTGAGACTACTGGCGTGACTGATGTCTCTTATTTATTTAGAAATGGCTCCCTCAGAACTGCATAGGTGCACACATCTGTGACATACAGGTTCATGGGAGCCAACTAACAAAGAGTTCACTGTTCTTTCCAAGTAACCCCTATCTCAGAGCTGACAAATGTACTACACTTTATACAATGCTTTCATGGTATCTGTCCATAAAGATTAGCATGTTGGATTTCTACCGACAGTGTATATTCAATCACTTGAAGATATGTGTATGAGTGATACTTCAGGAATAATGTAACTATACTGAAAATTATGCCCATCTGGTCTTGGAGGGAAAGTAAAATTGTTGCACTATAACAAGAACATCATCCACACTACAAACCCCTCTTATTGAGGTATAAGTACCCTCTTATTCCGCAATAATTAAACCACCTGTTGGAGAGGAATAAAGACTATTCCATAGCAGTTATTGTGCTGCAATGCCTGTGTGAACAGACCTGTAATTTTGTTGGGCAATAAGTGGCCTCTGGAAACATCCCAGAGTGAGAATCAAGGCTACTCTGGGACACTGAGGCTGTCATACTAGTCAATTCTTCTGCTCTAACAGGGCAGGGAAATTGACAATTAAAGGAATGTCAATTGGTGGCTGCCCTGGGGACTGAAGCCCCAGCAGCTACAGCCTCCAGGGTTCCTGAGTCCAGCTGCTAGTGTTCCCCGGTCCAAGAGGCTCTGCAGCTGCAGCCACCTGGGTTCTCAGGTCCCTGGCTCCAACCGCCGGGGTTCCCAGGTTTCTGGCAGTTCTGCAGCTCCAGCCACTGGGGACACAGGTGCCTGCCTTACCGCTGGGGACCCAGAAACCCTGGCACTGGAACCACGGAGGCACCAGGGACCGGGGAATTCCAGCGCCTGGAGTCGCCATCATTCCAGATCTTGGCAGCTATGCAGATGTTGGGGACCCCAGGAACAATGCAACAGTGCAGGGGACGGCAGGAAGCCTGGGCACTCCTGGGCTCCCTGCAGCTCCCTCTGCAGGGACCTGAGAGGTTGAGATCCCCCACACTGCCTCTTCTGCCATTGGAAATGGTCCTAGTGTGGACACATTCTAATGGCAAAAGGATGGTTGTATGGCTGTGCAATTGCACAATAACTAAACCAGGTTTATTATAATGCAAAAACTTATTGCAGAACAATCTTCTAATGTACACACAGCCACAGTGTTGAGACTTTCAAGTAAGAGGGAGCTGTCAAACTTCCCTGGCCAGCCAATTATGTATGGTATTGCTAAGTTATCCACCACTGCAATCCACAGAAATCAATGGAAAGCCATCAGACAAACTATAAACATTGAACCACCTAGAAGTGAAAAGGAAAGCTAGGACAGCAAAGGGACAGCTTGTCTGTGTATACAGATAGGACTGATTCTGTATCTCAAAGGGGAGAGACTTCCAGAGGGCTACCTGCCTTAGTCTAGTTCAGCAAAACAAGCAAGGAGTCCTGTGGCACTTAAAGACTAACAAATTAATTTATCGCATGCACTTTCGTGAAAGAAAATTCCACTTCATCAGACACTTTGAACATGGGGCAACTCACACAATAGTCAGAGAAGACCTGCCTTATTCACTGGACAAACAGGACAGTCTCTGTTCAAAAGAATAAATGGACACAAAGCTTACATCAGAAATAACATTCAGAAACCAATGGGGAACACTTCAGTCTTCCTGTTGACTCCATTATTGATCTGTTAATAGCTGTACTCAGGCAAACAGGGCCACCTCCAGGGCGGTGCCAGGCCTGGGGCCAATAGGCCTGTGCAGGGCCCTGTGACCCCCTCTGCACTGGGGGGTGCAGGCTGGCCCTGCACTCCTGCCCCTCCCCTGAGCCAGGGGCAGAGCAGGCCATTCCAGGACCTGGACTTTACTCTCACACCCCACCTCTGGGCCAGCCCTCCGTGCCCCCAGGATGGAATAGCTGGTGCAAGGGAGGGGGAGAGAGCAAAGCTTGGCCTCTGGGCTGGCCTGCTCCACCCCTGGGCTGGCTGTTTCACCCCGGAATTGGGGAAGAACCAGCCCAGAGCAGATGCTTGCTCTGTGCCAAAGGCAGTGGGGGGGTGCAGCACAGACTTGGGGGGGCAGCTGTGCAGGCTCTCTGGGCCCTGGGGTGATCGTACCTCTTGCCTCCCCTTAAGGACAGCCCTGCAGGCAAATGGATAAAAAAATCAAAGCTTCAAAGAGAAACTGCAGAATTGGCACTCATATGTATAGTTGGCATCATCAATGTAGGGCTGAACGGAGACTGTTTTTTCCCCTCACATCAGGTAATTTTGCTTTCCTCTGCCCCATTCCCCAACCCCCACATGCTGTTCTCCACTGTTTGAATCTGAATAATTGCTTTGATTTGCTGTAAAACAATATGATCTCATCCTATGGCTTATACTCCCGTATTTATTTTGCTCCCATTCTGTAAGTTCCCCATCATCGAGCATCTGACCAGGTGGGACTTTCTCCCATGAAAGCTCATGTGACAAATAAATTTCTTAGTCTTTAGAAGTGCCACCAGACTCCTTGTTTGTTTTGCAGAACTAGACTAACATGGCTACCCGTTTGGAACTTGCCCTCTGGAAATAATTATCATGAAACTTATGACAAAATTGTGAGAGTTGGCAACACCGTTCCTTTCAGTGTCCTCAGCCAATCTTTTTACGATTCCACTTTACAAAGAGGCAACCTCTATCTTAAACCTCTATCTGTCTTTGACTCTCATTCCAGTCTCATTGCTAAAACATGCTGGTCTTCCCCATTCCTGCTTGATTTTCCTTTGGCTTTCCCCCCTCAGAAACAGCCCATCTCCAAAGCTATTCACCCAGGAGGGGTCTTGAAAAGCAAAGCCTGGTCATCACTTCCCCTTTTGTGTTGCTCCTGTGCAACACAAAGGAACCCAAAGAAGGTTGGCTGCCTACTGAGACAAAAGAGGGTACTTGTGCATTAACAACTCATGACATGCATGACACCTTTTGCCTCAACTATTTAGTAGGAAGTCATTTCACATAAAAAGGGAAGAGCTTACTCCTAAGACTTCCCTCTAATCTTACACAACATGAGACTTGTGTATTCTTAAAGGCTAATTAGGAAATAAGTTTGTGATTGTGGGGGAGGGGTGAGTTGGAGTTATAAAAGTATGCTGAAAACACATAAAACTATATCATGAAATACTTACTGAATGTTCTATTCAGAGAATACAGTCCATGCCCTGTACTCATGGAATTCCAGTGTTTCCAGTGTAGTTGGGGTTCAAAGTTGCCATAGTACAATGATTTTCTTGTGTGATTAGCATTTTCTGAGAAATGTAAAAGAGCACATTCATTGCCCACTCACAGCATGTGAAGGATGGACTCACTCACAGAATAAGCATCTGCAAAGCTAAGTATGCATTAAAAACCTGAAACAAGCCTGTTCTACAAAGCTGGATGTTCCAGAAACTAAATTTTCTCTTATGCTATTAATGCTCTCCAACCTCTTCCCAACAATCCTGCATCAAGTGGCCACTGATCAAACGGTTTTGCAATGTACAGAAGCTGAAATCCTACCCTTTTGTGATCAGAAGTGCTGACAGATTTTGACTACAGCCAAAATATAATTCCCAGTTACTTTTAACAGAAATGTGTGATATCTTCTTGGATACTGTATTCAATTGCTTTCTTTTCCAGCCTCACTTTAGCCTTTCTAGAATATGGCCTTATGTTGAGGCTAACATAAAAAAGATTTTAAAAAGTAAACCAAAACCAATTTCCTTTGTTCTCCACCTCCCTAAAAATCCTACTGCTCACAAACTGTTTTTGTGATTATTAATTAAAATGGCATTTGTTATTAATTCCAAGTCTGCAATTTGCAAATGACTAATTAGTCCTTTTACAATTTCTTTAGGATTCCCCACCCTAAAAGTAACTTGCTCTTCAACACCAAATACCTTTGCTGCAGCATCATCTGAAGCAAGTGTACAACTACAGCCCTACTACAGCTTATGCAAAGTGATACAAAAGAAACAGACTTTCATTTAAAACAGCCCAGCTCAGATGCTATAAAGAGTGGTGGCCACAGGAGCTGGTCCTGATCCTCTACCACTTGTCCACAGTGGAAGCTAGCAGGGCTCACTGCTACTCTATAACATCAAACACACATGAATGCCAGAGCTTACACCACCAGAGCAGCAACAATATTTGGGCTCAGCTCTATCCCACACTGGTCCCTGATGGCAACTGGTGTAGGAAACAGCAGCACAAGCACAAATTCTTCCTATATGGGATAATTTTCTTGTGGAATAGCCACTTTAAATTGAAATTAGTGCAGACCTGGGAATTCAGAGGCTGTTTAATTTTGGATGGTTCTAATAAGAGCACATTTATGAAATGTCAAGTCTGTCTGTGAAAAAAGAAATATATGAACAAGATGCTCTGTGCTCATATGCAAAAGCTTTGTGAATTAGAGGGATTTTGGAAATCCACGTGCATTCACTAAATTACTGTAGCTCTTCTAGGGACAGAGGCTTGATTGTGCGATGGGGCTTAGCTCTAGTTTGGAGTGCTCGGCATCTCGAAGGAGATGTCATAAGCTAGATAACTAAGACCCAAACCATACCATGGAAATCAATAGGAGTTCTTCATTCCACTGACTGAAACAAGAGTAGAGTTGAGCTACTTTGACAAACAGAGATTGCCCTTTCTGAAGTCAGAGAGTCCAAAGCATTGCATGCTTAGCGTCACTACCCTTTCTGAGTGCTACTAATCTTAGAAAAAGGAAAGTTTTAGATAACATCAGCTACTGAAATAAAGTAAATTGCTTGTTTCATTGTTTTTTAGACCAGTGGAAAAACAGCCGCTTGACTTGTGGTTGTGACAACAGCTCAAATAGCAAGTAAGTGGAGTCACACTGAGATCCTAACATGACCTTCTCTCAGTTCAGTACTATTGTCACATCTTATCAAAGCAAAATCAGTAGCCTGTCTCTGAAGTTAAAAGGTGATGTAGGTAAGTTGGCTTTTGGGAATGGGGAGGGGGTGAATTTTGGGGTGAAATAAATGGAGGGGAAATAGAGTAAGCAAAAAAGTGGGACATTGACTGATCTCATTTTGAATGTTAATTACATGCATTTGCTGACATTTTGCTCTGAAAACATTTTGAACTAAATTGTGATTGTGTTCTGTAGTTTGAACTTGAACCTTGAGAGTTGCACGTTGACAAAGTTAGAGCCATAAACAGGGCTGGATCAAGGCCTGGAGGGGCCCAGGGCTGCCCCCCCCCCCTTGTGAGGTCCCCCCATTGCCATGGAATCCTGCCTGGGGGCAGGACACTCTCCCAGCAGGCCAGAGGCTGCTGAAAGTGAGCAGCAGCAGCCTTCCACTTGGGCAAGGGCTGGACTGTGGGCCCCCACTTTAGGCCAGGGCCTTAATCCAGCCCTGGCTATAAAGACATAGAAGTCAAATTGCATGCATGAGGAATGATATGTTCCTTTTAAATGAACCCAGTGTAGTGTGCCTTTTTATTGCCCTTCTTAATTCTATTTCTTTCCTTCTATGCTCCAGCTCCTTCCAATGCCATTATCCCTCCTCCTTCCCTTAGGTCCTTTTCTGGAATCAACAATCAAAGATGTTCTTCCAGCTTTTTTCCTTCCCTGCATAACCTAGCATTTGTGGGTGTTTAGTAATCTACTCCTTGGGGTCCCCGGAATAGACCAAGTAGATGAACAGAAAATTTAAATAGTAGACAAATCCTGATGTCTGTTTTGCCCTTTCCTAAATGTGATTTTAAAGCTCCATTGTAAAAATAATAATGAAACCATTGTGCGTGGAAACTGGAGCTCAAACCCACTGATCAATGTAAAGCCTTGTTTTTGTGATTTTGTTTGCTGCTTTGGTTGTTGATACATCATACTGATTCTACAGCCATAAACTGGATGCAAAACACCTATTCCAAGTAGCATTTGTCAGATCCCTGATGCACATTTTATTAACATTCTCAACAGTAAAGTTACAGCATTTTTAAAAATATCCTGCAACAGCACAGAAGCCTCTAGCTATGGGCAAATGATAACATTTAGAATATAAAAGTGACCCCTGCTTTAGAGCCTTGCATAGGTACAAGTATGTGGATCTGCATTCATTCTGCATCCACAAGAAACGGTACGTGGATATCTTTGTTGTATCTGCAGATGTGGATATCAGCAGATATTCATGTATTTGAAGGGCTGTAACCCTACACAGATAAAAGTATGTGTACATGTACCCAACCTGCATCTGCAAGAAATGATCTGTGGATATCTGCATTGTATTCATAGATGTGGTTTCCTCAGATATAATGTGAATGTGTGTGGAGTTGCAGGGCTGTACCCTGCTTTACCTCATCTCATCACATAAGCTCTGCTGTCTCTGAGGATAGTTATATAATAGACAGAGAAATTCTGACTTCTCTTCCAATTCAAGTATATATCAGCAAGAGATGAATAGTATTGGCAGGCAACTTTTAAGTACCTCAAAACTCAGCCAAACCCACTTGTTTTCTAATAAATTTAAATACCTTATTGTAATGCTTCTTTATGTTTCACTGTCATTAGCAAGAACTCTTTCTGGAAGGGGACTGGATGATTCCTGGAACTGGTGACTACATACAGAGCACTTTCCTTCTAGGTCATTGGTTCAAATATAGCCTATTTTAATGACTTTTAGTGTTAGTTCAAGACAATTTGAACTCATTCAAATACCAATCCAGGACATAGGCAGAGTCACTACCTGGGCATCAGTTCTTACTTTCACACCCCATTATACCATTACCCATCAGGCCCATTGTTGGAGTTACTGGCAAGGAGGAGGGAGAAAAATTAAACGTTGTTCTCCTTAAGTGCTGATGATAGGACAAGAACAAATGGGCTTAAATTCCAAGAAGGAACATTTAGGTTGGACATTAGTGAAAAGTTCCTAACTCTCAGGGTGATTAAACTTTGGAATAAGTTGCCTGGGCAGGTAGTGGAATCTCCATCACTGGAAGTATTTAAGAGCAGGTTAGCTAAGCACCTGTGCAGGATGGTTTAAGAGGGTACTTGGTCCTGCCGTGAGTGCAGAGGACTGGACCTGATGACCTCTCCTGGCTCCTTCCAGTTCTATGGCTCCGTAAGAAATTAAAAGGGTGTGGAGCTGATGGTGCCCATTATACCAGCATTTATACATGTGGCTACAGAGGGTGCTAGAACCAGTCCTCCAGAAAAAACACTGGCAACTGTGTATGCATACAGTCTCAACTAAGACAACATACAAGTTCAAGTGCAAACTTCTTTGTTTTTCTGAAACAGATTAACAGACTTCCACTCTGGAACTAAGTATACTTGTTTGTGGGAATAATCCCACTTGCCCATATGCCAAATTCTGAGGAAGTAGGATTATGCCCTTGAAAGATTATGCACTAAATAAATTTGTTCGTATTTAAAAGTGCCACAGGACTCCCTGTTTGTTTTTACGATAATTACTGATTTCCTTAATGCCTCAGCTCTTAGAATCAAGTGGGCATGTGATGATATCAGCCTTCATTCTTAAGAAAAAAAAAAAAAAAGTTTCCAGCCCTCAAGACTGTAGAGAAAGCTTCAACATGTGACTCCAGTGCATCCTAAAGGCTCTAAAATTAGAAGGCAAATTAAAAGAACACCAAATCAATTATTTTTACATATCATGCTTTTAAAGCCATTCTCATGATTTTTTGGTGAGCCTGACTCATGATATTTTAACATTTTGGGTTGGAAATACTGGGGAATTGCCAGTGTGCATTCTGAGACTTCTTCTGTTCAAGGAACATTCTGTACATAAAAGAATTACACCAAGAATTACTCTGATGTTTCTCCAATTTCTGCTTTAAAAGCAAACTGACTTGCAAGACCATAAAATCTGCTGCTGCTCAAAAAAGGGGCAACAATATATTTTCCCCAGTACGACTGATAGCATTGAATTCACTGTATGTATTGCTCTAATGCAGTTAGTCTAGGAGCCAAATTCAGAACTAAAGTTTAAAGAGTTGTAAAGTTATACATCAGTAAGTGGAGGAAAGGAGAAATATAAGAAAACCTATGTAGCTTAGGTACAGGGAGCTTTACACCCATCTCCTCTAGCTTAATGCCAGAAAGACAAAAAACAGGCCTGGAGGGCAGAGAGAAGGTAAAATATATACTTCTGGTTTACTTCAGAATTTGATCATATATTTTTGTTTAGCCATCAGATGTTCTGTTTTGTTTTTTGTTTTTGGGGGTAGGTGTTGTTTAAGCTTTCTGAGTTCACAGTGGCATTCACATAATTCTTCCTCTTGTGCCCAGAAGATGACAATTCCATCTTGTGGTCACTTTTGCTGTTTTGACATAGGTTTTCATTCCACATTGTAATGTTTCATTAAAAGAGAACATTTAGCTGAAATTTCTTTTAGTCAAAAATGTTCAAATCAGCTCTACTGAACAGGAAACACAATGCACAAAACATCATGGAGCATGGATTACAGTAATGCACTGCACATAGGGCTATATCTCTGGGCTACAGGTAGTACACAACATGGCCATGAGAATTAACCTAGGGGTAGCAGAAGAGCTGTAGCTTCAGTTGACCCAATAACTTAAAAACCACTAGTACTTTATTGGCAGTCCTTTTCCTCTCTGGCAGCCTAGCCCCTGAGATTCTTAATCTTTCATTGATCGAACTCCGCACTGCCACCATAGAACGTGTTGTTTTTGCCATATCGTCCACCACCCACTGGCTGTGCTGTCACTGGTATGTTTATCTCCTCAGTTTAGCTGGCATCCAACCTCAAGAAGGAGAACAATTCCTACCCCCCACCACCTCTGCCTCATGATGGCACTCTAAAATCCTTATCACTTGAACCTAGAGAAGGTGGACAAGGATTACAACAAATGCAAAGAACAAGAATGAGATGAACTATATTCTGGTTGAGAAGTGATGCATTATACAAGACATGTCAATAGTACCATCATTTAATACCAAGAATGAACATCTCTTACTTAGAATGAGGCTTAACTTCAATGAAAAGGTGTGAAGCAAAGAAAGTGCTACAGATGGCAAATGAGAAACAGCAGCTGAAAATATTTGACATGACAATCCCAAAAGTGAATATTTTTAAGGAAGACTAGAGTCTCACAGCTAGCTGCAACAAGACTATAAAAATTTTGCTGAGAAGATGAGGCAATACATGAAATCACCTGAGAAAGAAAGATTAAAGAGAGTGAAGGAAAGAACCTCAGAGAAAATGAGGAACTTGTTACAGTGGCAAAGGACTATGAAGCAAAACAGTGGTGACAAACTCAAGTACCCTGTTCTCTGTAAGCTGATGAGAAGATGACAAATGGAAGATTTTGAGAAGTACTGAAATGAAAGACTCTTAAATATCGCTGAAGATTGCAGAAGCCTCAGAAAATGCAAATGGAAATTGATGTTGTACAGGTCAACAATAATGGCATCGGAAGAACAAGGAAAGAAAAGTAGTAATAGACAGAGCAAAGATGGAAAAAGTCTGCAAAGATTTTCACACCAAACAGTTTGTGTCCCAAATTAAGGTCCCATTAGCAACAGACCAACGAGCTTGCACTTTCAAACCTCATCAGTGATGTTTGACATGCAGTTTATCAAGCAAAAGAAGAAAAAGCTCCAGGAAAAGACGGGTTGACAACTGAAATGATAAGACTTGAAAGCCAAGATACCTGGGGAATCCTTGTTCAGAGGTTTAGCTACTACCTGGATATGCAAAAGATACTGTCAAGTTGGAAGGAGTCTAACACCATTTTGCTAAAGAAGAAGGGTGACCATGAAGATCTGAAGAACTGTTGCTCCATACGCCTGCTCTCACAAGTCTACAAGCTATCAATGAAATAACAACAAACATACTCTCACAGAGTCTGGATGAGTAGCAGTAGCTGAGAGATCTGGTAGGTTTGCAAAAGAATTTCAGCACACTGGACCATGTTGTCACAATAAACCAGGTACTGGAGTACTCAGGGGAATACAAATTCCCTTTATGCACTGCCTTTGTTAACTATGAAAAAGCATTTGACAGTACTGAGATCAATGAGGTGCTGAAAGCTCCACAGAGCAAAGCATTGACACAAATTACATCACATTTCTAAAGAAAGCAAACTGACTGCACAGCTATAATTTTGTTTAACACTCTCCTCCTCATCCCAGTCAAAAAAGGTATGAAGCAAAGAGACATGGTGTCACTGAAATTCTTCACAGATTGCCTTGAAATAGTATTGAGGTGGATGAACTGGAAGGGCGGAATCAATGTCAGTGTAGACCTGTTAAATCATCTCAGATTTGTGGATGATATTGTGTTATTTGCCAAAAAAAGCTATGAAACTACAAAAAATGCTGTGAGAACGCAACACAAAAACCATCCAAGTTGGACTGAAAATGAACCATTCCAGAACTTAATTTATGCAGTGTGATGCCCTGCCAAAAGCCAAAATAACAGCTAAGGGAGAACAAACAGAAGCAGCTGAACAATACATTTTGAATTGAAATAAATTAATACACCAAGAAATTAATGTGCATCATGATCAGATGAAAGAGCATTCTCACAAAGGAAGGAAGCTGGCTGGCATGCCTTTAATTCTATCAAGGCTGTTGTCCGAGGGGAAAAAAACAAACAGTAAGTTAATATATAGCAACCTCTTCAGCTCAACAGTACTGCTGGCAATGTTGTACACAGCAAAACATAGGTGCTGGCAAACGCAGAGGAACAACAACTGTCCATTAAGGACAAAGCAGTGGAGAGAAGAATTTTGTGGATTTCAATCCAGAATCAAATCCTCCATGAAGTGATCAGACTACAGAGTCAAGTGTAGGATGTCAGTGCTGAAAGCAGGTACAATAAAACGTGATGGGACGGGCATATAGCTGGATTCACTGACAATCAGTGCACCGCAGCTGTCACCAAGTGGTACCCAGAGGAATTGAAATGACCACTTGGTCAACCTCCAGAGAGATGGGAAGATGTCATGAAAAGGCATGGCTACACATGAAGAAGGAAGGCCAGAATAAGAGAAAAATTGATTGATTTGATAGGGCCGATCTACACTAGTGCTGAAGGATGACTTTACCGGTCAAAGATCCTATAAAATTTGAACCTTGAGCCTAATGTTGCAATTTATTTGCAAGCAACTCATATCAGCTATTGTACTATATTCTATCATTGTCTTTATTTTTTAAAATATTCTGTTATATTTAATTTTTTCTTTCTAACCTTGTATTAGAGATCAGAAAACATACCTTTACAATCTATAGAATGAAGGAAGTTAGTAGTTTATTAGGGTTAGAGACCTGTTAATACTGCTACCTATTGCCCTCTTACATGGCAAGCGGTGGCAGTTACAAAGGGCAAAGGAATTAGTTACAATGGGGGGGAAACTGAGGGAAGAATGGGAATGATGTATTGATTAATGACACACTGCAGGTTGGTTTTCTTCTCTGGCAAATATGACTCTCAGAAGTCCCCAAGTACAGGGAGCCTATCCCCCCATCGTTGTATTCTCAACAACTGAAAACGTTGTTATAATTTTGCTCTACTCCATGTTACCTCAGCTAAACTCTTATTCCTCTCTATGCCCATAAACATAAACTATCATCTATTGTTGGCCTTCTACTTTACCAAGCCTTCCACAATGTTTTGAGAGATGCTTCCAAAGTGTCTCAAAATAGCAACTGTAAATATTTCTATATAAAGTATTGTTAGCTGATAGCAGTAGTTGACTCTTATCCACTCTGCAGATCAAGTACTATAAAAAGGCATGTTACAAAGGTACAACCATGTTAGTCTAGTTCAGTAAAACAAACAAAGTCCTGTGGCACTTAAAGACTATTTATTTTATTTATTTTTTTAAATAAATTTGTTAGTCTTTTAAGTGCCACAGGACTCCTTGTTTGTTTTATAAAAAAACATTATACCTACATTTGGGCAGTATTTTATTTACTCTCAACTTAGACTTAATTATCCTGACTTTGTGATTTCCAGAGGACTGCAAATTCTCTCACATTAATTACACATCTGTGTCACAGTCCGAGACATACTAAACAATTATGCTTTAAAATGGTTTCTAAAAAACAAATCAGGAGTTGCAAGCCATCTTGGACTATTAAGTATCACAATGCCTTCCCCTCTCTGGAAAGCTGAACTGTCAGATAAAGTAGGATTATACCATCCTGCAAAAGCAATGGTTCAAAAGCCTTAGGACATGTCATCACTTTGCATCATAACAGCATTATAGCTGAATGTTTGTTGGTGGAACAGGTTAAAAGAACTTCCTGAGAGATGGTAAGAAAAGCTTCAAGGTAAACAGAGGAGGTGTTGAAGCTACTATGATGCAATATGCTATTCCTCCAACTTGTTCAGACAATAAATCTGAACGTTAGTTCAACTTTGATTCCCCTGCAGTGGCTGAAGAATTTAAACAGCACATTGTATCTAGCATTATTTGTATTTCAGTAACATTCACCATGTGCTTCGTACTGACCGATATAAATAAATACAACCCATCATCTCACTATAAAATAAGAAAAGTGACATGAGAAACTGAAACTTTATTACTTTACCCTGTTCACATGACCAGGGCCAGGATTCCAAAAGTTAATTCTCCTGTCATATGACCACAGGAGACCACCCACTGACTCCAGGGGCTACCATTAGTAGGAAGATCGTATGGTAGGTCACAAGGCTAAATAAGCAGGAAGAGGAAGAGGCAGGTTTACGATGGGCTTTGATGGGGAGGACAAGAAGCTTGAACTTGATGCATTGAAATGAGAGGAGACAGAGGAAAGATGCAAAGAGGAGAAGGATGCAATCAGAGAAAAGGGCAAGAAACATGATCTCCACAATTGCATTTTTTCATGGAAGGCATGTACTGTAGTGTGTGTGTCAAAGATGCCAGAAAAGAAGGTTGTATTCATTAAGCTGGAAGATTATGATCTGGACGAGAGTTAGCTGTCCAGACAGAGAGAAAAAGCAAAAATCTTACAGACTTCGGAGCAAAAGATAGAGAAAGACACATGCATGGTCTGAACATGTAGGCTAAAGGACACTGAATTGTAAATATCCCCAGGGTTAAAGTATAATTTGACAGGGCCTGAAACCTCCTGAACTTCCTGGCCCCCTTCTCACAGGTCTGCGCCCCCCTCATGCAGGTCCAGGCCCCCTTCACCCACCCCGGCTACTGCCCCCAAAATGCCTGCCCCACCACCCCGGCTACTGCCCCTACGCACCTAACCCCCACCCCAGCTACTGCCCCCTCCACACCTATCCCCTACCCTAGCTACTGCCCCCCAAATTCCTGCCCCCAACCCCAGCTATTGCTCCTCCCACACCTACCCCCCACCTAGCTACTGCCCCCATCCCAGCTACTGCACCCTATGCCCTCCTCATCCGTCATCCCGACCTTCTTTCCACCCTGCCCCCTGCGTGCTTTCCCAATCAGCTGCCCCAACCCCCTAGACTACCCTTACTCACACCGCCAAGATGGCTGAGGAGCCAGGCCATGGGGAGCGAAGCTATAGGTGGTGCTGGCCAGCTGGCGAGAGGGTAACTGGACCCAGAAAAAGGGGGAAGGGGTGGCCAGGATCGCTCCAGCCCACAGCCCCTTCGCTGAGCCAGCCCTAGGGGAACATGCATGGAACTTTGCACTGTGGCACATTCCCCTATTTTTAGGGGCCCTGTAATGCTGCTCCCCTAAAAATAGGGGGGTCCGGGGTCTTCTGGCTAACTTTAACTCCTGAATATCCCCCAGAATAGTGGTCAGAGTGATAGGGAGAGTGGCAAAGTCATAAGAAGTGATGGGGAAGGTAAGAAGTTCAATGCTGGGCCATATTAAATTTCAGCTGACAAGGAGACAGTTGAGATGTGCACTTCAACTGAAGAAGACAAGTCAGGAATGGAGAAGTAGGCTTGAGAGTCATTGATCATGGTTTGGACTAGAACAGGCCTTTCTTTTTGATCACTGAAATCTGAATCCATCATCAGACTCTAAATTCTTGGTCCCAGTACTGTACACACTTTATGCTGTGTGTAAATAATTGGGGTTTAGACTTCTGTGTTTGTGTCAGAGTCTGACCTCTGGGACCTTCTCACCCTGCAGAGTCCTAGAATCGGAAATCCAACCTTAGCTTGGGAGTATACACTCCACTGAAATAGCCCTGCAAGTCTGAATCAGCTGGTATGGGTCAGCTGTGGGTTTCTCACTGAAGTGCAGATATTATCATCAGTGAGCCTTCTGGAGCTTGACAACAGAGGTAGTAACTCCTCAGTTGAAGGGATAGCATGAAATGAATGTTTTCTCTCTTTGACTGACACCAGCCCAAACCTGCAAGTCTAAACAGTAGTGAAACAGCCCTGGAAACCCAAATCACTTAGCACAGGCCAACTGTGGGTTTTCTTTTGCTGTAGACATATTCATTGGTCCCTTAGGTGCTACCACAAAGACATGCATGTACCTGTTGTGCAGCCAAAACCACATAGTTTCACACACAAATGTTTGTGGTAAGGAAGTAATTGGCTCTACAGTGGACTTGCATGAATTTTTACAGGTGACTCTAGTATGCCTTCATTTTAAAATGCAGTAACCAAAGTCTTTTTTTTTTTTTTTTTTAAAGATAAGCATTATACTACTGTATAATTAAAAGAAAACCATAATAGCACATAGACAACTGTGTTGTCACCTAACCACTGGTCATGATTTAGGGCAGGTCATTTCATCATGATCATGGAAATCTGAATCAAGCATGTGACTCTAAATTCCTGGTTCCCGTACACTGCTCAGTTTATACTGACAACACTGCAGAGCTGATATATTCAGCCTAAAAAGCTGTATCATCATGTCCTTGCAACCAGCCAAGCAGTGGCATTAGTACTAATTTTAATTACAATTTTCCACCCACTCTCTGAAACAATAAAAATATGCTAATGAGTAGCTGAGCTAGGTCCCCCCCCCCATGGGAAAAAATAAGCAAGGAGGTAAAACAGAGTTGTTAAAAGATCAAATATTCTAGATGTGTGATCTACCCAAGACAGCAAATCTTTGTACTTAAACATAATAATTCAGAATGTTATGGAAGACCTCAACATTCTCCAATGGAATTATGAGTTTATGAACAAAACAGCCATCTATGAAAGTGGTCAGCTACTCTCCCCAAATTTTCATATGCTAATATGCATAGGTGAACTTTTCCCTGACATAAATTACTGTACGAGTATCAGTTCATGGACCACCTCTGAAATTCAGCCTCGGAACTGGTACAAGCAAATTTATACATAAATTGTGGTTATACCTATCAAGCAGAACAATCAAACAGTGGTGCTTTCTCTGCACAAAATAGTAATCTCAAGACAGACAAAGGCAACACTGGGACTTCATAATAATCAATGTGCATTTCTTTTGGCTTATTCTCTGTGTAAAATATGCACCATTGGTAAGAAATACATACTGTCCAACAATGAACTACTGACTTGTTCCAAGAACCTGACAGTAAGATACCTATGGGAGTCACAGATGTTGTTTATATTTTTAGTTACCTTAATCTTTTTAAATTTGTTTATTCTTAGTAATCTCATTTGTCATAGGGCATATATACAAACATCAAGAATGTGCAGTTTAAACCCTTTGGGAACAATAAAAAAAACCACCAATTCCATTTCTAGCCAGCTACATTTCACAGCCCCTCAGCAGCATTTTGAAACTGAAGGTTTGATCTTGTGCTGACACTTCACCGGCATAACTACATTCACTAAAACAGTAAATAGATTTCAGATTGTAGGCATTCCTGATAAACTACCAGAGGAGCTCTGGTGACAGCAAACTGTGCATTTAGCCAGCAGGCCAAGCTGAAAAATAAACTACATGTCGAGTAGCCTGATCAATATAATAATTTGCTCCATGCTGGAACAGATTACAATCTCTAGTTGAAGACATGCATGTATTACATTGTTATATAATATATCTTGTGCTTTGAAAGGAGTTTATAAAACATTTTTATGAAAAGCAGTACATATGCCAAATGTGCTTTGATGGTGGCAAAATTTGTGTTCAGTTAACACAACTGCTACATAAACTGCACATTAAGTTGTCTGATCAATATAATAATAGCTGCAGGGTACAAAGAATTACAGTTCCTGATTGAAGAGAGACAAGTATTGTATAATTTACATTGCAGCTTGTGCAACGCAGGCAACCGTGTAAGCCATTTAAGGGGAAAAAAAAACCCAGCTAAAGTTGCTGCTAAGCGTGCAACTATTGAATAGTTCAATTAATTGTTGACTCTTCTGCACAGAGGCTATATGCCCCAGTTCATCACATTCTGATTACCAGGTTCTCACACCTCCTCCCTGCATTTGACAGCAGGTATCAAAGCAGTTACATTAGACAGCTAGCTTTCAACAAGGACTGGTGAGGATTTCAGGGGAAACAAACCCAGAACAAAACCCCATTGACCTGGATTTGATTTCTTTTTGATAAACATAGCTAAGCTATAACCTAAGAGATCCAGCAAGTGAGTTTAAATGCAGCTCTTGGAACAGCAGAGGTTATTATATATCAGTTTGTCAGCCAAATATAACAGGGGACACAGAATGCTGTGTTTTAGAAACAGAATCTAATTTGTACTTTACCTGTCTCTTTGTCTTGGACTGCTTCCAGGTGCAAGTCATTCAGAAGGTGCTCCAAAATCTTCTCTGGAGTCCCTGATACCACCACATATCTGTCAGAAAGCAGAGAGTCCACAGAGTCATCCTCAGTTGAAGACTGTGAGCGGCTACTCCATTCATCCTCCTCATCCTCTTCATCAATATATTTAAAATAAGGCACATCAAATGTAGGCAAGGGAAACTCCTTGCCTGGAAAGGCAGCAGAATCCTTCCTGTCTAAATGAGGGTCAAAGACCCTCAGCCTGGAAGTTCCCATAGTGTAATGTTAACAACAAAGACATTCCCTAAATGCTATAGTATCTTGCCATCTTAGTTCTCTCCCTGGTAACTGAGTCCATCTGGCTGCTGAGAGCTCTGCAGTCAGCTTGTGTGTCTGAGCGCTCAAGGAAAACTCTTACCTCCAATCATTCTCAGCACTCCCTGATGCGGGGGCTGGGCTCTGTGACGACACTTTTCTAAGCACCAGAACATCTTGGTCTTGCTCCTTCACATGAATAGTAGCCACTTCATCATTCTGCTTTAATTTGGAGGGGAGGGTAAAGGGGGAAAAATAACAGAAAGAGAAAGTGGTAAATTCTCCTGGGACTTGTGAAAAATTGAAGGAGCTGATTAGAGCTACATTTTTCCCTGTGGAAGCTGCTACATGCTGCAGTTATGCCCCATGATTTATGCTCCAAAGATTTGCAGCACATCAGGCATCTGGGCAGATCTCTTGCATGCCTTTTATGTACATTAGCAGCACTGAAATTGAGGGAGAAAGCAGTTTCCCTAGCTGAGATATTTAAATTAAGAAACAGGCTTAATACATCTGGCTGGAGAGCTGGAATGAAGGAAGGTTCCCTCCTGTGATTTTGGTTACAAATTTTAGCACAGGTTATTAGAACATTATTCACAGTATCAGCAAAATATTCATCTTCTGTTTGAAGAATGTGTGTTTCACTATTTATTTAACAAATGAACTAGAGGACAGCTTACCACAACTACAAAATTGCAAACACTTCAAAGCACTCAAACAATAGATAACTTACTACTCTATACATGCTGTAAAATCACTTTTGTGTTAAATACAGGCAATAAAACTAAGGAGATGAAAGATGCTATACATGTTTATAAACATTTATTTGCATTCAAATCTCCCTCCTTCTCAACAACCTTTTTACTATAAAAACTAGAGAGCAACACAGGAAGTTAAATGCAGTGAACATCCATCGTCTGAATCTCAGCTCAGTTGAGATTTGGACATTATGGGTCAATGCACTAACTTTCTTTATCTAGGTTCCCTTAAACAGGAGGAGGCAGAACAATCAGCTCACACAGTCTATATCCACAACCACAGAACAACAGAAGCACGCTGACTGTGCAGTGTACGAGATGAGGGTTTGCTGCTGAGTGAGCAGCATGCATTGAAACATACTGTAGCGACTGATGAAGAGCTTCTGATAGTCCACTGTGAGATTCTCTGGACAGATCCTGCCACATGAATGTGAAGCAGCACAAAGAGAGACAAGAAATACAAACACAAACATATTTCAATTCCTGCTGCTGTAGTTCTGAATGAAGATTTTATTATATATATATATAAATTCCCCTCTCACCCCTATGGGTGGTATGTGTCATCCTCAACCTCGGGTCCTCTACCAGAGGCCTGGGAGTTTGAGGGTTCTGCGCAGTATCTTAGCTGTTCCGAGCACTGCACTCTTCTGGACAGAGAGCTCTGATGTTGTTCCTGGGATCTGTTGGAGCCACTCTCCCAGCTTAGGAGTCACAGCCCCGAGTGCTCCTACCACCACTGGGACCACTTTGGCCTTTACTTTCCACATCCGTTCTAGTTCCTCTTTCAGGCCCTGGTACTTCTCCAGCTTCTCATACTCCTTCTTCCTGATGTTGCTGTCACTTGGCACTGCTACATCTATCACCACCGCTGTCTTCTGGTCCTTGTCTATTACCACGATGTCTGGTTGATTGGCCAGTACCTGCCTGTCCGTCTGGATCTGGAAGTCCCACAGAATCTTAGCCCTGTTATTCTCCACGACCTTCTGTGGAATCTCCCATCTGGACTTGGGAGGGTCTAGCCCATACACTGTGCAGATGTTCCTGTACACAATGCCAGCTACTTGGTTATGCCGTTCAGTGTATGCTGTTCCTGCCTGCATCTTACATCCTGCCACTATGTGTTGGACTGTCTCTGAGGCCTCTCTGCACAGTCTGCACCTTGGGTCCTCTCTAGTGTGGTAGACCCCTGCTTCAATGGATCTGGTGCTCAGTGCCTGTTCTTGTGCTGCTATGATCAGTGCCTCAGTGCTGTCTTTTAGTCCAGCCTTTTCCAGCCACTGGTAGGATTTCCCAATGTCAGCCACCTCAGCTATCTGTCGATGGTACATCCCATGTGTAAGGGGACTGATAGCCCCTTACTGAGAGTGAATGGGCCTTTTGATTGGCCACTCCCGCCTGGAAGCAGGACTCTGAAACAGACAGCCCCAGGGCCAGTGGGAGAGGCCAGTGTCCCAGGATGGCCTGATTGATTGATTGAAAGTGCTCCCCCGCCCCTGAGCTGAAACTGCAGGCTGGACATGCCTGGGCAAACCAGTGAGTGTGTGTGGGGCCGAGCTAAGGAGGAAGCACTAAGCAGCCAGCAGCTGGGAGCCAGAGGACCCCAGGAAGGGAGGCCAGGCTGAGCTGATTTGGGCAGAGCAGACCCACAGCAGCTGGACCAGCAGAGAGCCAAGTGGAGCTGAGCAGAGCAGAGCTGGAGGCAGTGACAGAGCGAGAGTTGCCTGAAGCTGGGGCAGGAGGCCAGAGAAGGAGCCCAAGGTGCTGAGCTCATCTGTGCAGCCCCACAGCAGGAGGGCCAGGGGAGCCCCACTGAACCAGAGCAGCAGCTGGGAGCCGGAGTTGCAGCCATCTGGAGCTGGGTGTGGTGAGCAGCTGGGGAGCAGTGAAGGGGGGCTGACGCTGGGAAGAAGGGCCCTGCCCCTGGAGCTTGGGGACGTGTGGCCACAGCTGGAGCCTGCATCTGGCCCCTTGAATCATCCAGTTGCAGCCAGGCCTGGGCAGACGGCTTGCAACGTGGAGGACAGACTGTGAGACTGTTCCTCAGGCCCCAGAGACTCTGTTTGTAGTGCTCCCACACCAGGCAGCGGTGCTGGGGGTTTATTGTTCACCTTTTTCCACTTTTTTTCTATTTTCTTATTGGGTTATTCTTTTTATTTCTGTATGCTTAAATAAATTGTATATAGTGTATATAGTAACTGGTGGGCCAGAAGAGTGGTCAGTGTGGTCAGCACCCTGGAGTGGGGACACCCTAGCCCTGTCCTGAGAGACCACGATAAGAGTGGGGGTCCAGCCCCCAGGAATCCTGGGGCCCAGCCTTGTCGGGGTTACAGAGACTCCTCCAAACAGGAGATTGGGAGGTGAGCCTTTGAGGTCAGGCAGGCCTTGGGGTAAAGGAAGTGGGAGCAGGGACTCAGATCCTTTTGCTACCCACCTTCACCGGGGTGGTATACAAAGTCTGGGAAGTTCCCCACAAGAGCGGGTCCATCCCCCCGCTTACACATGCAGGGTCTTGTCTTGCCATGGCACTTCTTCTGCTTGATCTTCCTCCCATGTCTGCTGCTGCTGCCTCAGGCATTCTCTCAGCAGCTCATCTTTGGGTGCCATCTTACTGATGTACTCCTGGATGCTCTGGGTTTCATCCAGGACAGTGGCTTTGACACTCACCAAACCCCGCCCGCCTTCCTTCCGGCTGGCGTACAGTCTCTGAGTGTTGGACTTGGGGTGGAAACCTCCATACATTGTGAGGAGTTTCCGGGTCTTCACATCGGCAGCCTCCATGTCCTCCTTTGGCCAGCTCACTATACCGGCAGGGTATCTGATGACTGGCAGGGCGTACCTGTTGATGGCGTGGATCTTATTCTTCCCATTGAGCTGGCTCTTCAGGACCTGTCTTATCCTCTGGTGGTACTTGGATGTTGCTGTCTTCCTTGCCTCCTCATCGAGGTTCCCATGTGACTGTGGGATGCCAAGGTACTTGTAGCTGATCTGTATGTCTGCTATGTGGCCTGCTGGTAGTTCCACCCCATCAGTCTTGACTACCTTTCCTCTCTTTACTACCATCCGGCCACACTTCTCTAGTCCGAATGACATCCCAATATCCTCACTGTAGATCCGTGTCAGGTGGATTAGCGAGTCGATGTCTCGTTCATTCTTAGCATACAGCTTGATGTCATCCATGTAGAGGAGGTGGCTGATGGCAGTTCCACTCTTGAACTTGTATCCATATCCAGTCCTTGTGATTATCTGGCTGAGGGGGTTCAAGCCAATGCAGAACAGCAGCGGGGACAGCGCATCACCTTGGTATATGCTGCACTTGATGGCCACTTGTGCAAGCTGTCTTGAGTTGACTTCCAGTGTTGTCTTCCACAGTCCCACTGAATTCTCGAGGAAGGTCCTTAGTGTCCTGTTGACTTTGTATAGCACCAGACATTCACAGATCCATGTGTGCGGCATTGAGTCATAGGCTTTCCTGTAGTCAATCCAGGCTGTGCTCAGATTGGTCTGTCTAGACCTTGAGTCTTGGGCGACTGCTCTATCTATGAGCAGCTGGTGTTTTGAGCCTCTGGTGTTGTTCCCAATGCCCTTCTGAGCTGTGCTCATGTACTGGCCCATGTGGTCCTGTAGCTTGGCGGCTATGATGCCTGATAGGACTTTCCATGTTGTGGGGAGGCAGGTTATTGGCCGGTAGTTGGATGGTGCTGTTCCCTTGGGGGGTCTTTCATGATCAGCACTGTCCTTCCTTGTGTTAGCCAGTCTGGGTGGGAGCCTGCTGCTAGCAGCTGGTTCATCTGTGCTGCTAGGCGTTCATGCACTGCTGTTAGTTTCTTTAGCCAGTAGGCGTGGATCATGTCCAGGCCAGGTGCTGTCCAGCTCTTCATGTTCTTGACCCGCTGTTGGATGTCGGCTACTGTGATGGTGACTGGTTCCTGTTCTGGGAGATTGCTGTGGTCTGTTCTCAGGTCCTGCAGCCACTTTGCACTGGTGTTATGAGTCTTCTCTTTCTCCCAGATGTTCTTCCAGTACTGTGCAGTTTCTGCTGTTGGTGGCTCTGCTGTTATTGTGTTGTTGCACTGCAGTTGGGAGTACACCTTGGATGGTTCTTTGGAGAACAGGGCATTTATCTTTTTGGCCTCTGCTTCTCTAGTGTATCTCCTTAGCCTGGTGGCCAATGCTATGAGCCTTTGCTTAGCAGTCTCTAGGGCTTCAGATGGAGTCAGGCCCTTGTATTTTTTCAGTAGCCGAGTCTTATCCTTAATCTCTACACCCTTCTGTAGTTCCACCAGCTGGCTAACTTGTCTCCGGGTTGCCTTGATCTTATCCTCCAACCTCATTTTCCAGGGGGGGTATGTACTGCTTTTCTTTTTGATTGTGTAGCCAAGCATCTCCAGGATTACAGAGGCTGTAGCATATACCAGTTCATTGGTTTGAGTTATGGTGGTAGTAGGAATTGTCATTAGGGCTCTATTGGCATCTTCTAGTATCCTAGCTGATGGTACTTCTCCCACGAGCCTTGGTAATCGGTCTTGAGGGTTGACTGTAGCTAGTTTATCCATGATCTTATGCCTCATATCAGCTGCTGTGCTCTGTAATGGAGGGGGTGGCAGTGAAGTTCCAGCTTCAGGTGTTGGCTGCACATCTAGTTGTTGTTCTGGGTCTTCTTCTTGAGTCTGGGATATAATGTGGAGTTGGTCTCTCTCCAGTTGTGAGAGCAGCTGCCTCTTTACTATGTTGAAGCGTTGGGTAACTAGCTGTTTCTCAGTTAGTGTGGATGTAGGTCTTTTGTCCATCCATAGTCCCCTCCTATGTTTCATATATCCCCTCTCCTTAGGTCTGCTGTTGTAGTAGCATTCCATCAATTCCAGGTTCTCTTGTCTCGTCCATGCATGGTTTGTTCCAGTAGCCCACTTATCATCAGATTGTCCTGGATCCCCAACATCTGGCGCGGACCTTGTTAATTCGGGCGACGTCCGAGCCAGCATGACTCTCCTAGTTCGTGTCACTCTCATATTCGAGGAAGGCAAGTGAGGCATTAGGGGGTCTTTTTGCCCAAGGACCCCTACTGGGAAGGTAGACAGGTTCCCACCGGGATTTGAACCCCGCTCTCCCATATCAAAGGGCAGCGCTCTTAACCACTACGCTATCCCAGTCATATATATAGACACACACACACATGCAGCAAGATAATCTGATTAAGAATTACATTGTTCAGGATATACTTGTATAGCTGAGTCAATCCTAGGCTATTAGAGAGACAAGATGGGTGAGAGAATCTCTCCTTAAATTTTGCGGTAATGTTGGGAGTACCCGAAGAAGAGCTCTGTGAAACTTGAAAGCTTGTCTCTCTCCCCAACAAAAGTTGGTCTAATGGAAGAAATTACTTCACTCACCTTGTCTCATTGTACAGTATACCAGACACAGGTTTTAGCCTATTTTTAAAGAAATAAAGTTAGCACTTTTGTATCAACAGTACAGTATCCATAGATCCATCACAGGAGTGGAGGAACTGGGAGGGTGAGGGAGTGGGGATGCTGGTGTCCCTGCAATGAAAATATTCTGGGGGTTCTATCCCTGCATAAACTCATGCATGATATGCAGGCTGGAGGAGGTTGCAGGGACACGAAGAGGCTCCCACAGAGCTAGAGTGGACACTGTAGGGATCTGGAGCAGAACACGCATTAGGGAGCAGGATATGGAGGGGCTGAAACTGGCCCAGGAGCAGTAAGGACCCTCCTTCCCAGTCTATTTGGCTGCCTCCCTCACCGAGAGTCTCTACTTCTCCTCCTTCCTTTTCCTATCCCTTCCACCTCCTGCCTGCCAGAAAGTCCAAAGATATAAAATATTTATTTAAAACAATGATGTACATGATACCATACAGCAAAGCAGCTTTATGATTAGCCTTTTTATTTCCTTATTAATTAATATTTATTTGGTGATCAGAGCACTCATTTCTGATTTTACAGGTTTCTAGTTTTCTAGGTGCTGCACAACCACACATGAAGACACAGTCCTTGCCCCGAAGAGCTTACTCTCTACAACGATTGTATTAGTATACACAAGGAAAAACTGATCTATTAAATTTCTGCAGGGTCAGATATGCTAGTATTGAACCAATTAATGTCAGATATTCGTTGCAACCTCCTCAAAGGGAATTAGTGAAAAGCCATGTTACAGGAATACTAACTGTAATATTCTATTTCATAAGATGTGTTTTTTGTTGCCTACATATGTACAGAGCTGTAATGAAAAGGAGAATAGAGAAAATAGGTGCAGCACAATACAGTTTAGCAAAGGACAAATTAATACCCCCACATTTCTCTCTCTCAGGCATCCTCTAATCCGGATGCTCATTTCCCCTAAATCCAGGGGTTAAAGTAAGCCAGAATGCCCTGGAATGCTGTTCCAGGACCCACTATTTCTAGGGGCTCAGCACTCCGGGGCCCCTAAAAACAGAACGTGGAGCTGGAACGCTGTGTTCCAGGGCCCATCATTTAAAAATAGCACGCCCCAGAATGCAGCATTCTGGTTCCACTTTCTATTTTTAGGCGCCCAAACACTGGGTCCCAAAAAACAGCAGGCCCCAGAGTGACATTCTGCCGCATTCCAGCGGGCAGGAAAGGTGGCAGGGACCAGGGGCATTGCAGGGGGGCTCAAGCCCCGCCCCAAACCCCTCCCTTTCTAGCCCCTGCCCCAACCTGGAACCTGATACCTCTGTCCCAGCTGCACCGCCACCCGGACCTGGGGCCTACCATCTCTCCCCAGCCACACCACCAGTGGTGAGTGTGAGTGTGAGTGGCCCAGCTTGTGCTGAGGGGGTGTATTGGGGGCAGGCGGTGGGGCTCTGGCATGGCAGGGCAGGAGCTGGAGTCTGGGGGGGCCCACTGGCATGGAAGGGGGCTCCCTGGCAAAGGAGGGGGCCCATTGGCACAGGAGCATTCTGGGCCCCCCAAATTATACTTTGACCCCTGCCTAAATCCACTGATATTTTGAAGTGCTATAAACACTGGGCATGGACAACATGATGCATACTATTAACAACATCTGTTTACAACCATTACACACATACACAGAGATGGTTTTGTAGTTTTTACATGTACAATTTGTGCAGAACACTAGTAGGCAGTGGTGGAGGCAGAAGCTATAGTCAAACCGACAGGATACAAACTACCATATATATGTGGGTATAAGCCGATCCGGGCACAAGCCGACCCCTCAATTCTGAGCCCGAAAAGGAAGCTAAAATTGGTGACGCAGGTATAAGCCGAGGTCCCCTTTTGGCCTTGGCCCCTAACCCCCCACCCACTGCTGCTGGCTTCCTCTGGAGTTTCTGACAGCTTCCCTACCCCAAAATCTCTGCTGCTGCTTTTCCCTTGCCCCCCTGCTGTCCATTCCTCACTCCTGCCATCCTGCTCTGCCCTTTCCTCACTGCCATCACCCCTGCTGCCCCCTGCTCTGCCCTTCCCTCACGGCTACACCCCTGCACCGCCCTTTCTTTACTGTTGCCCCCCCTGCTCTCACCTGCTCTGCCCTTTCCTCACTGCTGTCACCCCTGCTGCCCCCCACTGCTGCCCCCTGCTCACTTCTCATTTACCCCACTGTTGCCCCTTGCTCTGCCCTTTCCTCACTGTTGCCCCCTTGCTCCTACCTGCTCTGCCCTTTCCTCACTTCCGTCACCCCTGCTCTGCCCTTTCCTCACTGCTACCCCCTGCTCACTTCTCAGTTTCCTGCTGCTGTCCCCCTGCTCCTCCTGCTGCCCCCTGCTCTGCCCCTTTCTCACTGCTGCTCTCTGCTCCTCCTACAGCCCCCTCCTCACTGCCACCCCCTACTCCACCCTTCCCTCACTGCTACCTGCTGCTGCCCCCCTGCTCTGCCCCTTCCCCACTGCTGCCCCCCTGCTCCTCCTGCAGCCCCCCTGCTCTGCCCTTTCCTCACTGCTGCCCTCTGGCTCTTCACTGCTGCCCCCTACTCCCTTCTCAGTGCCCTGCTGTTCCTCCCCTGATCCCCAACACCCTTTCTACCCCTTTCCCCGTCACCCTCCAACCCCTGCTCCCCTCTTCCCAGCCAGCCAGCCCCCCCCCCCCACCAAATCCCCGGTCCCTGTCACTGCTTCCCTGGGCTCCCCTGCCACTTTCCCTGGACTCCTCGACCCCCCCCCCCACCAAATGCCCAAGCCCTGCTGCCCCTTCCCTGTTCTCCCTGAACCCTCCCCGCCATCCCATCACTTTCCCCAACTCCCTGACCACCTCCCCAACCTCCGGTCCCTGCTGCCGCTTCCCTGGCCTCCCTGAATCAATGTCCAGGCCAACCCCCCCCCCCCCCC